>JAZAYU010000565.1:0-250905 GCA_038501625.1 Corbicula japonica | reverse complement strand
CAGAACCAGCGCTTGGTGGGCTGTATTCCCTTTTCCACTGCCATTGGAACTGAAAAGTAGAAATAAATGAATGGTACAGTAAAAGTTTCTCAGCCCTAAACCTTGAAAATAAATGTTACAGACTCAACTTTCTTTGATTTGATCCAGTTTATTAAACACAGGGGCTTTTAGCAAATATTTGACTGAACAGTGTAGACCCTTATCAGACTGTGTGAATGTGCAGACTGTTATATGTGTACTGTGATATCAGCTGTGCTAAGCACTCAAATGTCAGGTCTCAGGCTGTCAACCAGGTCATCTCCCAAATATAGGAAAAATATTGGAATATTTTTGCAACAAATATAGGAGTTTTTGGATGATTTTGAGGCAAAATATAGGAGTTCAGAACTGAAAATAGTTTATTTACTAGCACTTTTAGACGACCACATATACCATACCAAATATAAGCCCTCTAGTCCTTGCAGTTGGTGAATAAAATTTAATGATCTTTAACATTTTTTACATTTGGTTGCAACTGCAACAAGAATTCTGCATGGAAGTGAAAATTTGTTTTTGTTAGGTAAGCCTTAATACAAAGAACACTGCTACAAAGTTTTGAGAGTATCAGATAAAAACTCAATTTTTACTCAAAGCAATCAGTGTAGATCTGATCTACACTGATTGCATTGAGTAAAAGAGTGTATATATGCAGGAAAGGGTTAAAGACTGATTTCGACAAGATCAGAACCAAAGACAACAAAACAGAGGCTAGAGACCATACTCAATTCTCAAGGCTTTGACTGCCTAAAACTGAGACTAGTCTTAGAAATCTGAGACCTCCAATTAAATTGCCAGTTCATGTGCAAACACTGTATACAGCTGAGACTTCCCTGTAATATTTTTGAGAATCTGCTACAAATATTTTGAAATTTGCCAAATGGCCCTACCGCTCACCAGATTCTTGAATTCGTGAAATAAAAGGTAGAAAAAAATTCAAGAAAATAACATATACACAGCTGACTATGAAACAATTTAAATAACCGGCCATAAAGCATCACACCTCTCTTTAATATAGTCTGAACATTTCGAGAATGTGCTACAAATTTGTTGTTGTTTTACTTACAAACAGTGAATAAAATATTCAGAAAAGCCTGATATTCGAAGGTATAAAGTAAGAATGTTTATTAACTTGGTTATTGTGACTTGACATAGAACATACCTGTTTTCAGGTTGACAAATCACTTGCTAATTGTGACTTGACAGAGAAAATTTCTGTTTTCAGGTGGACATATAATTATCAAATCATGTGCTAATTTTGACTTGACATAGAAAATTTCTGTTTTCAGGTTAACATGTTGCCATCAAATCACCTGCTTATTTTGACTTGACATAGAAAATTTCTGTTTTCAGGTTAACATGTTGCCATCAAATCACCTGCTTATTTTGACTTGACATAGAAAATTTCTGTTTTCAGGTTAACATGTTGCCATCAAATCACCTGCTAATTTTGACTTGACATAGAAAAAAATGTCTGTTTTCAGGTTAACATGTTGCCATCAAATCACCTGCTAATTTTGACTTGACAAAGAAAATTTCTGTTTTCAGGTGTAATGGATCCTTCTCAGAAGAGGAAGAGGCCTCAAGAGGACCAGGAGGGCCAGGACCCTGAAGGAGAGAAGTGTGCGAGAAGGTTAGTCATTATCACTAGTTACAAGGTTGGAACAGTGTTTTGACAAACACATGCATCTATCTGTAGGTGAATGTCTACCTTCTGGCCCCAGGATTATAAAACTGAGAAAGGAAACCAGTCTCAAATCTCAAGGATCTGCTTAGCCAATCAAATGCTTGAGATTTGAGCTTGGTTTCAAATCTCAGTTTTATAATCTTCAGTACTGGTTTTTATTTCGGCCATATATATGGGATAAACCCATTATTCCATATATAAGCATTTTTATTGCATGTGCAAATAGTGTAGATCCACCTAATAAATAAAAAAGCAAACAGTGTCCAAGATTATAAAACTGAGCATGGAAACCAGTCTCAAATCTCAAGCATCTGATTGGCTGAAATGGCGACTGGTCACCATTTCAGCCAATCAGATGCTTGAGATTTGAGACTGGTTTCCAATCACAGTTTTATAACCTCCAAACCAGTATAGATCCTGATGTCAGAGAAAGCATCTATGTGCCGGCTGATCTGGTTCAAAACTGTTTGCCAAAGCCAAAAAGATGTATAAATTGAGGAAAGGGTAAAGCTTTCTTACTTACACAGTCCAACTCTTATAGCAAAGTTAAGCTATGAAGACAAGTACTATAATAATGATAGTGAAGTAATACATTGTAAGTAACTTATGTAAAGATGACTAAAACTACTGTTTTATTTACAATAAGAAAAGTATGATTCAACAGAACAACCATATTTCAAGGCTAGACAGCATTAATTGAACAACAAGTGTAATTTTGCACCAAAGAGTTAGGATTGATCATAAATATCTGGGTTTTTTTAGAGATAACTTTATGCATATGACTATACTTATAGATACTGAAACTGCAATTAATAATTTAAAATTATAATTTATCTATCAAACAACTTACTTTATATATATTACCAAACATAAAAATTTCCCAGAAGTTGCAATGGTCATGTATGGTTAACATATTTAAGTATTTTTAGTATTTCTAGAGTCATGCATAGTTAACATGGTAGATACATTTCTAAACTGCATGTTGTGTTAAGCATTTCTGAAAAAAAAACTAAACTCTTATGAATATTTTTAACCCTCTTTTTCCAAATATAAGCCTTTATATATGTCTATATGATCAGGGTAGATCCAGATCAGATGGCACATCCATGCTGTCTGATCAGGATCTGCTGTTTGCTTTTTGTCACCAAAGCACACATTATATATAAAAGCAAATGGTGTAGATTCTGATTAGATGAAATGTACGTGCCGGCTGATCTTGATCTACACTGTTTGCGGAAGCCATAAAGGCTTGTATATGGTTAAAGCTTTACTGAATCTTTGTTTTTTGCAGAGAGGAGAGCAGACTGGAAGTCTATGTACGTGTATCACCTGGAAATGGGATAGTCCCAATGTCACATGGGATTGATGGCATATTTTCGCAAAGTGCCAGCCAGGTATAGAACATTTAAATGAACAAAACATATACATTTGAAATACATGTTCAATATGCATTCACATCGTGCATTAGATATTATATTAACGAAGACCAAACAAATAAATATGGAGTTACATAATTAGGTTAATGGGCAGTCACCAAGAAGTGAACAGTGTAAAACTTACCGTCATTGTTTGAATATAAGCCGCACTTTTTTCCAGAATTCGGCGACAAAAAGTTGGGGGTGCGGCTTATACACAGGATTAAGTTCCAAAGAAATTTTTACAGGCCCCGAATCGCCGATTTTTTACCGATTTTTAACCGCGGTCAAACTGACATGCGCACCGGTAGACGAAATACGCTGAACAAAATATTGACGACGTCATCACCGTTCAAACGAAATATTTTTGATTTGTTATATTACTCAATGCCATAATAAATAATAATTGAAATATTTATGATATTTAATATTTATCTATTTCAGGCTTTGGAATTACCGATATTCTATCACGGTGAAACTGCCAAGTCAGGGCTTTTTCAGGGGTTTTTGGGAAAAAGGCCCCTGCCCAAATTGGGAATTTTTGACGCGGTAAATAGTCAGATTTGGGAAAAAAGTATCAACAAATCAAAGCAAATTGGGAAATTTCAACATTCATTTATCTGCACTATAGCTTGATTTGCCTTGCTTTAGTGTCCCTGGAAATGTTACAAATCTCTTCCAGGGTTTGTTCTGACAGCTTTACAGATGTATCACTTATACAGTAGAATGGCTATCATCTGATCCTTAGAAACTTGGCAAGTTTCAACTGAGTGGGAAAGAACTTTTGAAACATTTGATGTTTTGTTCCACAGAGAGTTTAGTTTTGGAGTACCCTTGGCATCTTTTTTTCATGGCCTTTTTGCATAGTTTTTACTATTATACGACATTTTTAAATTTTCGTCACTAGTTTTCGCGGGTCAGTATAAAAGCCGGTACTGCACATACCATTTTTGATTCATCCTTTCTGTTTTGTACGCAGTCGAACGATTATCGCGAAAAAAACATTTGTTAACGAAATAAAAATATAATTTCTGTTAATATTCAAACCATAATTTGACCATAATATACGTTATCTGGAATCATGGGCGCCGCGCTCCATCTTCAACTTGCGTTACGGTAAATACCGGTTTTTACACCAGTACAGTACATACATTTTTCACGGAAAGAAGTTTTCACAGATTGCCGATAAACAAACGATTTGCGCTTGAAAAGTCTCGATATTATAGTTTCTCGTTTATCGTTTTTTAAGGCAAATGCGTTTCGGTTCAAAAGGGGAATAAATTTATGAGATTGGGATTTTTTTTCTTGAAATTGGGAAAAATGGTCCCTATTTTGCATTGGGAACGGGGCCGAATATCGGCCCCCTGAGATAGGCTGAAAAAGCCCTGCAAGTGCATCGGTAGATGGAATATACTGAACGAGATATTCGCGTCATCAATTAAAACAAAATATTTATTTGAATTGTCACATTAATTTCTAAACAATAAATTTTAATTGAAATCTTTGTGATGTTTATTATTTTTCTCTGAAAAATATGTTTCAAATCAATACTCAAAGTAAAACACGTATCGTTAAAATCACACGGTCGCCGTTAATTGCCAAGTTGGTCACACTTGCAAATCTCTGAAAGCATGATGACACGTTTGAGAATTCTTTGGCATGTTTGACAAGATACACTCGCCTTAATTGGCAGGTTGGTCCCACAAGCCATAGAATGTTACATGACACTTGAGTAAGGTGTGAAAAACTCTGAAAGATTGAGATTCTCTTGGCATGTTTGACAAGATATTGAGATGACACGATCAACTCGAATTTTGTTTAAAAGCAAACACATTTTGGTGATACATCATTCTCTCGAATTGTCTCGAAGATATCTTCTCATAAAAATTGTCTACCTTCAAGTTGTCAAACTTTCTATTGTCAAATTGTCATGGGTCGTATGCATTACACTGCGAAAGAGAAGCTGGCAATTGTTGCCTATGCTGAGGCACACGGGAACTGGGCAGCTGGTCGCGAGTATGGTGTAGATGAGTCAAATGTTTGGCGATGGCGAACTGACAAAGCAACCCTTCAGCGTCAGAAGAAGACGAAAAAGGCCAACAGAGGGAGATGCTCGGTCAACACCGCAATTGAGATGGCCCTGCTTAAGTTCGTTACAGAGCGTCGCAGCCAAGGAATCGGGGTTTCCACCGCAGAGCTTCGTTTGCAAGCGATTGCCTTGGCGAAGAATGGCGAAGCAGACGAGTTCTCAGCTTCTCAGAGCTGGGTATACGCCTTCCTGCAACGTAATCATCTTTCCATCAGACGTCAGACCCACATTGCCCAGAAGCTGCCGGAGGACTTTGAAGACAAGGTTCTTGACTTTCAGAAATTCATCATAAAACAGCGTCGTCTTCACAACTACGAATTGTCGCAAATAGGCAACGCAGACCAGACACCACTGACTTTCAACTTACCGAGTGTGACAACAGTACACCAGAAGGGAGCGAGGTGAGTCAGCATTACAACGAATGGAAATGAGAAGAACCGATTCACGGTTATGTTAGCTTGCACGGCCGATGGAGGGAAACTGCCGCCGTATGTAGTTTTCAAGAGGAAGACAATGCCCAAGGGTATCCAGGTTTGGGTGCAGGAGAAAGGATGGATGACGGAAGATCTAGTCGTCGATTGGATGAAAACCGTCTGGGGGAGAAGACCAGGCTCATTTCAAGCAAAAAGGCACTCCTCGTCCTTGATGCTTTTCGAGCGCACAAGACCCCAGAAGTCCATAAGTTGATGCGAAGAGACTACCAGACGACGCTCGCAATCATTCCAGGTGGAATGACATCGATCTTACAGCCACTGGATTTCTCCATCAACAAACCAATGAAAGGTCTACTGCAGGCGAAATGGACAGAGTGGTACGCCAATGGTTACCTCCTAAATTGTCTCATTGTCTCAATATAAATTGACCAAAATATGCCGATTTTGCCAGTCCGTTAGTGCGGCGACGGGTCCGAAAAATGTCCACGGCTTATACACTGTGTTTAGCTTTTTTCACCTGTTTCTATTAGGATTTTGGGGGGTGCGGCTTATACACGAGTGCGGCTAATATTCAAACAATGATGGTATGGTTGGCTCAGATGTTCTGACTGATCTGTATCTACACTATTTGCACAAGCAGTTAAGTGCGTATATATGGTGTGAAGGGTTTCCTCCATACATATGCCTTTGTGATGAACATTGTAGATCCAGATCAGGGAGCACACTGGTCGCACATGCAACAAGAGCCAGTCAGAAACGACTGCAAGCTCGACTATTCGAAAAGTCAGAATTATTAAGCACATTGTAACTGGGCTTCATTTAAACTGGGGAATGATTCAGGAGTTTATGGCGCCTCCAACAAACACACATGAACAAAAGTTTCTTAATCCAAGTTAGGAAATCAATAAATTACACTTAATTTATTCTTGTAGATTTTTTTAGGGATTTACACAACCCAGCCCATAAACCACTGATCCCACACCCATCAACTTACTATCCCTGCCCACCTATAGTGGTGTGGCGTGGTGTAGTACAGTATGGTATGCTGGTTGCTGGTGTTGTCATTGTTGGTGTTGTTGTTGGTGGTGGTAGTGGTGGTGTTGGTTGTTGGTGTTGTTGTTGATGTTGCTGTTGGTGGTGGTGTTGATGTTGTTGGTGGTGGTGTTGGTGTTGCTGGTGTAGTAATAGTAATAGTATAGTATAGTATAGTATAGTATAGTATAGTATAGTGATAGTGATAGTATAGTGATAGTATAGTATAGTAATAGTATAGTATAGTATAGTATAGTATAGTATAGTATAGTATAGTATAGTAATAGTATAGTATAGTATAGTATAGTATAGTATAGTATAGTATAGTATAGTACAGTACAGTATAGTATAGTATAGTATAGTAATAGTATAGTAATAGTATAGTAATAGTAATAGTATAGTAATAGTATAGTAATAGTATAGTATAGTAATAATATAGTAATAGTATGGTATGGTATGGTATGGTATGGTATGGTATGGTATGGTATAGTATAGTATAGTATAGTATAGTATATGCCCCCACCCACCCCACAATTACTCAACACTTTCAACCAAAGTATGTTAAGTACATCTGTTGTAAACATTTTCTATAGCATTACATATGAAAAACACTAACATTGAACCTTTAACAATTATTTATAAGTCTTAATTCTAATTTCAAGTGAAAAGGGCAAAAATCAAATATAAAAAAGCAAGGATGAGTTATGGGCCTTTGAAAATAAACATGATGTAAGATAAAATAAAGGTATACAAAGTTTTAAACCTTAATTTTTAAGTCTAAAAAGGGCAGTAATTTGAAAAAAATCAAAGAGTTATGGTTCTTGGCATACATAGTCAGGGTCATGATGATGGATACGTTTCAAAGCTATAGTACAAGAAGTATGAAAGTAACTAGCTTGCACGCAAACTTTAACCTGAAATTCTAAGTCAAAAAAGGGGCATAATTTGATTAAAAATGAAAGAAAGAGTTATGGTTCTTGGCATACATAGTCAGGGTCATGATGGTAAACAAGTGTCTTAAGTTTCAAAGCTATAGTACGAGAAGTATGAAAGTAACTATCTTGCAGGCAAACTTTAACCTGAAATTCTAAGTACAAAAAGGGCCATAATTTGATAAAAAAATTAAAGAAAGAGTTATGGTTCTTGGCACACATAGTCAGGGTCATGATGGTAAACAACTGTGTTAAGTTTCAAAGCTATAGTACAAGAAGTATTTAAGTAACTACCTTGCACGCAAACTTTAACCTGAAATTCTAAGTCAAAAAAGGGCCATAATTTAAACAAAATGGAAATTAGAGTTATGGTTCTTGGCATACAAACTTGAATTATGATGATGAACAAGTGTTGAAAGTTTCAAAGCTGTAGTAAAAGTAGTATGGAAGTTATGGGTTTGTACAGTAGCTTGCACGCAAACTTTTAACTGAAATTCTAAGTCGAAAAAGGGCCATAATTTGATTATCATGAAAGAAAGAGTTATGGATCTTGGCATAAATAGTCAGGGTCATGATGGTAAACAAGTGTCTTAAGTTTCAAAGCTATAGTAAAAGAAGTATGAAAGTAACTAGCTTGCACGCAAACTTTAACCTGAAATTCTAAGTCGAAAAAGGGCCATAATTTGTACAAAATGAAAATTAGAGTTATGGTTCTTGGCAGACAAACTTGAATTATGATGATGAAGAAGTGTTGAAAGTTTCAAAGCTGTAGTATGAGTAGTATGGAAGTTATGGGTTTGTACAGTAGCTTGCACGCAAACTTTAACCTGAAATTCTAAGTCGAAAAAGGGGCATAATTTGATAAAAATGAAAGTTAGAGTTATGGTTCTTGGCATACACACTTGGGATATGATGATTAACAAGTGTTGAATGTTTCAAAGCTGTAGTATAAGTAGTATTGAAGTTATGAGTCTGTACAGTAGCTTGCACGCAAACTTTAACCTGAAATTCTAAGTCGAAAAAGGGCCATAATTTGATCAAAATGAAAGTTAGAGTTATGGTTCTTGGCATACACACACGGGACATGATGATGAACAAGTGTGCCAAGTTTTAAAGCTGTAGTATAGGTAGTATTGAAGTTATGAGTTTGTACAGTAGCTTGCACGCAAACTTTAACCTGAAATTTTAAGTCAAAAAAGGGCCATAATTTGATCAAAATGAAAGTTAGAGTTATGGTTCTTGGCAAACACACTCGGGACATGATGATGAACAAGTGTGCCAAGTTTAAAAGCTGTAGCTATAGTAGTTTTTAAGATATAGGTAGGTTGCACGTAAACTTTAACCAAATGGGACGGCGACGGCGACGGCGACGCCGACGCCCAAAGTGAGTACAATAGCTCGACATATTCTTCGAATAGTCGAGCAAATAAAATGCATTGGAGAAAAGATTTAAACACAATATACATGTATATTTAATTTTTAGTCTTAATGACATACATGACTCAAAAACTATTTGCATTGCAAATCATTTGTAGATCTCAATATTCAGTGACTGTTGAAATCTTAAATTCTTTGGCAATAAGCATGTGCATGTTTTGCTGCCATGTATTCCTGAATGTTTTTGACACAGGAGCTTTATATGAGCTTCTTATGAAAGTGATCTGTCATATAAACTGTTAGAGCAACATAATTTTAATAGCAATTATCCGTTGCTAAAAGGAAAGACATCAGATTTTGTCTTCATCATAACGAGGGTTTGTTAGGGCAGCATAAACCCTTTACTTCATGGGATATGGTTGTTATCCATGGGCAAACAGTGTACATTCAGATGTAAATCCTAAGGTCTAAGACTGTGTCATTTATAATTCACACTCTAATTATTGTCTAAAAAATTGCCAATTAGTTTTCACAAAATATATATGCAGCCAAACCTGTTTTAAGCAGCCACCCAGGGTAGTGACAAAAAGTGGCTGCTCAACACAGGTGGCTGTTTAAGACTGGTAAATATTTTAACAAAATGTCAATTAAGGACAATATTCAAACTGGCTGTTTGACAAATTGTCACTAAGGCAGGTTCAACTGTATATGATATTATTTGAACCAAGAATTAACCCTTTACTCCATATATATGTTTTTATGCATGTGTGAGCAGTGTAGATTCAGATCAGCTGGCAGATCTGTGCAGTCTGATATGGATCTTTACTGTTTGCATTTTGGTCAGAAATCACTTGGTTAAACAAAAAGCAAACAGTGAAGAACCAGCAGCATAGATGTGCCGGCTGATTTGAATCTACAGTTTGGCGTTGCCATAACAATATTTATGGAGGAAAGGGTTAAAGATGTGGCACAAGCACAATACTGTGGTATCATGATTTTATTGTGCTATGGCTTAATTTTCACGTATTTCGCACTTTGGCCAGTGCGTGAATTTAAAACCTAAGCTTAATTTTTACCATATAGTTCCACATACGTATCCGAAACGTGGTAATGTCGGCATTTACCTACACTTTGTATTTAGTTGCCCGTTGCGCTATTTTATATAAATTTGAGATATTAAATAATTATATTCATAAAGGAAATAAAATCAGTTATTACTGTCGAATTTCGTTTGGAATATTTTTTAAATGTTACTTCAAAACTGTAACAACAATTAAGTCCATGCATTTAGGTCAGAATAAGTCACGTTTTACCAAACAGCATCGTTGTCATCTCATTCAGTTTATTTTGACACATAAAAACTTTTTAAATTAATAAACCCTTTTTAAGTAATTGTTTTCCATTTCATTGACACTTGTGAACATAAAAGGGGTACCCATGATTAGCTCGCATGTTCCAATAAACAATAGGTAACAATAACGGATCGGTCAAATATAGATTTTTATAATGATTTTGGTTAATTTTATATTTGAAAATCGGTTTTGCGCGAATTTTTGGCGATTGCGCGAAATTTTGTGCCAGCGAAATTAAATGATAGCAGTCAGTATTGGATTGTCCAGCCAGGAACTGTTGCTATGGAAGTGTTGCTATGGCAGTGTTGCTATGGTAATGTTGTTTTCATTTAAGGTGGTTGTAAATTCCATTGCATACACAGTGTTGAAGAAAATGGAACTTCTACAGTTGTTGTAACGATATTATAACAAAATATTAAAATTCTTCTAATTATTTGTTCTCTACTCGTTATATTTCAGTGGTCAGAGGGGCAGCGGCAAGTCATATACAATGATGAGTAAGTGAGTTATAAATATAATCTTTTGCTGACAATCACATAAAAATCAAGTACAAATGTATAAGAAACAATGTTTTAATGGCACAATTATATATATGTAGTGCTATTAAAGTTGATTCTACACCGTTATATGAAGTTCATGACAATCATTTATTATTATATTTTATTACAAGAGCCGTCAGAGACGGGTTATGCTCCCCAACGCCGCTTTGTCACAAATACTTTTTTGTTAGAACAGGAAGAATTTGTAAGAAAGATATTGTATTTGAAAGTTTCCTTTACGATTCAAACAGAAAGCATTTTACAATATTGTACAAAAATAAGACAAAAAAAAATGAGAAATTTCAAAGGGCACTAACTCAAAAATGAATAAAGCAAGAGTTATGGTTCTTGTGCATTGCACTGCTCCGCATTGAGATCATTCTACTTATGAAGTTTCAAGTTCAGAAACTTTTATACTTTGTGAGATATGCACCAGATAAAACTAAGTAAGAGAAATTTCAAAGGGAAATAAATAAAAAATCCAGGGCAATAAATCAAAAATCAATAAAAGCAAAAATCAATAAAAGCAAGAGTTATGGTTCTTATGCACTTCACTGCTCATCATTGAGATCTATCTACTTATGAAGTTTCAACTTCATAACTCTTATACTTTGTGAGATATGCCCCGGACAAAAAGGAAGTATGAAAAATTTCAAAGGGCAATAACTCAAAAATGAATAAAGCAAGAGTTATGGTTCTTGTGCACTGCACTGCTCCTCCCTGAGATCTATCTAGTTATGAAGGTTCAACTTCATAACTCTTATACTTTGTGAGATATGCCCCAGACAAAAAGTAAGTATGAGAAATTTGAAAGGGCAATAACTCAAAAATGAATAAAGCAAGAGTTATGGTTCTTATGCACTGCACTGCTCCTCATTGAGATCTATCTACTTATGAAGTTTCAACTTCATAACTCTTATACTTTGTGAAATATGCCCCGGACAAAAAGTAAGTATGAGAAATTTCAAAGGGCAATAACTCAAAAATGAATAAAGCAAGAGTTATGGTTCTTGTGCACTGCACTGCTCCATATTGAGATCTATCTACTTATGAAGTTTCAACTTCATAACTCTTATACTTTGCGAGATATGCCCCGGACAAAAAGTAAGTATGAGAAATTTCAAAGGGCAATAACTCAAAAATGAATAAAGCAAGAGTTATGGTTCTTGTGCACTGCACTGCTCCTCATTGAGATCTATCTACTTATGAAGTTTCAACTTCATAACTCTTAGACTTTGGGAGATATGCCCCGGACAAAAAGTAAGTATGAGAAATTTCAAAGGGCAATAACTCAAAAATGAATAAAGCAAGAGTTATGGTTCTTGTGCACTGCACTGCTCCTCATTGAGATCTATCTACTTATGAAGTTTCAACTTCATAACTCTTAGACTTTGGGAGATATGCCCCGGACAAAAAGTAAGTATGAGAAATTTCAAAGGGCAATAACTCAAAAATGAATAAAGCAAGAGTTATAGTTCTTGTGCACTACACTGCTCCTCAACGAGATCTAACTACCTATGAAGTTTAGTCTTGATACCTCTCATAGTTTTTGTGTAATTGTCCGGACAATATTATGACGGACGGACGGACGGACGGACGGACGGACGAACGAACGGACGGACGGACAAAGCGACAACTATATGCTCCCCCGAATTTCGGGGGGAGCATAAAAATATGAAAACAGCAGTTTTTGTCAAGCAAATTTAATTTATTTTCCTGTTAAATCCAGGAACCTATTTTAAGAAACGACCCATTTTTAGACTGGAGTGCGCATGCGTGACAGTCTTAAGTAACGATGCCGTGAACTCTGCGACGCGCAGTCTTTAACTTCGGGTGTATCATTGCGACCACGAGAGCGTATCAAGTAAGTGGGGTTTTGTGGTCACCGCGAGAGCAGGCCGAAATGATCTGCACAAGTGTGAAGCACAATGCAGCACACCATTCCACGAATGCTGAGCGATTGATAGTAAGTTTCCGTGTAATTTTGGAGCATGGACCATGCCAAAAACGCCAGCTAACAAATGTAGAGTGAAATAACGACCAGCTACGACAGTGAACAAGCAACTGGATATGCATGAGTAGTTTAGTTACGCCTGAAAGATTTAGTAGTTGTGTGGCATAAAGAGTAGTGCATTTTAAGAAAATACAAATATTTCGAGAAGGAATGCGAACTTTGAAAGATAACGCTACAAATAAAATCAAGAAAACTATTTAATGTTGTTGTTCGGACAACTATGAAAGGATATTAAATAAACAATTAAAAACAGATCAGTCACGTGACAAGCGGGAGATAGCGTGGGTTGCCATTTTGGTTAGGTTGGAGTAGTTGTGCCCGACAACCGTTAACAAGCTTTGATCTATTTCCAACAAGTGTTAAATTCGCCGACATCCGTTTATTCAAAATTGACATGTCATAATTTTCTGTTTCTTGCATTGTAAACACAGGTCGCTTTTCAATACATACCTCATTCAAGGTTAAGCAATGGGCGATTTGACCAATCTGAGTGTGACAATCGATTTCTTTACTATCAGCTGGATAACTCCATGTGGTCGCAAGTCTGACGGTGTCGTATGATCGTATTTTGGCTTTATAATAATATATAATAAATAAGGAGACTCCTCAATATCAAATTCCGGCTTAAAACATGTAATGTTTTGATCCGCTTCTCTGAACTTTCGCTTGTTCAACGGCGAATGAAAAACTCCGGGCTTGCGTATTTTTTATTGAATTCTTATAGCTGGTACAAAATCATCGTTTGTGTCAAAATAAAAAAGTAATATTGGCAGTGAAACAGCTTTTGCCTCCATATATTTTATTGTATTCCGCCATATTGTTTTGAATTGCCGGGAAATGTAAAAGTCAATCGCCTTATTTGCTCACTGGTATTTTCAGGGTTTACTGAAATCTTTACAGAGAATGATTGTGTGAACGTTTTATGTTAAAAGTAATAAAATTATTCTGAATTGTAAAAAAATAACGAATCTGCAGTCCATCTAAGCTATTTAGAAGAGACGTCACTTAGATGAAAACACGACGTCAAACGTGTACCTTTGAGGCTCAATGGAAAGAGTGCCGTTTGAAAATAAATGAGCCCCATTTATTAAATTCCAAAATTTTCTATATATCTATTGTTCGAAGGTTTTGCAGTATAATCAAACAATTATAAGGTTTCTTGAATAGATATGCATGTGAGGATACATTGACGGTCTGAGTGTCGTGTTATCCCACTTCTGCGGTTCAAGTAAAATACACTTAGATCGACAATATATCCTCACACCTCTTTCAAAAACCAAATGACCTAACAATATTAACTATTAAACACAATTTCTTATTTGCTCCATGTTTTGCATGATGTATGTGTTGCCCACCTGAACTAACACAATGTATACGGTTTTAACAAATAAATCAAGTATTATGTATGTACATTTTATTATAATACTTAACATTTGTGTATGCGTACTAGAAGTAAAATGTACACAAGCAGTTGTGGAACAATTCCAACATCTTTTTATGTTTTTATGCTTACAGCCTAATATTATATATAAAGGTCTATAGATAGGCGAACTATGAGATTTAAGGACATGAACAAAGCAATGTCTGTTTTATATTGCAATGGTCAAAAACTCTTTGGAACTTTGTAGCGAGGAACGAATATACAATTAAAAATATATGCTTTTTACGTTTAATCAGGAAGAACTAGACATTCCTAGGTGAATACAGTATGATCGCCGGCGAAGCGTCCTACAGGACTCGATTCCATTGATATCTAATTAAGGCTGACAGCCCATTGCCACTATGTTCGATTTTGCATTACGCGTTTCACTTTTGTGTGTTTAATACTTTAAAATGGACATTATTAACCTATGTCTTCTCAGTTCGGTTTTATCCCTAAAACCTTTACCGCAACACTTTTACGGAAACGCCTTCTGATGGATGGCCTTGCAATGGACACGCATTGCGGCACGTGTATTGAATGGCGCTCCACAATGTTCACATATGATGTTCATGATCTGAAACACATGGAACCTAGATACTGTCAATTATGCGTTTTTAACTAGATTAAAGAGCAATTTCCAGGTAATTTCAGCATACGAAACTATCTGTGTTGGTCTCCTAAATATCTATAATGGTTAAGTTTAATTAAGAATATTTTCAATATTTTACAATCAGGCACCGATCGTTAAAGCAAAAGCTGTTTCACTGCCAATATTGCTTTTTTATTTTGACTCAAACGATTTTTTTTGTACCAGGTTAATTAATTCAATAAAAAATATGCAAGCCCGGAGTTTTTCGTTGGCAGGTGACAACTGAACAAGCCAAAGTTCAGAGGATCGGATCGAAACATTACATGTTTTAAGCCGGAATTTGATATTGAGGAGTCTCCTTAATGTTACATTTTATTTCTTTAATTGATTACGTGTCGGACATGTGTTTATATGGTCATATAAGTCAGGGAAATACGACGGCGATGTTTTATGTTTAGTTGAGGAAAAAAGTCAACTGCACTTTATCATTTAATTTTCAGAACTGCACTTTACCATAAAGGATATTTGCTCATTTTGCTGCGAAATAGTGTTTTCTTTGACTAAAAAAGTTGTCTTGGGACATGAAATTTAAAATGGAATTCAATTTTTCGTGTGATTACAGACAAAACTACCTTTCTTGGCGAAAAACATACAAAATGACAAATTTACCTGCACTTTACCCTAAAAATTCTTGCTCATTTCTCGCCGATTCAGTTTCCATGACCGAGGTAACTTGTTTTCCACTTGGAGTTTAAATTCCATCTAGGTACCAAAAGATTCGGAAAAATGTGTAGCAGGTTCTTAGGTATATCTCAATTTTACGAGTTATTTATTAAATGAGTAAAAGTAAAAAACTTACCAATTTTCATCCAAGATGGCGGACTTTTGTTTACAAAATGCATGGTAAGGTGCAGTTTGATTACCCGCCCTGATATCTAACCTCTGGCAATTGCGGTTTCGGAAAAGAAGATGTTTTAAGTTTTTGCTATATACTGATATAAGGAAAACCCATGACCTCTGGGGCGGGGCAAATTTTGACCCCAGGGCCATAATTTGAACAACTTTGTTAGAGGTCCATTAGGCAATGTTTCATGCCAAATATCTAACCTCTGGCCATTGCGGTTTCGGAGAAGAAGATTTTTTAAGATTTTGCTATATATTGATATAGGGAAAACCCATGACCTCTGGGGCGGGGCAAATTTTGAACCCAGGGCTATAAATTTAACAATCTTAGTAGAGGACCACTAGGTGATGCTACACACCAAATATCAAAGTTCTAGGCCTTACAGTTTCAGAGAAGAAGATTTTTTAAGTTTTTGCTATATATTAGGGATGGGCACGAGTACTCGAGTACTCAGGTACTCGATTAATGTTCGAGTACCCGAGTAGTTCAACAAGTAATCGGGTACTCGATACAAAACATTAAAAAAAATCAACAAAATTTTATGACAGTCGTCTATATTAAATCTTAAAAATCGCCGACTGACAGTTGATTGTAAACACCTGGCACCTGGTATCCAATAAACAAGATGACAGTTAGGGGTACAAATATCCGGTAATTGGCGCCTAATTGACGCTTTTGTTTGATGCCGTAGATACACCAGTGAAACAAACAATTTGCAATCATGAAAATTAGCACCTGCTGAATGTTTTAAGTACAACGTGTCTCTTATATTCAAATGTGATTGTTGATTAGAAGTTTGCAAAACTGAAATCAAATCTGATTGGAGAAATATGCTGTCAGTTGATGTTAATAATAATATTATAGTAAATATACGTTGTTTTCATGATGTGCAAATTTTACGGTGATGTTCTAGTTTGTGACACGTGCGTACTTATGATTGTATTGTTAAATGTTTGCAAAAAGTTGATGCTCGAAATGTATTGAATAATTGTCATTAAGGTGTGATTGTTTCCTGTAAATGTGTTGTTTATCTTCTTGAGTAATCGATTATGACAGGCAGTCTGGAATGTTCATACCTGGTACGATCGTAAGAAGCTGATATTTCCTCCTACGTTAGAGGAAGGTTTCGAGTACCCGAGTACTCGATCGGAACAAGATTCGAGTACCCGAGTACCGATTTTGCTACTCGTTCCCATCCCTACTATATATTGATATAAGGAAAACCCATGACCTCTGGGGCGGGGCAAATTTTGACCCCAGGGCCATAATTTGAACAACTTTGTTAGAGGTCCATTAGACAATGTTTCATGCCAAATATCTAACTTCTAGCCATTGCGGTTTTGGAGAAGAAGATTTTTTAAGTTTTTTCTATATATTTATAAGGAAAACACATGACCCCACCCGGGCGGGGCCAATTTTGACCCCAGGGCTTTAATTTGAACAATCTTGGTAGAGGACCACTAGGTGATGCTACACACCAAATATCAAAGTTCTAGGCCTTACGGTTTCAGAGAAGAAGATTTTTAAAAATTTCATGTTCAAAATCTATTTTTATCCTCTGTGACCTAGATAGGCAATGGACTGGAACCATTTGAACAATTTTGGTAAAGCTTCATGCAAGTAACATTCCTGCCAAGTTTCAGCAAGATTGGCCCAGGAGTTCAGGAGAAGAAGTCGTTTGAAGAAAAAGTTGACGACGCACGGACGGACGACGGACATCAGGCGATCACAAAAGCTCGCCATGAGCACTTCATGCTCAGGTGAGCTAAAAAGGGAAATATGCATATCAGGAATCGCCACACTAATAAAACACAGACTCCCCCTGCAGCAAAAAGAAGAGAGGAAAATAAATGATTTGTTTGTTGATTGTTTCACAAAAAAGAGAACTGTAAGGGTTAGGGCCTTGGAACAGTCAGTGGCAAAATAATTTGCTACTGGGGGTTTAAATCAGGTTCTAGGGTGCACTATATAATTTATTATACCTGTTTGTTTTAACTGAATACCTATTATGATATTATTTATATAAATATATATATAAAGCTGTCCATCTGTTTACTGGTATTGCAAATTAATTTAATTTCAGATTGTGTGTGGGGTTTTCCACCTTATCAAGAGTGAAGACAAAGCTTAGAAGCAGGCTAAACAATTCAACATGAAATTCATTGTTAATGATATCGATGGAAGGTCCTGATGTACTGAAGTTTGATTATAATAAGGCAGTCAGCACTTGGGCACAAGAAAAAAAGAGGCGTCTGAAAGTTTAATCCTAATCCTGTCAGTTGTAATGAAACACAGAGTTTGATATGTGTGAGATATCTTGGACAATGAAGGTGAAAAACTAACTATACAGAGTATATAGTTGACATTGTAACTTGATGAGATCAGATCAGTTTATGTAATTAAAACTAGGGATGGCAACGAATGTTCGAATATTTGAATATTCGAATGCCGACGGGACATTCAAATAATTTTTAAATATTTGAATATTAAATTTTGTAAAATGAAATATAAAGAAAATCGAATTAATTTAAATTATTTCGTGTAAGGACTTTTTGTTTTCCCCCTAAACATGCTAAATTCGATGTGCAATTAACAGAAACACCTGGTGTTATTATAAGACGTGTCATAGTCAATATATTGGCCCCCAAAAAAACAGCAATTGGCAATTTGAGTGACCCGTTAACGTCAATTATCGGCGATTCTGGAGAACAGAACCGATCGGCGTTTCATAAAGAATTCTGCACAGTCAAAAGGTGCGAAATTAATAATGCCTGTGTATATTTTAATTAAACTTGTAAACAATAATCATTGGATGAAGCAAAAATAAGCCGCATCCAATGATTTTCATAATAGAGATTATTTGCATAATCGGTATCATTCAATCCCGATTGCTATTGCTATAAGTGCTTTATTAAAGTTAGACACTTTGCAGCTGTTATTTGTTATCTGTGTAGGTAGGATAAATTAGTTGTAGTCTTCTACTGAAAAGTAGTGGTTGAAACCAGGAAGAAACCTCCATCACACCATAGAGCTTACGTGAGAAGTAATGATATTAATTAATTAAAATGAAATTAAAATAATAAACAATGTGTGTAATATTTAGACAATCGGCGTTAAGACCGTGATGACAACAATATTACCATTAAATTACTCTGTCCCGGAAATGCACGTACAAAGAAAACGAAAGTAGACTGACCTCTTTTATAGTAACTTCATGTTATTATTCTGCAAGCTGACATCACAAGAACATCAAATGTTAGAAATTGAGATTTTGTCTTTTTCAGCCTGACCTGATGACAACGTTGAGCGTTATTTATTATTGAAATGTCGTTATACAACCGGACGTGCCTGTTACTGACTCGTACAACAAACTCCAGCATACTTACTTAACCCACAGACAAGAAATGATTGGTTAAATTACATGATTTCTTTTGGCTTATTCCAAATTATTGATAAACCTACTTGTGAAAACATTAATCACAAAACTTTGATTGACCATATTTATACTGATCAGATTGATAATATTGCTAGTTCATCTGTTCCAAAAGTTGGGATAAGCGATCACTATCCTATCTTTTGTAATAGAAAACTGAACAGTAAATGTTCATCAAATGGGCATCAATATATAAAATATAGATCTTTTAAAAACTTCAATGAAGAAAAGTTTTCAAATGATTTAGGAAATTTACATTAATTGGGATGATATTTTTACCTCAGAAAACACAAATGCAGCTCTAGAATCTTTCATTGAACTCTTCACAAACCTTTTAGATTTTCATGTCCCAATTAGACAACACAGAATAAAAAGATCAATCCAACCAGACTGGCTAAATAGTGACATACTTGATGCCATTAAGGAAAGGGACAAGTACAAAGCTTTTCATGATGTTGACAACTATAACCTATATAGAAATAAAGTAAATAGTCTAATAAACGCCTCAAGAAAATCAACTTATGAAAAGAAAATAGAGGATGGCCAAAATGACCCATCTACAGTCTGGAAATTTTTTAAAGAACTCAAACCATCAAAGCGTCATTCATCAATAAATCAACTTAACATTAATGGCATAGATATCACTGACCGTGATGAAATAAGTAACTCATTTAACTCTTTTTTCACAAATGTTGCATCAACTCTAAAGGAACAAGTACCATTTTCAGACTTTAATCATGTCAAACAATTTGTAAATGAGAGTTCCTGAAACAATGTTTTTTAATATTCCATATATAACACAAGAAAAGGTTTATAAAATGCTTCATGAGCTTGATGTTTCAAAAGCAACAGGCCTTGACCAACTTGGCCCTAGACTTCTGAAACGATCTGCAAATGTCATTTATCCAGTCATTCGCCATATAATAAACTTAAGTTTAAAACATGGAATATTTCCTGATAGATGGAAACTAGCAAAGGTTAACCCATTATTTAAATCTGGTTGTAATAACTTATTAAATAACTATAGACCTATCTCCATCCTTCCAACTCTGTCAAAAATTATTGAAAAACATGTGCATGACAGCTTCATTCAATATCTTGATCATTATAAACTTTTGTGTGAACTGCAAAGTGGATTTAGAA
The DNA here is from genome assembly GCA_038501625.1 of Corbicula japonica. NCBI lineage: Eukaryota > Metazoa > Mollusca > Bivalvia > Venerida > Cyrenidae > Corbicula > Corbicula japonica. Next base: position 230,506 of record JAZAYU010000565.1, on the reverse strand, counting down.
AAAATAGCTGTGAAACAGCTTTAGTCTCTTTAATTGACAAATGGATTACGGCAATAAATGAAGGCAAATTTGTTGGTGCCATCATGGTAGACTTTAAAAAAGCATTCAATCTTGTTGATTTAACAGTTCTGCTGCAGAAATTAAAAATTTATAAATGTAGTGAAAATACTATTACATGGTTTAAATCTTATTTATTCAAAAGGAAACAAGTTGTGCATTTAAATGGAGTAACTTCAAACCAAAATGAAATCAAATGTGGTGTACCACAGGGCTCTATTTTAGGCCCTCTTCTTTTTTTATTATTTATAAATGATTTACCACTTTCATTGTCTGGAACTGTAACTAGCACAGATATGTATGCCGATGATACAACAATAAGTGATATAAACTCATCAAAGGAAACTTTAGAACATAATCTTCAAAATGCTTTAAACATCCTTGAAACTTGGTGTCATTACAATGGCATGGTACTCAATACTGAGAAAACTAAAGTTATATTTATTACAACCCCTCAAAACAGGGCTAGACTAGCAAATTCTCAGTTAAAAGTCTCTTTTAAAAACATAGAAATAAAACTTACAACAGGTGATAAGTTGTTAGGGGTAAATATAAATGAGAAACTTAAATGGGATGATCATATAAATAAAATCAAGAAGAAAATAATATCAAATTTGTGGTCATTATCAAAAATCAAGCATTTCATATCAATTAAGTATCGTATTATATTTTACAGAGCATTTATTCAACCACTTCTAGATTTCTGTAATGTTGAATGGGGTGGAACTGGCACAACTAATTTAAACAGCTTATTATTATTGCAGAAACGAGCATGTAAAATTATATTGGGACCAGAATATACATCCCTTTCAGAATCCATGGAAAGGATTAATTCTTTAACTATTTATCAAAGAATTCTAATCCAAAAGGCAAAATTATGTATAAAGTTCATAATAGACTTTTACCATCCTATGTTTTAGACATGTATGAATATAGGGAATTTAATGTCACTGAAATACGTTCAATTAGTGTTCTAGATTTCAAAATCCCTCGTCCAAGGACTGACGTATTTAAAGAGAGTATGGCATACTCTGGTCCCATGATATGGAACAAAATTCCTATTGAAATACGCTTGTGTAATACAATTAATCAGTTTAGTGCAAAATTAACACATTGGTTAAAAAACTTTTCATTATAAAAAGTGTTCTTTCTATGAAAATGTATATATTGTAATGTAAACTTGATCTTATTATTTTAACCTGTTTTGTCACAGTTAAATCACAATTTATCTGATTGCATTTGCTTTAATATATTTATTTGTTACTGTAAATTTTCTACTGTACCGTAAATTTATCATTATGCTGTTTTGTTTTTTACATGTTGTTGTAATATTATGCTTATATGTTAAAGAGGGCCCCAAGGAAGATTAGTCTTATGACTAATTGGGTCACCCTCTATAAATAAAGTCTTTCATTCATTCATACTTTGAGCAAAGAGATCACAAATAAAAATAATATCTATCAAATATTCGAATACTTGCACAACCGAATATTCGAATGCCAATTTTGCTATTCTTTGCCATCCCTAATTAAAACACATGTTGACATACTGTTTACACATTGTTTCACATTATTTATGTTTTTTAACTTTGTACCTTTCTTGTCTCTAAAGAGATAAAAAAAAACATCTATGTACTATATACAGTTGATGCAGTAAACTTTGGTACAAATATAAAACTGTATAAAATGATAGTTAAAAAAATAAAGTTTCACGAGCTAAAATCCACGAAACGTCCAGCGACAACCCTTCCAAAAATCCTGGGGAGATCGTAAGTAATTTGGCGAATATTTTTGTTAATGCATTGTTGCGATCGACGTAAAAATTAAGATTGTAACTGTTTCAGTCTCTTAAGGTAATTGAGCCTTGTGCATTTCATTGTTGACACTACTCAGTTGTGGCGGAGCCTGATCATCGTTATTCTAGCAAAATTTAACCACTAATCATACACTCCTACATCAAAAAGACCCCCAACCTAAGATTAAGGTGAAAACAAAGTGGAAAACATTATTTCCTTGCATCAAAATACAATTATTGAAATCCCTGAATATGCTGAATTATTTGCTAATCTTGATAATATTAACTGTCACAAAGTTTAACGAAAAAATCACACATAGTTTCATATGTTTAAAGTAATGATATCTGTGCAGGGCAAGTTCGATTCAACCAGCGCGCCAGTCTTTCAACGCTTTCAGCGCTTTGATTAAAGTTACCAAGCAGGAATATATGGAGCATAGGAGAGGAAATGGCATCTCTGGTCATATTTTTTTGACATTGTAGTTTTTCCAGATTTGAAAGATCTTACAATAATCTTTTATTTTCTCAAACTAACAAGTGATTTTCTTACACATTTTCACAATATTATGTTATTTTAACTGTGAAACACACAATAAGCAATGTCGTCTGCTTAACTTAATGACATCATTACAAGGAATGGTATCAACTGTCTGAAGGCACCTTTCTTCATGTGACATCTCTTATACCAAATGTTTTGTTTTACAGGCCCAGACGGTATAGTGCCGAGGATACTTGAGGCAATACCAGAACCAGTAATAGAGCAGATACCAGAGGCACTAGCAGAGCAGATACCAGGAGAGCCCCTAGTAAGTATTAGAGCCGTCAGTAGACCTGTATCAAACGCTTCTGTCCGTTAAAATGTCGCATGTCCTCGGTCTTTCTGTCCAGCGACTTTATATCTAAATGAAGCAGCCTTTTCTACTTCATAAAATCCGGCTACTTTTCTTCAATCACAGTAAAATGATTTGTGACTGGTTGCCTGATTCCTATCGTCCAATCGCGAATTCGATTACATCATCTAACAGCCATGTAATGAAAGAATGGTGTTTGTGCTGTCTAGCGTTGGAAGAGGATATTCTGTCCTCAAACTGGGGACATTTCATGAAACACAGCAAATATTGGCATCTAGGCCATTCAGTTTCGATTTTGTCGAAATTTAAAATGGCTTTGTTGCCTGTGTTGATTTTCATCTCACGGAAACAATAGAATGAAAGTCTAACAAAGTTTCATGGGATAATAGTGCGAATTCGTTTAAAAGACAGGCGATCGGCAGTCGAAGAAAGTTATCTTTCATAAACTGGAAGTTACAAGCGTAAAAATTTAAGATTACATGTACATCTCAACAATTTTCTTGTTTGTTATTCTGTATAAAAATAAATTCGGTCTAACCAAAAACTTGTATTTTAAGGGTTATTTGGTGAAAGTTTGTTAAAACAGAAATAAAATTCAATACAAGTTTCACATTTGATTTACACAAATGTACCATAAAAGACAAAAAACTAAATATTTCATCTCCGTCTTTTTTCAGTCAGGCAGAATTTCTCATGGTATGGTCCGGCAGAATTTCATTGCTCATCAGACCGGACAGAATGATCAGCAAAATTTTAACCTTTCGCGAAGTCCGTAACCCAGGGAACATTCTGTTTGCATCTCTGTTAAAAATGTCGACACAAGTCGTTCATTGATATCCAAGAAAATTTGTAGATTGTCACACAAACAATGTGTGACATTGATGAAGAAGTTGTTAAGCCTCTTGGTGATAGGAAAATTGAAATGTGTATGTGTCTGTGTATGTGTGTATGTTTTCTCGTTTATACACGTGTTTTATGTGTGTATTCATATGTGTGATTCGCAAGTGTAAGTTTGCGAGTGTGTGTAACTGTCTGTCCATGTTTCTATGTCTATGTGTATTTAGTTCACAATGCATTTAAATCATCCAAAAATGAAACAAGTTAACGGAAATATACATTAATCTTAAAATGGGTAAATTGAGAATGTTCATAGAGTCTTGTAGAAAAATTATTTAATATGTTCCGGTGTTCAATCTGTCTTATTAAAGTTCACAATAACCATCTTATTTGTGTTATTTATATTCTCTCCAAAGAACTCTGAGTCTAGTCTTCTTATTCAGCCCTTGCGGTGCTTCTGTCTGTAATGAACTATCATGTACATATAACCCTCTAAGACACATACACGCATACATGTGCACCTGCATATACGTGCCCGCACATGCATGTACATACAAGCACGCACAGAAACTAGCATGTACTACATCGCACATGCAAATTCACTTACACGCGAAATCACGTTAATTCACTCGCATGCACACACAAACACATGTTCTCATGAAAACACGCGCGCACACGCACGTGCACATATGCGTATCATGTACAAATAGCACGCGCACACAACACTAACACACAACACGAGCACACATACAGACACACACATACATACGGGCGCACGCACACGCGCACGCACACACGCAGATGCACACGCATGCACGCGCGCACACACCTGCATGTACAGACACACACGCAAAAACATACGCACATGTATGCACAGGAAGATGAACAGAACTTTAATTGATAGTTATGTTATGAGTTTTTGGCGCGTCATATGATGAACCCGTCGATGTCAATGTCAACGTCATTTGTTTTTATTTCCGGGGATAATTTAGATATGTCAGAATGTAAAAGCTAATTTAAAAGCGATTTGTTTGATTTGATAAAGGCCGCATGGCCGAAACGTCATGTAAAAAGAGTGAAAACAACGGTGTTTACTTATATTCTATATCCCTTAGGATATTTTAATGATTAAATAATAATTGCAGTACCTAATGTTTTCATTGTCAAAATGTGAAATTTGTATTAAATTGTATTTCAGTTTCAAGTAATAAGGAAGTATATTTCATTTTTTATATAACACTGTTCCTGGGCAGGCTAATAACAAGGACAACTTGGTCATTTTGCGATGAAGGCATTCACCTATAGTACATGTAAACTTGGAACCTATATATTTATTTTTTAGAGTGTTGGTATTCCCCTTGGAGTTAATCCTAGAATATCTATATGTGGATTATAAATCTGAAAAATGGAGGGTTATATATCTTTATTTGATTTAAGCTGATGTATGCACAATTATGCATTATTGCTTTTGTATCTTTTCAGTAGACCGTGTTCATTGTTTTGGATAAATTCCTTCAAATAGACAGCGTTCTTATTTATGAACACGGTGTAAGGAAACAGCCATGCCAGAGGTAGACTGCCCGATTCCTGGCTGCAACTACAGGACGCCGGACCTTGAAGCAGCAATAGAGGCAGCTCTCATTACAGCACACAGCACCACCCACACTGCACCAACCACTGCCGCAAAGGTTGAAAGTCAAGAGACCTACTATCTCCGCTGCGAGCTCAAGCGAGGAATGGTCCTACTTTGAAACTAGGTGGTTAGACTATGTGGATGCAACCAAATTAACAGGTCGAGATGGAGTTGTACAGCTTCTCGAATGTTGTGATGAACCACTCAGAAAGGACCTCACACGTTCTGCGGGAGGAAGCCTCACCAACAAGAGAGAAGAAGATGTATTGGCTGCAATCAAGAAACTTGCTGTTCGTGAAGAAAACACAATGGTAGCTAGAGTAACACTTCACAACATGCGCCAAGACCGTGATGAACCAGTGCGTAGTTTTGGCGCTCGTCTACGAGGCCAAGCTGGCGTGTGCAAATTTCTTTTAAACTGCCCAAAATTGTGACTCTGATGTCAACTATGCTGATGCAATCCTACGTGATGCATTAACTCGTGGCATTGCAGATCATGAAATACAATTAGATCTACTAGGTGACAAGAATCAAGACATGGGCCTTGACGATGTATTCCGGTTTGTAGAGGCAAAAGAAGCAGGTAAACGGTCTGCCTCTCGTCTACAGAGAGCAGATATCAAAAAAGAAGTGTCGCTCATATGCCAATTTTCAAGGTTGAACTTGGAAGGCCACTTGCAACAATAGACGGTGTTCAAATAAAAAAAATATTTTGACCTACCTACCTACCCATACTAAATCTGCTTGGGTCAGGATGGGGAAACAAAGAAAATTTTAAGTCTGGCCTAATTCAGTTTTAGTTTGCAAATATTAATTATTTTAGATTTTGTTTATGAATCATTTTCTGATTACATTTTTATGAGATCTAATACAAATAATAATATTTATTTATTACACATATCACTTTGCCCGATTCAACTGCCGTGTCAATTTCATAAAGTTCGCTAATCATACTGCACCACTATTGTTACTCGTAAAGTGTAAAAACTTTTACCTTTCATTATATTAGGCCAAAATAGTTTATTAGTTAGAAATATCAATAGTGAAATATGTAGAAAGTTAAATGACTGGACTGTACATTGAGTTCAAAATTGAAATATTGTGTGTTCGAATTATCAAGGTTCAGTGCATATGATTTGTATAGGCATTTTGCCGGGACAGAGATACGAGTTCAAAGTATTTGTAGCGGTGTTGGGACTATCAAAGTATGAATGAAATAAGTTGGACTGTATTTGTCTTTACTGTTCTAACTTTTCTTAACGTATGTAAAAAATTGCACTTATAGCATTGATTTATGCAAAGTTTGATGGAACTGCATTATGCCATTTTAAGGATTTTGATATTTTTCTTTTTTGTTTATGACAGCAACGACAAACGGAGTAATGCCTTAACAGGCATTTGCATAATCAATATATTTGACTTGTATCACATCCTCAAGCTGGAACAATTATAGGAGCTAAACTATCGTTCAGTGGAGATATTAACCCTTTCCTCCATATATAGGCATTTCACATGTGCAAACAGTGTAGATCAAGATAAGTCATCTTATCTGATCAGGATCTGCACTGCATTTGCTCAGAAAAAAACATAGAATTAAAAGTCAACAGTGCTGATCCTGATCAGATGGCACAAATGTGCCTGCTCATCTGGATCTACACTGTTTGCCCATTCCATAAAGGGGTATATATATGGAGAAAAGGGTTAAGTAGTTATCTTTTTTCAGAAACAGCATGTGCTGGAGATTAAAGTGTTCGAGATATACATGAACACGATATATGACCTGACAGGGGAGAGGAGGATAGAGGCGACAGGAGGGAACATTGCCTCAAAATCAGTGTCCAAAACTGAAGCAAAGTCGGTCAGTTTATTATGTATTTATATATGTTTTACTTTCTACTTTGACTTGTGATATTGATACACAACCCACTTATGCCTATTTTTAACTTAGATTTTGAGTGTATATATATATATATATATAATTATCTACACTGTTCGCCTATTCTATAAAGGGGTATATATATGGGAAAAGGGTGAAGTAGATATCTTTTTTCAGAAACAGCAAGCTAAGCAGCTCCTAAAAGTAACCATTCTGGAGATATACATGAACCAGATTTTTTCATTAATGGGGGAGAAGAGAGTTCAAGTGACTGATTGGGGTAAAACATTGCCAGTGATAAAACACAAGCAAAGGCGGTCAGTTTATTATATATTTACATCTGTTTTACTTTCTACTGTGACTTGTGATAATGATACTAAACGCACTTATGCCTATTTTTAACTTAGATTTTGAGTGTATATATATATAATAGAAAAATCAGAAGTTCAGGAAACAGTCTGTCTGTATGGAGTTCAGGAAACAGTCTGTCTGTATGTTTCATACTTCACCATGCATTTGTATAGAAATACCACATAGTTTTAATGGGCAATCTTATCCAATCAGGATCTGCACTGCATTTTGGTCAGAAACTAGAAATGTGTCCATAGGACACGGATGCCCCCGCTATGCATGTTTGTCATGGTGAACATTTATACTAAGTTATTTGAAAATCCAATAAGTAATAACAAACTCACAGCCCAGACAAGAAAATTCTGGTTTTAGTAATAGTGACCTTGACCTTGGACCTACAGGCATGGGAATTGTACACAACACAATGCCTTGTCATAGTGAACATTTGTGCCAAATTATTTTGAAATCACTCTGTTAATAACAAAGTTATAGCCAGTACAAGAAATTTCTATTTTTTGTAACAGTGACCTTGACCTTGGACCTACAGGCATACGTATTGTACACAACACATCGTCGTGATGTAATGAACATTTATACCAAGTTATTTTAAAATCCTTTTATAAGAAATAACAAAGTAACAGAGCAGACAAGATTTTTATAACAAAATTCTATTTTTAGTAACAGTGACCTTAACCTTTGACCTTTAGGCATGGGTGTTGTACACGACACACCGCGTTATCATGATGAACATTTGTGCCAAGTTATTTTGAAATCCCTCCATTCATAAGGAAGTTACAGCCTGGACAAGAAAATTCTATTTTTATAACAGCGACCTTGACCTTGGACCTACAGGCATGGGTATTGTACGCGACACACCGTCTTGATATGATGAACATTTATACCAAGTTATTTTAAAATCCAATATGAAATAACAAAGTAACAGAGCGGACAAGATTTTTCCAACAAAATTCTATTTTTAGTAACAGTGACCTTGACCTTGGACCTACAGGCATGGGTGTTGTACGCTACACACCGCCTTGTCATGGTTAACATTTGTGCCAAGTTATTTTGAAATCCCTCCAATCATAAGGAAGTTACAGCCCGGACAAGAAAATTCTATTTTTAGTAACAGTGACCTTGACCTTGGACCTACAGGCATGGGTATTGTACGCGACACACCGTCTTGATATGGTGAACATTCATACCATGTTATTTTAAAATCCAATAAGAAATAACAAAGTTACAGAGCGGACAAGAGTTTTCCAACAAAATTCTATTTTAAGTAACAGTGACCTTGGACCTACAGGCATGGGTGTTGTATGCGACACACCGCCTTGTCATGGTGAACATTTGTGCCAAGTTATTTTGAAATCCCTCCATTTATAAGGAAGTTACAGCCCGGACATGAAAATTCTATTTTTAGTAACAGTGACCTTGACCTTGGACCTACAGGCATGGGTATTGTACGCGACACACCGTCTTGATATGGTGAACATTCATACCATGTTATTTTAAAATCCAATAAGAAATAACAAAGTTTTAGACCACAGCTACCGTCCACTGGCCAATCAGTTGCCAGTATTACCGTTGTCTAAATCCCGTAGACAACTCTTTGGCGTTGTCTACGAAGGTCAGTGAAGCACGTGCATCTCGTTTACTATTTCATTTTAATAAGTTTACGGCCGATAGCTTAGTGTAATACTGTGCTATCGATACATGTTTGTGATAATTGTAATAGTACGCAGTGAACGTCTAAGCAAACAAACTAAATAAACACACAACGTGTATTTGGTTTCAATTTTAAGGGCCGTCGTCAGTCCTTATTGCACTGACAGTCGTAAAGAAAAAAGAAAAAATATCAAAATCTATGTAACGGCAAACTGCTGTTCAATAAAATTTTGGCCAAATAATCGGTATTAAGGTATCTTTATTTTACATATATAGTTAGAACAGTAAAGAAAACAAGCTTGACCTAAAAATACCATAAAATTCTTTAACATCATGTCAGTATTATATTTCTCATGTGGCCAATTAAAATGATGTTTGTTGTTTTGCATTTTAGTTTTAGGGAATTTATGTTAATAGAGTTTTAGGAAATGTTTAGATCTCGTTATTTTCTTTACTGTTCAAACTTGTCTTACCATATGCAAAATAAAGATACATTAGTAACATTTATTTGTGCAAAGTTTCATTGAACGGCATTTTGCCGTTATTGAGATTTTGATAATTTTCTTTTTATCGATGAACGCGCACCGAGGACTGTGGACGTCCCTTAATACATGATAAGATAACAAGATTGCAATATTTAATATCAACAAGATTTAGCACTGCAAAAAAGGGTATATTTACTGTATACAATAAATTATTTCACGAGAAGTTAACGGTAAATATTTAGCAGTTCCCGACTAACTTACAGATATTATTTTTATTATTATGTTACCGCCTAACTTACAGATATTATTATAATTATAATTATAATTATTATTATAATTATAATAATAATAATTATTATTATTATTATTTTTATTATTATTTTTATTATTATCATCATCATTGTTGTTGTTGTTGTTTATTGATGGTTGTTGATGTTTGTTTTTGTTGTTGTTGTTGTTGTTAGCAAAACGAACTTTTAATTGACTGTTGAAAGGGTAAACTAATTCATTAACACACACAAACATTTGATTGTTTTATGAATGACAAAAATATTACATTTACTTTAAAACTACTCAAGTTTTTCAAAACATATTATTAATTGAATGACTGACTAAAATAACAACAAAATTACTCACTAAATAGATGTGACTCCTTTTAAACACGAATTGTGAATGACAGAAGTTTTTGTAACGGCTTGTAACGTTTGGGCGATACATTGCTTTGTGCACGAGAATTTCGGGGTTTTCCAGTCCTGTGGTCTAAGTCGGATAGACACCTCGTGGAGTGGCTGTGAAAAATAGACGCTCGCTGCGCTCGCGTCTATTTTTCATAGACCACTCCACTCATTGTCTATCCTATACACAGAGGGGACACAATTTTCGAACATACACACACTGACACACACACACACAGCCAGGGTGAACACTATATGCCCTTCCGCCATTACATGGCGGGGGCATAAAAACATAGAAATTAAAGTCAACAGTGCTGATCCAGATCAGATGGCACAAAATTAATGTGCCTGCTCATCTGGAACTACACTGTTCGCCCATTCCATAAAGGGGTATATATATGGAGAAAAGGGTTAAGTAGTTATCTTTTTTTCAGAAACAGCAAGGTGAAAAAAATTGTGCAATTTGAATTAATGAAAGATGTTTACCTTGAGGTGATGATGTCATGCCAAAATTTTACGTCATTCTGACTTGGCATTTTAAAAAAGTTAAGAGAGCTATCACCAACGTGAAAATGTCAGAAATGTCATCGTCAGATCGTCGGGTAATAGGTGCTATTACAAAATTCCATCATAATCTTTGAAAATCATCTACTGAAAAGCTAAAATAATTTAGCAGACACAAACAAAAACTTCCGTAGCTGTAGTTTTTAAGTTGTACTAGTGTGTTTTTTTTAACGGTCATGAGCCATTAAATAGGCCTAAGGTAAGGAAAAAAATGACAAAAAAATCGGCGTAACAGCAATTGAAGCGGACAATTATTGTGGTGCTTTCGGAGCTGTTATAGACTTAATGAGGTAGCCTGCAACGGATATTGCTGAACAAATTACATTTAAAAGTATGTTAATTAATTAACAAATGTGTTTTTTTTTTAAATGTTTTTGTTTGGTATTTGAATCATTAAGAAGTCATAAATTATCAGATCAGAATAAATAAGTGATTTATTTTAATTACACTTGAGTAAACAGCTACAGAGACTGTGTCTGCAATCCAAAGACTTGTTATATAATAAAGTAATGAATAATTTTTACAGGTAAATGCCCATTGCAGGCTGTCAACCAGGTCATCTCCAAAATACAGGAAAAATATAGGAATATTTTTGCAACAAATATAGGAGTTTTTGGATGATTTTGAGGCAAAATATAGGAGTTTGGAACTGATAATAGTTTTATTTACCTGCACTTATACAAATGATTTTCACATGTGAATTTACTGTTTCTACAATTATCAATGTCAAAAATGTCCGCTGTAAAAATGATGAAAACCATTAACTTTAAGATCAGCACCATCAAGCACATCGCCAGCAAATGAATGACCATTCAAACAAGGGGAAATGCAGAAAATGCATTAACAAAGCCGGATTTTTCAGTTTTAGTTTGTCTTCTGTGATATATAGTACTGTACACAGCATCGACCCATCCACTCATAGTCATATTGCTTTGTGTGTAAAAATCTGGGTTACAATGTCAAAAAGGGTTCAGTCAAAAGTGACCCCATGGCCTTACTTTGGTCTAACTCTATTGAGAACCTGTAGGCAATACATCATACAAAATTATATGCCCTTCACTACTCTAGAAGTTCCGGAATATGATTCCATTTATTTATTTATTCTGCATGGAACAGTACTGCATTCAGATAAGTTAGTTAACCTAAATACAAAGAATATTGCTAAAAGTTTCAAGAGAAATGATAAAAACTTATCAAGTTATAACGATAACTGAACTCTAATTCAAACTGCCATTAAATTTCTATACTAAAGCAGTAATTTTCAAAAGCCAAAGTCTTCTTGGGAATAGATGGACATTATACCTTTCAGGTTCATTGAAGATTAAGAGTAATTTAACTTTTATCCATTAAGTGGTTCCATAAACAACAATAATTTTAGAAAACTAAGCAAATATTTTGCAGATTATCCTAATAAAAAAATTCTAAAGTTATCTCAATTTATTTAACAACCAGTAGTTGCAAATTATCAAATAATATTGTTTTATTACCTCCCTTTATTTGACTTTGCCTTTTGAAAATTATTGTTTTTGTAAAGACACCTTCTTTTGCATACACTCTTTTCCAACAGAGTTTGATAACACTCTATATTTTGGATCAGAATCAGCTGAAGAATTCTTGTTCACAGTCGAGCATGTTTTTTCCCAGGGGTCCATCTTGACGTTTTAGACAACCACATACACCATACCAAATATAAGCTCTCTAGTCCTTGCAGTTGGTGAATAAAATTTAATGATCTTTAACATTTTTTGCATTTGGTTGCAACTGCAACAAGAATTCTGCATAGAAGTGAAAATTTGTTTTTGTTAGGTAAGCTTTAATACACAGAAACCTGCTACAAAGTTGTTAGAGAATCAGATAAAAATTTAAGAAAATGCCACCCCCCAAATTTTCACCAATCTAAAAGTTGAGTTTTGTTCTTGAAAAAAAAGAAGAAAAAAGCAAAAGCAGTATCAAAGCAATATTTACTCTCTTCATTAATCGGCAAAAACAAATACTAAAAAATATAGGAATATACATAAAAATATAGGAGAAATATAGGAATATAGGAGGCTTTTCAGAATGTAGGATTCTGATCCAAAATATAGGAGAAATATAGGAATATAGGAATCGGTTGACAGCCTGCCATTGCTAAAGAACTGCTACACTGTGGGTATTGCATTCCCGGTCGTTTCTTTGGCAGTACGAGCAAGAAGAGACCAATTTCTTGATTGCCTCATAACCACTTGCTAGGTTTTGACCAGCAATAAAACACTGCTATGTTCGATCAATGGGTTCCCCAGGATCGCATTCAAATAACTTTGAACATACGCTGCTTCGCTAATGAATTAACGTCGTTGACGTTGAGAGAAATAACTTGATGTGCCCTGGATAGCGCTTAGTGTTTGATTTTAAGGACGTTTTCTATAGTAATATCTGCGCAACGTTTAAGCGCCGCAAGGGAGATAATAACTCTTCACAAAGAAGATAGGTGTATAGTAATCGGATAACTGTCCTTAAGTTCGGATACGAAAAATCACGATAGAAAAATGAGTCGACAATATCGTCTAAACGGACAATTTTCGAAACGCTGCAAAGGTGAACGAATCAAACGGATTCAAAGTGCATTTAAAGAGTATAGATTATCGTTAAAATCGGGTATTAGTGAACACGACGATACAGTTATCACTGAGCGCATTACCCCACCCACCGCTGACGAAACTGCAGACCTTCCAGAATTTGTCAATCAGATAAATGAGCGCATTACCGAACCCACCACTGACGAAACTGCAGATCTTGCAGAAGTTGTCTGTCAGATTACCGAATCCATTATCCCACCAACCTCTGATGAAACTGCAGATCTTCCAAACGTTGACAGTCAGAAAACCCTAATAGAAAGTGGCAGGCATATTGTAGAGCTCGGACATATTGCAAAACAACTTTACTGTCTTGACTGTGGCAAGTCGCTTCTGCTAGAAAATACTGTCAATGAAACCCGATACGGCTTCGGCTCTGTTTTAATGATAGAGTGTGAATGTGGTTCTTGTAGAGAAGTTACGACTGGCAAAACACACAGGACTGGGAAGCGAGGACCAGCTGTGTTTGATATTAATACAAAAGCTGCCCTTGGTATGTACCGGTAATCAGAATGTTATTTAAAATGTTGTGGTTTATATTTACTACACTCCCCCCATTTTATTCTAACTTTAATTTGATAGCATTTTTATACAACTTTGGTAACTAAAATATCTGAATAATCCAACAGAAAGTGTTTATATACACCAAATAACTTCGCTTAACAGCTGTGCAACCATTGGTTCCAACCAATTTTTTATATTAATTTTGGATTATATTATTACATGGATTCCTGAGTTTGTCCAGAAAAGATTTTGTTATCATCTTTTGTATAAATAATTTACTTAAAAGTTAAATGTGATCGGTCATTAACATACCTGTAGTAAGAGATAATATTTGAAAACATAAAATATTTTTTGCAGTGAGTTCTTGTGATGGATTGTCAAAATGTAAGTTTAAGTGTTGTGCTCATAACTTATAGAATGTGGTGATGGTAGTATAAAATCTAACATCTAACTATCTTTTATCCTGCTATATTTATCCTGCTAGACAAGAGTTATAGATATCTTCTGCAACTAGTTATATTTAGATTTATAGACTAGTATTTTGAAATCTGAATAGATTTTAAATTATTTTAGACCCAAGAATTTGCGACTAATTAAAAACAGTCTGCTACAAATTATATACATATGCGGCAAGAAAAATGGTTAGTCTTAGTTTTAGTCTCTCTGCTATTTTATCCTTAATAATGCCATACAGTTGGTTTGGTTGCTTTTAATGTCCTCTTCTGTCATGTAACATATTTCTTCAGCTAGCAGACTTCTCAATCTGGACTTTTTTTCCTTACCAAGTAATTTGAGTGTTTTGGATTATAAATAGCTTTTCAAACACAGTAGCATAATTCGTATTTTTCTTGATAATCACATAAATATAGATGGTCAGAAAAAAAGGTATTAGTAGTGTTTGTAATATGTGCACTTAGTAATCGTTAACAGTTCATATCACCTAAGCTTGACCAAAATAATATAAATTTTTCACTTGTCCAAGTAAATACACATAACTGTTAATAAAATGATATGAAATAAGACCAAACTTATATTAACAAATGGGAGAAAATATAATATGCATTGGAATGAACATATATAAGCATTTCTTTATAACGTTATTTCAATGTTCACAGGAATGTTGCACAGCGGTTCGGGTCATTCACAAGTGGAAAAGTTCATGTCAACTCTGGAAATCCAAGGCCTCCATCACACATCAATGAAGAAACGAGAACTTGAAGTAGAGCCTCATGTTAAAAACGTTTGCCGAAGGTCTTGTGTAGATGCTTTAGATGAAGAAGTAGAGCTTCAAAAAAAGCAAGTCAGGTAAAACAAATTTTGATAGCGATCAAATTTCAGTTATTGAGTTAGGCTCTACTCTACTGGATTTCTGGCCCATAAGCAGAGCCTGTTGTATCATACTAATTTAAAAAGGTGCTGGATGAGTGAGCTGTTATAAGTTGCTGACTGAATCATTTTTTGACAATAATTTTCACAAGTAAGTCATTTGCAGTAAAATAAATAGGTCAAGGGGTCAAATTATTATTACATGTATTACATTGTATTATATTTTTTGGTTGCATTGTGGCTTCCAAATAATCTCAAACAGTTTTCATATACATGTAGTTTTCATCAATATTGTGAATGGAAAGGTCAGACCGACAGTCTTGTTGTGTTCTTTAGATATAAGTTACATTGCTTTCTATTGTTTCTACAGCCCTGTGGAATCAGATGTTGCCACACCGGTGATGGGTCAATTCAAGTACGATATGGGGTGGCAAAAACGTGGAGCCGGTCGTGCTTATGACAGCAAATCTGGTGTTGGGACGATGATTGGCAATTTGTCTGGAAAAGTTTGTGGGTTTGGTGTAAGGTCCAAAGACTGTAGAAAATGTACTTACCACATAAACAAAGGACAGATTCCACCTGACCACAAATGTAGTAAAAATTGGGACGGCTCTTCAAAATCAATGGAACCTGATGTTGCTGTTGAAGTAGTAATGGACATTGAACAAAATGAAAATGTTCAAGTGGGTGTACTGATAATGGATGACGACACAACAACAACCAGTAAACTTCGCGAAACATTAAACCATCCATTTGTGAAGTGGAGTGACATGAATCATACCAGAAAGCATCTTGGTAATAGTCTGTACGCCTTGCAAAAGAAACACAAGTGCCTTACAACAAAAGTTATTCTGTATATTCAGAAGTGTTTTAGTTATGCGGTAGCCCAGAACAAAAATAATCCTAAAGGGCTTGCAAAAGCTTTGCAGCAAATTGTTCCACATGCTTTTGGAGCACATGAAAATTGTTGTGATAGTTGGTGCGGTTTCCTTATAAATCCAGAGAAATACAAACATAGTTCTTTGCCTTACGGTCGAGACTTGGTTGGTGAGGAGCTTCGAACAGATCTGTGTACAATTTTTGAAGCTTTTATTAAAAATGTTGATAAAATTTCACCAGCAGCATCGACCAAAGATGTTGAATCTTTGAACAATATGATCGCATCTAAAGCACCAAAACGTTGTCATTATTCTGCAACAAGTAGCTTACATAACAGAGTAAATTGTGCTGTGGCAGAAAAAAATATAGGCTCAGCATATGTTACACAAGTAAACAAATCAATTGGCATATCACCTGGAAAATTTTATTCTCAACATGCTGAACGTATGGATAAAAAACGAAAAAGGCGTTTAGAATTTGAAAATACTTTAACTTTTAAAAAACGGAAACTTGAAAAAAAAATGAACAAATGTAAACATAATGCACAAAAAGAATTAAGAGAAGGTATAACATATCAATCATCCATAGACTTGATAGGTAACCATGACAATGACACCATTGAAATTCCGAAACCAATTTCAGCACCAGAGTTGAAGAAAATTGACACTAAAGAAAACTGTTCTCATGTTTACTGTGATATTGAGACAACAGGTCTTCATAAAACTTGTGATATTACACAAATAGCAGCTGTGCATGAGGAGGACTGCTTTAACCAGTATATTATTCCAACTCAGCCCATAACCCCAGGAGCATCACAGGTGACTGGATTGACAGTAATCAATAACATCATGTGCTACAAAGGAAAGCCTGTAAATGCAGTGTCTCTAAAAACTGCCTTGGAACAGTTTCTAGTTTGGTTAGAAAACAGAAAACCATGTATTCTGATAGGTCATAATTTTAGAGTTTTTGACTTTCCAAGGTTAGTTAGGTCATTTGAACTTAGTCATTTATTGCACTCATTTCAAAAATGTGTTATAGGTTTTGTTGATACTCTGCCTCTGTGTAAGGAGCTATATCCAGGTCTTGATAAATACAATCAAGAATATCTAGTAAAAACTGTAATGAATTCTCAATATTCTGCTCACAATGCTATTGAAGATGTTTGTAGTTTGCAGAAACTTGTCATATTTACTAAAGTTGCCTTTGACAAAATGTGTAGTCATAGTATTACAGTTGATACAGCAATAGACACATATATCTTTGAAAAGAAAGCAGATGTTTACTTGATTACTCTTTGTAATATGTTAGATAAAAAAGCAATCAGTAAACAAATGGCTTTGAAAATAGCCAGAAGCGGCCTTTCACTATCACACCTGCGACTTGCAGTTGATCGTGGAGGCCGTGATGGTTTATTCAAGCTATTTACAGAGAAAGTGAATGGAAAAGTGAGAGTTACCTCAGCCAACAGAATAATAGATGGTGTATTTAACTTTTTATGCTCTAACTGAAAGAATGCCCACATCATCTAGCCAGTGGTCGAGTGCAATAATCAAAAAGCAGGAAATATATCCTTTGGGGGTGAAAGAAAAGTGTTCAGATTACCGTAAAAATTCCTTTTAAAGGCCATCGGGAGCATTACATTTTCTGAAAGGAGGGGGGGGCACTTATTAGTTATATATAGTTTTATTCTTACATGTCTTATATAAGATACTGAATGATATTAGATAATTGATATGGATTAACTAACTTTGTCCTTAAAAAATGTGGAGGGGGGGGGGCGCATTTGTTAAGTGACAGGCTTTTCAAGAGAATTTTACGGTAATTTTTGTTTCATTCACTATCAACTAAACAGAAATTGAAATTCTTGTTTAAATTCATATTTGTTGTACATATAAAATGTTTTGGGTTTATTTTTTTATAATTAAAGAAATTTATGTCTTTTTGACAATTTTGCCATTGACGGTTACCTTAGAAACTGCAATTTTACAAAAAAGTTAACTCGGCAACATATGTTTTTCTTTTTCTTTTTGAATTCACCATTAAATTTTACCTTTATTAGCAAAAAATTACAAAATTTTATGAAAGAACTTTTTCAATACCTTTATTTATATGTGGAATACATGAATACTTTCCTCAGGGGAAGTAATTTGAAAAATTAATTTTGTAAAGAAAAATGGTCGCATTATTTTTTGTTTCATATAGCATCAACAAATAAAGTAGTTTGTGTGTAAAAACGTGTTTTTTGTGTATATTTAGCTTTCTGGTATTGTTTCAGTGATATTTAACAAAATGTAGCTATTTTCACAGTTTTGACAGATACGGTTACCATGGAAACTGCCATTTTACAAAAAATCTAACACGGCAACATATAATTTTTATTTTATTTTTGTATTCATCATTAAATTTTACTATGGAAACCAAAAAACTAGAAAATTTTATGAAAGGATTAAATTTTCATAAAACTGTAGAAAATGTCCTTAATTGTTCATAGTTTTTTTATGCGATGTTGTATTTTGCTGATATTTTGTATGGATATATTATGATTTAAGCTTGTGTAATTTTAATTATGGTATTTTGAATAATATAAGAACTATAACAAAAGTGTAAGCAATTTTGGATCATCCCACATATATATGAAAGTTTCATTGGCAAGAATATAGACAAGATATGTTCTAGAAAAAATATAACAATATTTAAATAAAATTCATACCTATCCCATCTAGTGATTTTGTGGAAGAAATCCTAAAAAGAAACTTACTTTTATTCTAAACTATGAATACATACATTTTTTTTAATTTTGAAATTTCTAATGAAATCCATTTTGGTATTCATTCAGTGAAAGAAAACCATCCTTTCACTGGCACAATTTCTTTTAAAAGAGTAGAAATTTGTAAAATGTTTCAATTAAATTATATGATTTTTGCACGTTGTTAAATTCAAATATAACCATTGTTTATATTTTCATCTTTGCCTGTTAAAGGTAGATAAGAAAACAAACTTCTATTTTTACAGGAAGGAGTCAGCATTAATCTCGACCTTCTCCACCTGACCAGCATATTAAGCGATATGGGAAGGGATAAAGATCATACGAGGGGAACATATATGGCCAGAAAGCTGACGGGAGTTCTATTTGTAAGTCCACTAAACATATATGCTTTCTTACGAAACTTTTTTCAAAACCCATTTCAACAAAGTGTTTTTTTTCTAGGGGAGGGGGAGGGTAGGGGACACATGGACTTACTTTGGATTTCTACACAAAGAAATTACATGTTCATTTTGTCTTGATCATTGAACTGATTTGTAAGTCACATTTTGTCCTTACAAGTCTTGATCATTGAACTGACATTTCCATGGAAGTAGCCTTTTTCAAAAAAGTAGCCTTCCACATGAGGCTCAAGTGTTGTTGTTTGTTAATAAATTTCTGCTTTTCTTTATCAAAAGGTGAAAAATGAATGAAAAATCAGGAATGGCCAGATCCGAATTCCACAGCCTCCCCAATCAGCCAAAAAGCTTTAGTTTTGCCAACAAAATTTGTTATAAATTTGTATGGACACTCCACAAAATTTTATTCAATTGTTTTTTTTCCCCATTTAAATTAACAAAATTTAATTATGAAATATTGTCTATTGTTTCAGGGAATACTTGATGGACCGCTGGCCCGGGCTTGTGTTATTTGTTGCGCGAGACCAGAGAAAAAGTAAGTCAGAACTGTCTAACTTTATGCTTCAACATGCCTGCTAAAGCCCAACGGAGTTGAGGTGACCCAACAATTAGCACCCAACCATAATCTCTCCTACCAACCATTCACCCATTTGTTACACTACCATACACTACTAGAGATGTGAAATTGAGTTGAACCCCAAACAGGGGTTTTATGCTGTGACTTTTCAGGCTTTCAAGATAATTATGTTTAACTCAGCTCTACGGGAGATCATTCTTATGGATAGATACAATATTCATAAACTAAGGAATAATATGAAATGGAAATTGAAGGATGCATTAATGTATGGCAATCTGACCAGGGAACATATTATGTGTGATGAATTTACTAGTTGTATATGTGCAAGATTAACTAATGGAATATTTCAGATTAATTGACAAGAAGATCACATTACATAATATGTATTACATGTATTTATTAGTGGACAATATAATTATGAGATGTGCTTTGTTCTTTACATGTATGTGTGATAAAATCTTTCCTTTATGAAAATTATAAAATCATCTTCTAATAGGGTATGATTAGAAATCCATTAAAATACTTTGACTGTATGTTACCAATTACAAATTACATTTTTTGAAGATAATTACATGTATATGCATTATATTTTCCATCTCTTTTTCACCATACAGATATTTTTTAACCTGATTAATAAACTAATCTGATAGGTTCCATACTTCAATATCATAGCGTAACTACGTGTATCATTATAACCCTGAAGTCAATTTAATATTGAGGAAAATGTTTCGGTTTCAAAAAATTAGCACTGTTAGAACAAAACACTTTTTCCATCTCCTATATAAATCTATGATATATATCTAGGTATGAAAAAAGTTATGGAAATTTTGGTAAATGGACAATTTAGGACATATCTAATATTTTTCAGCAAAGTAAGGTTATGTCCCGGTCACGTGAGCGTCCAGAAGATGAGATTAAGCGCCTTACTGAAGATTAACCAAATACCGAGAAGAAGGATAGGCGAGTTGGAGAGGACGTTAAGACGGGTATGTAAAACTTTTTTACACAGTACAATTATAAATCATTTCATCTCAAGATGAACAAACTACCAACAAACGTGTTAGATAACTCGGTCTGTTTTGAAAGTTTTCTTTAGAAGACAACCTTGATGACAGTTGGAATGAACTAAAACTGGAGACTGGCCTCAAATCTCAATCATCTGATTGGCTGAAATACTGTGAAACCCCTCTATTACGGACATCTAAGGGACTGAGGGAAAGTGTCCTTAATAGCAGGGTGTCCTTAATTGAGGGTTTGAACCACCGGCCACTGTCCGATACATCTTCGGTTCGACATCATTAATCTATCGTTGATTAGACAGCCTAATTGGTGTTAATAGGCGTTTAGATCTTAGACTAGTTTAATGCTATAAATGAGACAAAATAGGTAAATTTACTAATTTTAATTTTACACATGTTTTAAAAATGCAAAACTATAAATTAAATGTCTTTATTTTACTGTTCTCCATAATGGAGAGCGCTGACAGAATTAATTTAATTTGTTCTATATTGCCAAATGAGATGTGTGTTTGCATGTAATGTTTAAAAAATACTGATCGAACAGTTCGCTGATTTACAAACAAAAACAAAAAAATCCAATCATATCGATCAGTAGCGAATCTTTTCATTGCAGAAACCTGCCAATTATAGCCCAATTAACTAATAAACATCTTAAACTGCTAAGTGACATTACCACTTACATTGATTAGGTACCATAGTCAATTGTGTAAATCACAGTTTGACAGGTCTGTTTTGATTGCAATAAGCAACTTTAACAATTACTGTAAATGAGTCTAATCAATCGGTCGTATGTCGCAAACCGATGTCATAAACTGATGTCGTGAAACGGTAAAAAAGTGGAACGTTACCAGATTCGACTCTCCGTAATAGCGGGTCTAAAATGTGCACTAAAATTAATTTCGTACTGCGTCCGTTGTCCGTAATACCCGAATAGCGGGGTGCCCGTATTAGTGAATTATTTACTACATATAAAAAGAAGATAAAATGTCTGTTCTTAAACAAATTGTCCGTAATACCGGGGTGCCCGTAATACCGGGGTGCCCGTAATATTGAGTGTCCGTAATGAGGGGTTTTACTGTAGTGACCAGTCAACATTTCAGCTAATCAGAAGCTTGAAATTTGCGACTGGTCTCTAAACTCAGGTTTATGATCTTGGACCAACGAAGAGCACAAAACGATAAAATCTATTTTACTTATTTTTAATGCTATGGCGAATGACTGCTTGCATACAAAGTATGTTTCAATGGCCACAAAGTATGTTAGAGTGAATGGCTGCACACATAACTAGTATATGTAATACAGTGTATAGGCTGCACACATAAGTAAGTTGTAGCGAGTGTACACTCACATTGTAATTCTGTTAAGTGTAATACTGCTCTCATACAAAGTAAGTAAACAACGTCAACAGCAAAGAATGGATAATTTAAAAACAATCAATACAAATTTATGTTTTTAATATTTGATTTTTGTAAATAAAAAAAAGACATTGTGTTGTAAACACACTAGATATTGCAACATGCATGATTCTGGTAGTTTGCTTATTTTTCCTCTTTTTTACAAATTTTCTAACATAAATACATCTTTTGTGCTCTTTACCAGGCTTAATTTGACATTGTATGCAAATTATAAAACAAGCATGCATCATCCTTCCCGACAACATAATATTAACAGTAACTCCAGTGGGGAACACTTGTGTGCCCAAGCTTATAAAACTGAGATTGGAAATCAGTCTCAAATCTCAAGCATTTGCTTGGCTGAAATGTCAACTAAGCCTCAAATGAAGCCCCATTCTGGAAATCTGCATCCAGTCCTGGTTAATTATAATGATTTAACCAAGACCAACTCAAATAATCTCTAAATGGAACTCTACCAACTAAGCCACTTTTTGAAAAGTTTACAATATTCAACTTTATAACTGCTGGCTTATTATATTCCATATTACTACAAGCCTTAATCCAGTAATTGCAAGTTCAATCCCATTCTATTCTGAACTAAGTTGAACACTTTCAGACGAGACTTTAAACCAAGGTCCAGTGTAGTGGTGCTAAACACCAAACAGTTGAAAGATTAAGGTTGAAATTCCTCTGTATCTTTGACGATACCCTTTCCTCAATGTACCATAAAATTACTTTTTAAGTCCCTCCCCTTAATATATCCACATGTTATTTTTTAGGGAAAATACTCTGTTAATCTATATGCATTATCCAATATCCTTCAGAATTATATTAGAATATAAAAAATTCATATAAGTAATAAGAAAATGTAACACCCTCAGGGGCATTTAAAAGGGAATTTTACAGTATATGCATTTTTCCACATGTGCAAACAGTACCTACAACCATGCTGTCTGATCTGAATCTACAGTGTTTGGTCAGAACTAACCTAATCAATCAAAAAGTGAGCATGACTGTGTCGATTCTGATCATCCATGGTGGCTGATCTGGATCTACAGTGTTAGCCCACTGTATAAACATGTATTTATGGAGGAAAGCAATACCAGATTAACTTTAAATTATGACTTAAAGTTATTAGAAGGAAGAGATAAAAACACAAACTACATTTTGTAGAGGAATATAGAAAAATGAAATCAATATGTTTGAACTTATGCAAACTATCTGTATTAAAATGACAATGTCTTGCATCTATATTTGTGCAATAAAATGTGCAAAGTGTTGATCCAGATCAGCCTCTACATCCATGCCATCTGATCTAGATCTATACTGATTGATTTTTGGACTGAAATAACCCTATGAATCTAAAATCAGTTTAAATCCTCTTCCAAGAACACATAATTATGTGCTGGCTGATCAACACTGTTCGTCCATCTAAGGAGTAAAGGGTAAAATATTATAATAGATATTGTTTGTTTTTTTTAATTTACAAACCACGAAGACATTTAAAAAAGAATTCATATTGCTATTTAGGTTGCTTTTCATGTCTGGATATTAGCCATCCACAGTCATTATTAAGTGACAATATCAAGATTATCTTTTCTTTCAGGATAAGGTTAACATCACAATTGTCGAGGTGTATGTCAATAAGGTAAAAATGATATCCGAGACAGAACACAACAACAAAGAGGAAGCATACATGGTTAGTAAATAAATTGCGTTTATTTTACTGTTTCCAGACACTAAGTCCTCTATTAAAATTAAACGCTACTGATGCAATAAGTAAACTTGACCCTTTTACCCTTATTAAATAGGCAATCCTTGTAGCTTTGGATCAGACAACACAGATTCAGTATAGATTCAGATCAGACAATAAAAATTCATAATTGATCCAAATCAGTTGGCACATTTGTGCTGTGATCTGCACTGTTTGCTTCTTGTTTAGAAATAACCTAATACATATGTATAATGTTTGTGCTTTTCACCGAGGATTTGTTGCCAAAAAAAGTTACAAAAGATTATATATGTTATCTTCTATCTTGCAGGCTGTTAAAACTGGCATCACAAAAAGAAAGACGAGGTCAACAGCACTCAACAACCACAGTTCTAGGGGCCACCTGGTCATCACTGTAGAATTCAATGTGAAAGTAAGAGAGAAAGAAAGTAAAAGAAAGTAAGAGATTAAAAGAGAGAGAGTAAGAGAAAAAAGAGAGTAAGAAAGAGGAGAGAGAGAGAGAGAGAGAGAGAGAGAGAGAGAGAGAGAGAGTGAGTGAGTGAGTGAGTGAGTGAGTGAGAGAGAGAGAGAGAGAGAGAGAGAGAGGTCTTTTAGCTATATATACTATTTGTGTTGTTCCTTTACTTAAACCTTGACTCCGTATATTTGATCTGGCAACAGTTATAATTTGTTTGTAAATGAATTAGAGACATGTGCTAATGAGTTTTCAAATTTTAAATGAATATGTTGTCGAATTCCCTTTTTTAGAAAACTCAGACGCTCTCCTAAAAGACACAGAAACTCCCATGCAGAGTAGTGTTGTGATAAAAGAATCTCTTTAACAATTTCACAAAACTACATGCAGAAATGACTGAGGTGAGCGTGAAGCTTGTATTTGTTTATCACATATTTAAACTAGACTGTGTCCTCAGGACACTGATGCCCCCACTGTTGCAACAACATTTGTAACAAAATTGTGTACCAGGTAACAACATTTAGTGATCATGATTAGTAAACAATGAGTAAGTGCCACAAAGTTTAATGACTAACATAAACAAAGGGCCATAACTCTGGTGAAAATGGTTGGAGGACAATGTCCTTTACCACAATCTACACATGTCTAATCATCTGTGCAAGTTTGAAAGTAATCAGCCAAATAGAAAATGTGGAGTTGATGCCACAAAATTTTGTAAGTAAAATTCACAAAAAGCCATAACTTTGGTAAAAAAGGCCACAGGAAAAAGTCTTTTCTTTATGATCATCTACACATTCAGCTTTATCATGTGTGCCAGCTTGAATGAAATTGGTCCAATAGTAAATGAGGAGTTGATGCTGCAAGATTTTATTACTGAAATAAACAAAGGGCCATAACTCTGGTAATAATGGCTGTAGGAAAAAATCTTTTCTTTAAAATCATCTACACATCCTGCTTGATCATCTGTGCAAATTTGAAAGAAATCCCTCAAGATAGTTAATGAGGAGTTGATGCTGCAAGATTTTATTACTGAAATAAACAAAGGGCCATAACTCTGGTAATAATGGCCGTAGGAAAAAATCTTTTCTTTACAATCATCTACACATCCTGCTTGATCATCTGTGCAAATTTGAAAGAACAGTTCAATGCCTTAACGAAAATAACAATAAACAAGAGGGCCATGATGGCCCTTTATCGCTCACCTGAGTACAACAAAGTTATTTTAGTAACAGTGACCAAGATCCAGATGACCCATATTCGAACTCATCCGAGAAATCATTGGGACAAACATCCTGACCAAGTTTCATGACAATCGGAGCAAAAATGTGACTGCTAGAGTGTTAACAAGAAAATTCTATTTTTAGTAACAGTGACCTAGTTTTTGGACCCAGATGACCCATATTCGAACTTGTCCAAGAAATCATTGGGACAAACATCCTGACCATGTCTCATGACATTCGAGGCAAAAATGTGACCACTAGAGTATTAACAAGAAAATTCTATTTTAGTAACAGTGACCTAGTTTTTGGACCCATATTCGAACTCGTCCAAGAAATCATTGGGACAAACATCCTGACCAAGTTTCATGACAATCGGAGCAAAAATGTGATCGCTAGAATGTTAACAAGAAAATTCTATTTTTAGTAACAGTGACTTAGTTTTTAGACCCAGATGATCCATACTCGAACTTGTCCGAGAAATCATTGGGACAAACATCCTGACCAAGTTTCATGACAATCGGAGAAAAAATGTGACCGCTAGAGTGTTAACAAGAAAATTCTATTTTTAGTAACAGTGACCTAGTTTTTGGACCCAGATGACCCATATTCGAACTCGTCCGAGAAATCATTAGGACAAACATCCTGACCAAGTTTCATGACAATCAGAGCAAAAATGTGACTGCTAGAGGGTTAACAAGAAAATTCTATTTTTAGTAACAGTGACTTAGTTTTTGGACCCAAATTACCCATTTTCGAACTCGTCTGAGAAAGCATTGGGACAAACATCCTGACCAAGTTTCATTACAATCGGAGAAAAAATGTGACCGCTAGAGTGTTAACAAAATTCTATTTTTAGTAAGTGACCTAGTTTTTGGACCCAGATGACCCATATTGAATTTGTCTGAGAAATCATTAGGACAAACATCCTGACCAAGTTTCATGACAATCAGAGCAAAATTGTGACCGCTAGAGTGTTAACAAGATAATTCTATTTTTAGCAACAGTGACCTAGTTTTTGGACCTAGATGACACATATTCGAACTTGTCCGAGAAATCATTGGGACAAACATCCTGACCAAGTTTCGTGACAATCGGAGTAAAAATGTGACCGCTAGAGTGTTAACAAGAAAATTCTATTTTTAGTAACAGTGACCTAGCTTTTGGACCCAGTTGACCCATATTCGAACTCGTCCGAGAAATCATTGGGACAAACATCCTGACCAACTTTCATGACGATCGGAGCAAAAATGTGACCGCTAGAGTGTTAACAAGATAATTCTATTTTTAGTAACAGTGACTTAGTTTTTGGACCCAGATGACCCATATTTGAAGTCGTCCAAGAAATCATTAGGACAAACATCCTGACCAATTTTCATGACAATCGGAGCAAAAATGTGACCGCTGAGTGTTAACAAGATAATTCTATTTTTAGTAACAGTGACCTAGTTTTTGGACCCAGATGACCCATATTTGAAGTCGTCCAAGAAATCATTAGGACAAACATCCTGACCAATTTTCATGACAATCGGAGCAAAAATGTGACCGCTAGAGTGTTAACAAGATAATTCTATTTTTAGTAACAGTGACCTAGTTTTTGGACCCAGATGACCCACATTCGAACTCGTCCAAGAAATCATAGGGACAAACACCCTGACCAAGTTTCATGACAATCGGAGCAAAAATGTGACCGCTAGAGTGTTAACAAGAAAATTCTATTTTTAGTAACAGTGACCTAGTTTTTGGAACCAGATGACCCATGTTCGAACTCGTCAGAGAAATCATTGGGACAAACATCCTGACCAAGTTTCATGACAATCGGATCAAAATGTGACCGCTAGTGTTAACAAGAAAATTCTATTTTTAGTAACAGTGACCTAGTTTTTGGACCCAGATGACCCATATTCGAACTCTTCCGAGAAATCATTGGGACAAACATCCTGACCATGTTTCATGACAATCGGAGCAAAAATGTGACCCCTAAAGTGTTAACAAGAAAATTCTATTTTTAGTAACAGTGACCTAGTTTTTGGACCCAGATGACCCATATTCAAACTCGTCCGAGAAATCATTGAGACAAACATCCTGACCAAGTTTCATGACAATCGGAGAAAAAATGTGACCGCTAGAGTGTTAACGAACTAAGTGTGGACGGACGACGGACATTCATCGATCCTAATAGCTCACCCTGAGCCAGCTCAGGTGAGCTAAAAACGTAGGTTTATTTTGTAATTATTTTATTAGAAATCAAATTAATAAAAATTAAAATTCTATATCAATATTTGATTCAGGAACCAATGCACAAGGTCATAAAACTAAAAACTCTGATTGGCTGGATTGCATTATTTTTGCCTGGGGCGGAAGCCACCGGCGTTCCGCAAGCAAACTGACAGCTTCTTCATACTCTGGGTGATAGGGAAGAGAAAGGACAGTTACTGACTTCATTATTGTACATTTAAGAAAATACGAGTGCTGGATGAATACTTTTTCAAAAGGGCTTTTATACCCAAGTCTAGAGTCTTGAAGAATCAACCGTCACTAAGGAAGACAATTAAAGTTGCTGGAACAAATGCCAGAGGCAAACTTGCATGTTATATTAGTTAAAAGCAAACTGAAAAAAAAATTTTGCTATATACATCAACATTACTAGATAACTAGGTAGCACAGATACGACAGGAGATGTAATTCCCCAAATAAAATGGATTGCCATTGTGAAGAAACACATTGAACCATTCCCAAGGATGGAAGCCCATTACACACAAGAAAGTCAAGTAAAAAAACAATATCTGCAGTATGAAATGAAATAAAAAAGATGTGGAAATTGTAATGTGAGGAATGTCAAAATAAAGAGCAAATTCCTGTTAGTGAAATTAAGGTAGTCTGTGAATGATTCAATTGTTTTTTTATATCAAGCCCCAAAAAGACCAGTGCTCTACATGTGAATTGTATGACACACAAATGGCAACATTAGATGAAATGTTCCAAGACGAGTATTTGCAACACCAAGAAGAGAAGAAACAGACACGTCTTCAAAAGAATATGGATAAAGAGCCCAAGAGACTCGGTGTTTACTTTGCAACATTTAATTTGCAAGCTGTTCTTACCACGCCTTGCTGGTCTTGGAATTATACTACTGAAGAAATTTATAATGTTGTTACAACCTGACTATCTATTCTTAGGGGATGAACTAAAAATAAGTCATCTGTCTTGTGGGACGAACCAAAGGCAAATGAGGATCTTGTGAAATTGTAAAATATCTCCTAAAGAACACTATATCAGATTTTTTGTCTGTGTGTCATACAACAGATATAAATGAAATAGTTTACTATTCTGATTCATGCAGACTTCGGACAGAATAGAAACCAGTTTGTTACGATGTACTTTATCTCACCTTTGCGCAATACCAAAAGTACCACAACTAAAATCAACAATAAGTCACAAATTCTTGGTATCAGGACTTTCACAAAAGGAATGCAATTCAGAACATGCATCCACAGAAACAGCATGGGAAATTACTTTCCGGATGTCTGGCGATTTATCACTCGCAGATGCGCAGGGCGCCGTAAATGAATTCCGCATGTCCGGCGTTTATTATCAGCATCCTGAATCTGTCACGCAATTTCGTTGGCCGATATCATTCTAATAATAGAAAAAATCGATATGTTTACAAGTTAAAGTAGTTGGATTCTTTGAATTTTCCTCTAGCTTTATTCAACTGTATTTGTTTTCGGCGGACTTTTAGCATAAATTTTACCCAGATAGCGAGTGTTTTAAAAAGTTTGATGTACATGTGAGAAAAATGAAGTACTTGTCACCCACATTTAATGTAAAAGAACTTGAAAAAGAAGCAAAAAATAAGTGGCGGTGGGAATGGTTAAACGAGAAAGATTCTAGTGGAGGGAAGTGGGAAAAATGGTTGAAAAAAGTGGACATTTGTGAAAAAGCCTTTTGTGAATTTGGTAAGAAAACCCTTAGTTATCAGTCGAGTTAAAAGAAGACATTTTGTTGCCACGCTGAGGATCCCATACATATGAAGAATGCCAGAACTATCAAGTCTAACCAGGTGAGATTTTACTTAAAATTTTAGTAACTCAGGGATTTCAATAGACAATTAGGCCTACTGTTCGATATATGCGCATCTAACCTTATATACAGTAAAATGTCGCAGAGGAGCTGAATTTCATTTTGACACCTGAAAATTTAAGACCAGTGGTCATTGACCCCTGAAACAAATTCTACTGAAATCCCTGTACTAACTGAATTTGGTAATTTCATTGCAGAGGTTAAATTAGATCTATCAACTTTTGGCATGTGTAAAGTCGGCAAGATATTAAAAATTATTATGCAATTAGAGCTTTTGAACCAATCAGGGTTTTGATTTAAATACATAAAATTTTAAAAAGGAATTTTAATAAAGTACTTTGAAAATATGACCAAATAATCCATTTTTTGCTGCGTGGGACAGGTCTTTTTTAAATTGTAAATGTATTTAATTGTCCCTAACTTATGAGCCCAACAGCAAGAAATGGTTTTTAATAAATTCTGTACGACCTATGACCAAATTAACATTACAAAATGAAAAAAAAAAGAAAAAAAAAGGGGGAACCCATGCCCGATTATTCAATTATATACATAGTTCAATGTAGGGAAGGCACCCTGCATCAGGGTTAGGGTTAACCCTAACCCTAACCCAAGCTGCAGAAGGGTCCAACAGTAGGGAATGGAAGAGAATTAAAACTGTGAAATGACACATTGAATGTAATGATACAGACTGTATATTGTAGATTTGTAAATATTGCAAATAACAATGGATATGAATAACATAAATTAGATATAACAACTATGAGACAGTGTGTTTAGATTGCAGTATAATTATGATAAAAAATTCTTTGCAAAACAGTTGAATATATTTGTCGAAAATGAATTATCTTTAAATGTTGTTTTTCCTTATCAAATACATGAAGATTTTTAAATATTTCTATATTTCTTTTTTAAGAAACTGATGTCACCAGAACTGCTCCAGCAACTCTCTAAATCAGTGAAATGCAGGTGCTTCTGGGGGCCTCCGGACCCCTGGCCAAGGCTTTGCCCTGGACCCACCGGGGGCCCTGGCTGTTTGTTGCAATAAATGTTGTGAAAATGTGAGATTGATTTTAGTGTTTTAAATATATACTATCTTTATTTGCATCACACTTTTATAGTTTTTATGCATTTTAAATTTATATTTCTGCATGTGAAGTTTCATTTGTTTACTTAAAATAACAATATGAATAATTTTGCTATCCTTTGGCAAACATTTAACTTGGCTCGGGGTAAATTGGATACAATGCAATGAGACAGTCTTAGGTCTGTGTTTCTAAATTATTTGACAGCACAGACTTTCAGTAACTTGAAGTACTAACAGTGACAAGCTTGGACATCAGCTTTCACAACTTGTAACCTTAACTTTTAACCCTTTACTCCATGGAAATGGCCGTTATTTCATCATCACTTACAGTGTAGATCCAGATCAGCTAGCACATCCATGCCATCTGATAAGGATCTGCACTGTTCACTTCTAATTTCAATTCTTTAGGTTATTTTTAACCAAGAATCAAACAGTGTAGATCTTGATCAGATGGCACAGATGTGCAATCTGTTATGGATTTACATGGTTTGCACCGAATATTATGGAGTTAATTAGTGGCATAATCTGATTTAAATGACAGTTAACCCTTTACCACATCGAAGCGTCAATACGACGCCCCTATCAAGCGCCCCATGGAAGCGCTACACGACGCCTCTATCTATTCCCGCATGTAAGCGTTACTCGACGCCTGTTAAAGATTCCCATGTAAGCGCCTCTTGACGACCTCACTTTTGACCGGCCATTTGCATTATTTAGATGCATGCGACACCTATCGGCGAATTTCTATTGGCTAATTTAAACATTTGACAGCAAGTTCCCGGATGAAAATCACATGGTTTCTATATAAAATAACGCTAAAAATAGCGATTTAAAATTACACGTACGCGCTGACCTTGCACTCGAAAAAATAAAACAACAATGGCGGAGCGCATTCTACAATTCTTAGATTCTGACGATGATCAGTCTGATTTTGAGGGTTTTAACGAGTCAGACATTGAAATGTCACTTGACAGTGAATCATCGTCCTCGGAAGAAGATGAAATAGGCAATAATTCATCCGACGACGAGAATTTAGATCCAAATTTGGATGGATGGACGAGACAGTTCTCGCCGATCACGGTGTGTGTTTTTGTTTTGACGATCTACAATTGATTTAGTTTTTTTCGTAACTGTAATCGAATAAATGAAGATATTTTTTCATCTAATGTGTATTTTGATAACTTATCTGTTAAAATATTTAAGTTTCAAGCGTCAGATTTTTATTCAAAATCAGAACAACATCGTCCAAGTACGAGATGGGCGGAGTGATGAAGATTATAAATGTCATGTCGTCTTATAATATACCCATACATTTTATTTTTGTACGCAATGGAACATGTTAGCTTGTGTAGATCAATAAAATATGTTAACATTGAATTATTTATCCTTTTTTTAAATGATTTTAAATGATTACTAAATTTTGTTCACTGGATTTTATTATTCACATAATGTTTTAAAAATTTTGATTTCATAATTTTTTTAATTTCAGGTTGAACTATTCAATGAGCAGACAGGCCCTGACTTGCCAGCAGACTTCGATGTACAGACAGCCAAGCCAATCGACTACTTTTGGCTGTTGTTCAGTCCAGAACTGGTTACCAACATCACAAGGCACACAAATAACTACGCTCGGTGGAAGATGGAAACTACTGGTGAAGAAGATCCGAGGTGGTCCGAGAGTACAGATGCTGAAATTCGTCCCTTCCTTGGCATAAATATACTGATGGGTGTAAATCAGGTTCCAGAAGTTAACCATTACTGGAGTTCTAATCCGTGTATTGGAAACGTGGGAGTTCAAAACGCCATGACATGTAACCGGTTTCAAAAACTCAATCAGTACTTCCATGTGTCAGACAGATCAGCTGAGCCCGCAAGGAACATCCCGGACCGTGACAAGTTGTACAATGTCAGGCCTGTTATAGATCACGTGCTGGAATCATACCCTCAGTTCTACAATCTGTCTCGGGATGTTGCTGTTGTTGAGGCAATGGTGCGCTACACAGGAAGATTGTCTTTCCGACAATATATGCCAGCAAAGCCTATAAAGAGGGGCATCAAAATCTGGATGTTATGTGATTCCAACACAGCATACCTCACAAACTTTGATGTTTACTTGGGACGTCAGAATAATGAAACAGAACATGGTCTGGGGTATAATGTCGTTAGCAAGCTGACAGAAAACCTTCACCACACATACAGACATGTTTATTTTGACAATTTCTTTACGTCAATTCCACTGGCAACAGCCCTTCTGCGCAACGGCCTGTACTCGTGTGGTACAGTAAGAGTGAATCGGAAGGGATTTCCAGCAACACTGAAAAAACCTGCTGACGTTAAAGAGAGGGGAACCTCTAAAATGCTTCAAAAAGGTGCAACAAACCTCACTGCATCAGTCTGGAAGGACAAGAAACTTGTCTACCACTTGTCAACTCTGAGTGAGCCCGGCAAAGTTGTAGATGCTCAGCGCAGGCTGTCAACCAGGTCATCTCCAAAATATAGGAAAAATATAGGAATATTTTTTTAACAAATATAGGAGTTTTTGGTTGATTTTGAGGCAAAATATAGGAGTTTGGAACTGATAATAGTTATATTTACTTGCACTTATACAAATGATTTTCACATGTGCATTTACTGTTTCTACAATTATCAATGTCCAAAATGTCCACTGTAAAAATGATGGAAACCATTAACTTTAACATCAGCACCATCAAGAACATCACCAGCATCTGAATGACCATTTAAACAAGGGGGAAATGCAGAAAATGCATTAACAAAGCCGGATTTTTCAGTTTTAGTTTGTCTTCTATGATATATAGTACTGTACACAGCATCAACCCATCCAGTCATAGTCATATTGCTCTGTGTAAAAATCTGGGTTACAATGTCCAAAAGGGTTCAGTCAAAAGTGACCCCAAGGCCTTACTTTGGTCAAACTCTATTGAGAACCTGTCGGCAATAAATCATACAAAATTATATGCCCTTCACTACTCTAGAAGTTCTGGAATATGATTCCATTTATTTATTTAATCTGCATGGAACAGTACTGCAGTCAAATAAGTTAGAAAACCTAAATACAAAGAATATTGCTACAAGTTTCAAGAGAAATGATAAAAACTTATAAAGTTATAACCATAACTGAACTTTAATTCAAACTGCCATTAAATTTCTATACAAAAGCAATAAATTTCAAAAGCCAAATCCTTCTTGAGAATAGATGGACATTATTCCTTTCAGGTTCATTTAAGTTTAACAGTAATTTAACTTTTATCCATTGAGTGGTTCCATAAAAAAACAATAATTTTAGAAAACTATGCAAATATTCTGCAGATTATCCTAATAAAAAAAATTTCTAAAGTTATCTCAATTTATTTAACAAACAGTGTTTGCAAATTATCAAATAATATTGTTTTTATTACCTCCCTTTATTTGACTTTGCCTTTCAAAATTATTGTTTTTGTAATGACACCTTCTTTTGCATACACTCTTTCTTTTGCATACACTCTTTTCCAACAGGGTTTGATAACACTTTTTTCAAACTGGAAAACTGACCACAAAAGTCAGCTGAAGAATTCTTGTTCACAGTCAAGCATGTTTTTCCCAGGTGTCCATCTTGACGTTTTAGACAACCACATACACCATACCAAATATAAGCTCTCTAGTCCTTGCAGTTGGTGAATAAAATTAAACGATCTTTAATATTTTTTGCATTTGGTTGCAACTGCAACAAAAATTCTGCATAGAAGTGAAATTTTTTTTTTGTTAGGTAAGCCTTAATACACAGAAACCTGCTACAAACTCTAAAAGTTGTTAGAGAATCAGATTAAAACTCAAGTAAATGCCACCAACCAAGTTTTCACCAATCTAAAAGTTGAGTTTTGTTCTTGAAAAAAAAAAGAAGAAAGCAAAAGCAGTATCGAAGCAATATTTACTCTCTTCATTAATCGGCAAAAACAAATTCTAAAAAATATAGGAATACACATAAAATATAGGAGAAATATAGGAGGCTTTTCAGAATATAGGATTCTGATCCAAAATATAGGAGAAATATAGGAATATAGGAATCGGTTGACAGCCTGTCAGCGCCGAGTTGGCAGAAATGTTCTGCACCTTCAACAACCAGAGTCAGTATCGCAGAACAACAAGAACATGGGGGGCGGGTGTGGATCTCCATGATCAGTATAGGATGAAATATGATGTTGGCAGGAACTCCAAGAAATGGTGGCGCTACTTATTTTGGTTCTTGGTGAACTGCACCATTGTAAATGCGTTCATTCTATACAAACTTACATCTCGCCGCCACACAAGCAAGAAGAGATATCGCCATGTCGATTTTCGATTTGAGCTGATTACTGATATGATTGGGGATATACAAAGCGCAACAGGGGAGTGATAGAACAGGACAATCCAGGGGTTGTCAATGCAGAGAACATCCAGGGACACGTTCATGGTCGTCTTCCCGGTAAAAAGCGTCGCTGCAGATACCATGCCAAAGTTCTTAACGAAAGAACAGAAACTGTATATGGATGCACAGTTTGCAATGTACATTTGTGCAGATATGGCTGCCATGCCAGATACCATAACCAGCATTAGACTTGTGTGTTATTCAGTGACAAAATTTAGGTTTGTGTAAAATTCGGAAATGTACGAAAAATAAATCATGGAGTTCAATTTTTTTAAATTGAAAAGTACTTTCAATATATATATATAATTTTTAATTTATTAGTGAAAACAAAATTTAACAGATACTGAAACAGTGTAGGTGTGTAAATATTAGATGTGTTTCAATTTATATGGATAATTTTGGAAACCAATGGGAAGAAAATGTATTATAATTTTTTCTGCAGCAACAAATTTATGTACTTTCTCAAACCTTGAAATAAATGAATTTATAATTATTCTTTCACAATAAAATTCACAGAAAACATTAGTTAAATGATGATGTAAATAAATAGCTATTAATAGTTATAATCATGTCAGAAAAATGGTGAAAATTTATAAAAAATGTTGTCAAATGAATTTAAAATTTTGTTATTTTTAACATTTTTGTTTACTTCTTTTATAAAAGTTGCCCCCCAAAACAGCAGTATTTTAACTTGAAATATACCATTGAAGAGAAAATTTTATTTGCTACAAATTATATATTGGTCTCAACATTCCCGTGCGAAAAAAAATCCAAGCCTTTCTTCATTCACAAGAATTCATAGGAATTCACAAGAAATCCAACATTTTTCCTGTGGAAAAATATTGGAAATCATTGGACTAAAATATCCTAGAAATTTCTAGGAATTCTTAAGATTGTTGCATTGGAAAATTTAGGAATATGTTGGACTATGTCTCCAACAAAATCCCATTTTTTTCCATCTGTCAAAACTTTGAAAATTCTTGGACTTTGTATGATGTTCTACCTGCATAAATTGGAGAAACTAAGAATATGTTGGACTTAAAATCTTAAGTAGACAGGATCCAAGATTGTCCAAAAGTTTTCTCCATACGAAAAAGTATTAATTTTCTTGTAATTTAAAGTAAGCATGTTTATATTATTTAACATATTTTCTGAGGAAAAGTATTGCTCAGATTTTTGTCAACAAGTTCATACATGCCATACTAAAGACATATCCGAAATGGTTCATGTCCGAAATTATATACACTTTCAATGAAGCAGTTTTCCGAAAAAACTAATTAGATATAACTATAGAGGCAAGTTGAATTGTTAAAACTATATGTCTCATTACATTTTTAAGTCATTTTGAAACAGTTTACAACAACACAGAGTTAATATTTTATCTTATTAGTTACTAGAATAATCGGCGACGAATCCTGTTATGTCCGTGTTTTTTTAACTAATTTTTTAATAATTTTGAAATCTGAGAGTTTTCCGTCGCTTGAAAAATGTAGATTAAAGAAGATTCTATGTTACCTAACAAAATATTAACGTTTGTAAAAGCAAAATTTTAGTAAAAACGGGACGACGCTGGTGAAGTCACTTTTTAACTTTCATCATACGAGAATTTGTTGATTCCTCCCTTGCACGATTTTTTTTCTCTCGGATCGGCGAAAGTTGTATACAGTAGTATGAAAAGTTTGTGAATTATAAGTATTGCTTACTGGTGGACTTTAAAAATGAATGACCAAAACATATCGGCCAAACAAAATCACACTCGCCCGAGTACAATGAATGACTTTATATGTGAAAAATAAATCATTTAAAATTAAATTTACCGCAATTAAAACATTCCTCCAGTTTCAACTAATTACTACATATCAATAATATTCCTTCCATTTCAACAAACAGCTAAATTAGGACCTTCGAACCCGATGATTGAAGATCAAAGTGCAGCGTCGGCGCGAGTGAAGTCAGATCAAAGCTTTGTCGGTATGTTTGAGGTTGTCATTTACATAAAAAAATAAGTTTGTCTATTGACAGGCAGCATCGATTTTTATCTCCATCAGGCATCAAGGTCAGCAGTGTTTTAGTTGTGGCAGATTAATCATTGTTCTAATTTTAAATCGACGAATGTGTAAAAAATATTTATTTTCAATACCGAACATGTGTTTTTATGTTTTTCACAGAATGTTTTGTTTTTGACTTGGACACGGACAGTTCTTTTAAATTATAAATTATTGTGGATTAATAAACTATTTAAAAAGCACATTGCGCACTAAGAGTAAACCAGTGCAATGTGCGCGCGGCAAAATTACGTCATCATATATGACGTCATGTCAGCGAATCGAGACAGTTTGAATTTTTACAACGTGTTACTGGAAATTTTATTTGAAATATGCAAGTAAGTAACGTTTGCTTTCCTCTTTTAATAATTTATCTGCAGTTATATCGAGATGCAAAATAAGACTGTATTCGTGCCATGCAATGGTTATCTATAGGCCTATAACTTACATCTAAATTTCTACAACAACAACAAAACAGAAACATGAAGAATGCAAGAACGGACATATTGCTCTACGGATCATGAATGTTTTGTTTTAGTCTCCTGAAAAATAATGAAATCAAAATATTAAGTATTGCATAACAATTCCAGGTATAAATTGGCCAACTACAATAGATATGAAGCTTCAAGATGTGTCTACACCAGCATGCTGGACGATCGTCTTGTAAGTAGATCAAGGCCTGTTTTATTTTTAGAAATTATGTGAATTTATATGACAAAGTCGGGGCATTGTTCTGGAATTATTAAAATTGTATGTATAAGCTACTGTTTTATCCGTGTTAATATATTAAACAGTTGTGAAATATGCGTGCATATATTCAGAAGCACAGCCTCCCCACAAAGCCAAAAAGTAGAGAGGAATTTAAAGAGAGCAATATAGTGTTTATTTATAAAACTACCATTTTCAAAAGAGTCAGTACGATGAAAACCAGAACTGCAGAGGTTAATGCCTTGGTACAGTCTTTGGCAAAACAATTTGCCCCTGGGAATTTAACCCTTTCCTCTATAGATACACCTTTATTGCAAAGGTAAAAAGTTAAGTTCCAGATCAGCCAGCACACCTATGCAGTCTTATCAGGATCTAAACTGTTCACTTTTTGATTTGTTAGGTGATCCCTGACAAAAGCAAGCATGCAGATCCTGATCAGATGGCTAGAATGTGCCGGCTGTTCTGGATCTACACTGGTCGCACACGCATAAAAAGGCGTAAACATGGAGTAAAGAGTTATACCAGATTCTATTGATAGTAGTTAAGCAAGCTTCACCATTTGAAATTGACTACATCCCCAATGGTCAGGATTTGATTCCCAGCTGCACCTGATTTCCAAACTGGTGTCCAGTGCTTTGTACTTGAACTGTTGCTGAATTCTGTGGAAATCGAGGACAGGTCCACATGAGGTTCAGTGGTCCAACTTTGTTGCCTTATAATATTTTTGTTTGTTTAGATAAAATCCATGTGGGAGTACTAGTAAAGAAATCTACCACCAAAAGCATCTACTGACGATCATTTTAGAGAGGCATGGGCAGAGAACAATCGTTTTAAAGAGTCACTGACATCCATATACCTTTGCCATCCATACGTCAGAAACCAAAGCAGAAGATTGAAACATTTACAAGATGTGTCAATGTGGACAACAAAACTTTATTTTAAAACTAGAAA
The DNA here is from genome assembly GCA_038501625.1 of Corbicula japonica. NCBI lineage: Eukaryota > Metazoa > Mollusca > Bivalvia > Venerida > Cyrenidae > Corbicula > Corbicula japonica. The sequence goes on along the minus strand of JAZAYU010000565.1, from coordinate 191,567 downwards.
TGTGTCCAAAGGACACGGATGCCCCCGCTATGGGTTTTTCATAAAGCTCAAGGCAGTAGTGTAGGACAAGTTGTGTTCACGAGATATATTCCTATTACAAGAAAATTCTATTTTTAGTAATAGTGACATTGACCTTGGATCTACAGGCATGGGTTTTGTGCGGACACACCACCCTGTCATGGTGAAAATTTGTGCCAAGTTATTTTGAAATCTCTCCATTCATAACAAAGTTACAGCCTGGAGAAGAAAATTCTATTTTTAGTAACATTGACCTTGACCTTGGACCTACAGGCTTGGGAATGTATGTGACACAGTCTTAATATGGTGATCAATTAAACCAAGTTATTTAAAAATCCAATAACAAAGTTACAGAGCCGACACAATTTTGCAAGAAATTTCTATTTTTAGTAACAGTGACCTTGACCTTGGACCTACAGGCATGGGTGTTGTATGCGACACACCACCTTGTCTTGGTGAACATTTGTGCCAAGTTATTTTGAAATCCCTCCATTCATAACAAAGTTAAGGGCCAAGTGTATATTTTGCTTAACACAAAATGTAAGTGAAGAAGGGGCATAATTTGAAAAAATATTGGAAGCAGGGTTATGGGTCTTGTTGGTTATGATGTAGATTTTGATGGTGAAAATATATTTCAAGTTTCAAGGCAATATCTCAAGTAGTTTTAAAGTTATGGGCAAAATGCATGTTTTGCTTAACACAAAATATAAGAATAAAAGTAATGTAAATGAAATTATCAAAGGGCCATAACTTTTGAACAGAACATGTAAGAGCAAAACCCCACCTTTATGCACAACAACATATCAGGCCAAGCATTGTGGTAAAGTTTCATTAAATTCCCACCAGTAGTGTAGGAGGAGTTGCGTTCACAAGATATATTCCTATTAAAACTAATGTAAATGGAAGTATCAAAGGGCCATAACTTCCGAACGGAACATGTAAGAGCAAAACCCCACCTTCATGCACAACTACATATCAAGCCAAGCATTTCGGTAAAGTTTCATTAAATTCCCACCAGTAGTGTAGGAGGAGTTGCGTTCACGAGATATATTCCTATTAAAACTAATGTAAATGGAAGTATCAAAGGGCCATAACTTCTGAACGGAACATGTAAGAGCGAAACCCCACCTTCATGCACAACTACATATCAAGCCAAGCATTGTGGTAAAGTTTCATTAAATTCCCACCAGTAGTTTAGGAGAAGTTGCGTTCACAAGATATATTCCTATTAAAACTAATGTTAATGGAAGTATCAAAGGGCCATAACTTCTGAACGGAACATGTAAGAGCGAAACCCCACCTTCATGCACAACTACATATCAAGCCAAGCATTGTGGTAAAGTTTCATTAAATTCCCACCAGTAGTTTAGGAGGAGTTGCGTTCACGAGAATATCGGACGGACGGACGGACGGATAGACGGACGGACGGACGGACGGACGTTCTTACGAACGTCATTTATGTGGCTACTCTATTGTCCTCTCTATTGTTCTTTTAGCCACATAAAAGAAAAAAAAGCCACGTAACAGAACGGAATGAATAGAATTTACCGTTACCATTGTTCTCATAGCCACATAAATGGCGTGGCGTAAGCACGGACGGACGGAAGGACGGACAGGAGCAACTCTTAATGCCCGTCGCCATTTCATGGCGGGGGCATAAAAAAACAGTCTTAGGACTAGGGTTGGATACCGAAACCCGGTACTAGTATTTGTATCGAAACTTATTCTAAAAAGTACCGGTAAATACCGTTTCAAAAAGTACCGGTACTCTTATCGATACGTACTTAATAAACCCGAAGAAGAATCCCTCGATTTTACTCGCGTCAAAATCAACAATCATCAAATAAAATCAGTCGCATTTTGTGTACAACGGGTGTCGCCATTTTGTCTAAAACGCTTACGAATCAGACGATCATTATCGGCTTTTTGTTTACAAGAGGTGTAGCTCCGCATGCGGTAAAAGTTTCGAATTTAATAAAACTGTGTTCAATGTGTTTTTGTTTATTTTAATATCTAATTCGACATAAAAATAACGATTAAATATTAAAAAAAGAACTCACATCTTAACTGACGTAGCAAATAGTTTAAATGATAATGCGAATTTTCGACTCTAGCTAGCTCTGTATTGGCTATTGCCAATGTAAACATGGTCGGGAGTAGATCGAAGCGTTCCCCGGTGTGGGCATATTTTACAAGTAAACAAGGTGGTGCAAGCTGTAACCTATGCAGCACATTCTGCCAGGGAAAGGGTGGCAATACCAGTAACTTAATCAAACACCTCAGGCTGAAGCACCAGATTGAACTGAAACCGTGTAAAGTGTTTGACAACATCAAGTCTCCGACTCCTTCGCATGGAAGTGGTACGTAAATTACCAGTGACTGGTCCGAATAAAATGTAAAATATGCAAAAACGTGATAGCATTTTTCAAGACTGTTGTAAGTTGTTTATACTTTGTGTTTTATCATTTAAAGAGGTCTGTGAATAACAACCATGATCTACCTAATAGAACTGCAAATTTGTCAGAAAGTGAATTGATATAAAACTGAACTTATTTAAGTTATTTTCTTTATCTGCAAGACATATTTGATTTTGTGCATTTTATTTTATGTTTATTTCTGTTGTTGCTTTCAGGCTTACAGACCAAGTCACAAGATTCAACCCACTGTGATCAGCAGACGTCCTCTGGCAGCAATACTGTGGAGACTACGGCAGATTCTGTCCTTCCAAAACTGCCAAAATTAGAGCAACCTACGACAGATTCTATCCTTCCAAAACTGCCAACATTAGAGCAATCTACATCTCTTCAATCACCAAGCTTTAGTGTGCAGAAACAAATGACCCAGCCGACATTAGCTAACGTTCTAAACACCAAGAAAAGAAAGATAACAAATGAACAGAAAGACAGAGTAACCAGAGCATTGACAAGGTATATAGTGAAAGACATGCAACCATTTAGCACCATTGCAAGCGAACCATTTAGATCCATGTTGAAAGAACTTAATCCTGAGTATAATCCTCCTAACAAAGAGACACTCTCCTCGGTGTACATTCCAGCTTGGTACAATATAGAGTTTGAGAGACTAAAGGGCGATCCCGAGAAAGCACCAGCAGTGGCTATTACAGCTGACCACTGGACAAGTCTGGGTGGAGACCATTATATGACAGTCACAGCCCACTACATTAAAGACTGGACACTACAAAATAAAGTACTTGAGACACGGGCAGTGTATGAAGCACAGACCGGGGAAGCTATTGCTAGTGAAATCAAGGACTGTCTCACAAAGTTCTCCATAGATAGTAAAGTGGTGGCCTTAACCGTTGACAATGCAGCAAACATGGCAGCTGGTGCAAATGTCTTGGACATCTTACGGTTGCCTTGCTTTGCTCACAGCATGAATGTGTCGGCCGGAAAGCTGTACAATGAAACAAACTTTACAAGATGGCTCGCCAGAATTCGATCAGTTGTACTGTGGTTTAAGAGAGTCCATATGGCTAGTGTAGTGCTAAAGGAGAAACTTGCCAATCTTGAGCTGCCAAACCACAGTGTAATTTTAGATGTAAAAACACGCTGGAACTCCATGTACTTGATGGTGCAGAGGTTTGCTGAAATCTATCCTGGGTTATGTGCAGCATCAAGAGATCCAATGCTAAAGAAAAAGTGTGAAAAGGACAAAGTAGAAAAACTTACCGATGCAGACCTGAAGAAAAGTGAAGAATTTGTAGACTGTATGAAAATCCTCTACACATGCACACTGGCTATCTCTTGTGATAAGGTGCCCACTGTTGGCCAGATCCTGCCAACCTGGAAGCGACTTGAGAAAAGTTTTACAGTACAGGAGGATGACAGTGAGTTCACAAGAATGGTGAAGTCTGTTATATGGCGAGACATGCAGAAGAGGTACCAAGATCCAGACCTGGCGGCATTTCTTGAAGAAGCAATGGCACTAGATACACGGTTCAAATCTAAACTCGATGCTAACCATGGTGTCTGGAAGCGTCTGGAAGAAAAAGCTGCCACCTTAATCCGGAACCAGTCAGTACATGTCAAAGTAGAACCAAAGCCAGGCCCAGACACTCCAGCTCTGACAGAAGAGTGTGATGATATGAAAGAAGTTGTTGTGGATGAATGTGCATCCTCGAGTAAACAACCTGTAAAAGCTACTCTGAAACGAAAGAGATCAGTGTTAGAGGAACTCTTTGATGATGACAGTAATCCAGAGGTAATCATAACAAATGAAGAAGCACCACCATGCGCAGAAGACCAAGCCCACCTAGAGGTAGAGCACTTTAAAGCTTTTCATGGTCAGAAACTAGATGCCAACCCTCTTCAGTTTTACAGAGAACACCAGGGAAAATTTCCAACAATCACTCAGTTGGCTCTGAAAACTCTCTGCATACCTGGAAGCAGTGTACCTTCTGAGAGGATATTTTCCCTTGCTGGTAATACCATCAGCCAAGAATGTGTACGCATAGATCCGGAAAAAGCAGATATGCTCATATTCTTGCATAAGAATGCTGACTGAGATGTTGTTCGAACGAGAGCCACATCATGATGCTAATGACAGAAATACATTTACATCACTAAAGCATGGTTACATTCAGACTTAGTATGTTTTCATATTTAAAATATTTTCAGTCCAAAGATTTTCATCTAAATTTATTTAGTTTTACTGATGTGCCATAGTAGTGGGTATTTTTGTACTTTAGTAAATGTGTGGTATAGAGTTGAGGCACATTGATGTTATAGCGGTTTAGTTACATACATGTGTAAAACTTACTTTCTATTCATGTTTGATATTTTCCGAAGAGAAGATATTGAAACTGTTAAAACATACATGCAAATATTTTATGTTTTACGTGAATGTGCTGAAGTACAGCATTTTTCAAATATTTACTCAAAGCATTTTACTCATTTAAATGTGCAAATGCACAGATTCTTGTTTGGAATGAATGTGCCAAACTTCAAGCAAGTGCGTCTAGTCATAGTCTATTGTGTAAATTTTGTTGTACGTTAGAAGTTAGGACTTCAGTGCTGTGTATTGGTATGAAAATGGTAAACCTATCATTTCAGTTTAAAGTTTTGATCTCATTTAATTGTGATTTATTTTAAGTTTTGTTCTTTCCAGACCCCAGTACGGGTTCAATGTTAATGTTTTAATGTTGCTGAAATAAAGCAAAACTAAACATAGAGGCTTAAACTCTGTTTTATTCAAAGCATGGATCATATAATCGTTTGTTTATTCTACCTCACAAAAATATATATAAAAATAAATATATTATGTCAAGATTGCAGCTAGCTAATTGCAGCAAAGTAGGATTTTATCTAATACCAGGTATCGTTAACAGTATCGTTAAAATACCGTATCGTTTCACGGATACCAGTATGGTATCGTATCGTTTCGTCGTTAACGGTATCCAACCCTACTTAGGACAGGAGCATTTATAGTTTTTGTGTCGCCTTTTCGAAGAAAAGGTGATTAATAGGGATTGCTTTGTTCATCTCTCAGTCCGTCCCTCATGAAAACTTTATGTTGGTTACAACTTTTGCCTTCCTAAATATTTCTTCTAATATGCAGTCTGATCTGGATCCTGATGTTCATAGCACTTGTCATATAAGTCATATCCATACTGGGATCATTCATATTACCGGACAAAAATTGATATTTTTTCTTTCTAACTTTTGGATTTTGCATCATAATCATGAAAATCTTGCATGGAGTAATCGTCGGTTCTTCTTTTACATAAGCTTATTTGATACTGAAAGATTTTTTACGAAAAGAAGCTCCAAAGGAAGGCAGTAAGGCAGCAGATAAAATCGTAACGGAAGCTAAATTTACCGGACAAAAGAGTTTCCATCTATATTTTTGAAGTTTTCATTTTAAATTTTGATTATTTTCCATAAACATTCTCTAAGCGGCCTTTTCCCATTAAGCATCATCATTTACATCTCGAAAACCCTTCACTGTTTTTATAAAAAAAATTAGAAGTACGTAAGCTATAGTGAGGTCTTAAATGAGTGAAAATTTAGGTAGTAATATATAATGAGATAAAACGTAAATTGATTATGTCATCAATTCATGATAGTCTGTCCGTCTGCTGTGCATTATTTCCTTTATAACTGCAAAAACATTTGTATGTACTTGTTTTGTAATTTGATGAGACATCTTCAAACACTATATAGGTTGACCAAGCTAAATTGGCGATGTTTACAATTATTAATAGAATGTAAACACGGGTTAAGGCAAATTTACGCGTTAAAAGTATTTTTGTCCTTTATATATATCTCATCCCCCAGATAGCGCAGTGGTTAATGCGTCCACCTGGCAATGGCTAAACTTTTTTTCAACACGGGTTCGATTCACACTGACACACGGCTTTCAGAGTTAATTTTAAATTTATATTTTTTAAGTTTCATTGCAGTTATTTCGAAGTATGTTGTGTATTTTGATTTAATTTATTTTATCGCGGAAATAATAATTGTGTAACAAGCTTTAAAAAAATGTGAAAAAAAACCCCAACATGTTTTGAACCTACAACCTATATGAGCGTAATGCAACCATTGCATTTCAAATTATTTTTATTGACTGCGTCTTAGACCACTCGGCTATTGGTACAAGTGTTGCGAGCGTTACGAATTGTATTAAACAAAGATTAAAATATTAGTCAATTATTTACATGTAACGCCAATGTAAATATTGCCAAATTACCTTTGTCCAGTTGTAGATTGGCTCATGCGCGGTTACAATAAATCCCTTATGTGACTTAATCATGAAATCTTATTGTAAACAAAAGGGCATGTAGTAAAAATATCATTATTATACATGAAAGTTAACCAACTGCGACATTGTTGTTATTTACATTGAAGCAAAAGGTGTCTACATGATTCTTATATATTTTTTCCAGAATTCATCAAAAATTGAGTGTGACTTCAACTGATATGTACTTTTTACTGCCCCTTAACTCCATTTATATGGGTTTTTTTGCATGTGCTAACATTGTCAACCTAGTAGATCAGCCAGCACATCTGTGCAATCTGATCAGGAACTACACTTGGCTTTTTAGTCAGATATATATAACCCAATAAATCTAAAAGCAAACAGTGTAGATCCTTATCAGAAGACACAGATGTGAGAGCTGATCTGGATCTACACTGTTAGCTCATGCTTTAAAAGTCACATCTATGAAGTCATAGCTATTGACAAAATTTCTAATGATTTCCTAAGTATTCATATGATTTCTAACTTTTGGATTTTATAGGATTTTCTATGAATTCCTATGTATTCATATTATTTCTAACATCTTGGATTTATTTGGAATCCATGGGATTTCTAACATGTTGGATTTCTCGAGATTTCCCGTGATTTCCCATTTGTTAATTCCTATATATTCCACAATTTTGCCAATTGGAAATCCTAGGATTTCCTAGGAAAAGTGTCCCAATACCGCCAATTAATTCCAATAAAATCCAACCACTTTGTCCTAGGATTTCCTAGGAAATCTTAAGATTTCATGGGATAAAAGTACTTAGAATTCACAAGAATTCTTTAGAAATGATAAGAATTCCAGTCCAAATTTCGCGCGGGTTATCAGATAATTAATTTATGCCATAAACACAGTTTGAAATATATCACCCAATAATTCAATAAATTTTGTCAATAACCTGTATTGGAATGGTGCAGTAGCTTAGATCTCTTATCTGTTGGTATCAGGTTAAGAATCTCTGCTGTAGTACATGGAGTCTGATAAGCAGATTAGGCTGATTCTCTATGTGGTAAAGGGTTAAGAGTTACGGTTTTTGGTGAACACACTCGATGATAAGATGAAATGTGGTTTTAAACAAGTCAGGCCATTCTTTAGTTCTGCATAAGAGACCAATTCAGTTTCTTTGAATTTTACCATGAGCTGGACTTTTTAAGGTTTACCACAAAATAAATTTGACAACAAACTCAGTTTTCAACTGACCATGAACAATCTATGAAGATGTTTAGTCTAGTGCCCAAGATCATGACCTGTCGCTATTTCAGTCAATCGGATTCTTGAGATTTGAGACTGGTCTTCAGATTTAGTTTTATGATCTTGGGCTTAGGTTAAACTCTTCTGTTGCCGATCCAAAACCATTTTTCTACTGAAGGTAACCTTTGCTTCAATAATTTGATCAATAAACTAAATACTGATCTTATCACCGACTGAGTTATCTATAAACCAATTTTGGAGAATCTAGGATAAACCTTTTTTTCTGATGAACTGACATCCAGCTCCACAATATAATACCCCCGTTTTACAAGAGGGCATAAAAACAAAATTTAATGACTATAAGGATGCCTCTGTATATCTTGCAAAGCACTTTGACCATATTCTTGACTTTAGTAATAACAAAGACATCATGGACATGGTCCAAAATTATTTGGTTATAGCCAGGCTCCAAACACAAAGCTTAGTCTATAATGGTCTTTAACTACTTGATCACTGTCAAGCTGTGGTCACAACAGTGCTTAAATCTATGGTCTTTTAATAGTCAAGCTCTTGGTTCACCAGTACCTTAAGCTATTTACTCTATTAATCACAGACCAGCTCTGGATACACCAGTGCTTAAAGCTATGGTCTTTAAATACTCAATCACAGCCAAACTGTAGATATATCATTGCTTAAAGCTATCAACTAAATGTATCACAGACGAGGACTGGGTACACCATTGCTTAAAGCTATCAGCTCTATACATGTAGAACATAGTCAAGCTCTGGATACACCAGTGCTTAAAGCTATAATCTTTTAATACTAAATCACAGTCAAGCTCTGGATACACCATTGCTTAAAGCTATCGTCCTTTAATACTAAAACACAGCCAAGCTCTAGATACACCAGTGCTTAAAGCTATAATCTGAAAATACTTAATCACAGTCAAGCTCTGGATACACCAGTACTTAAAGCTATGATCTTGGAAAAAATCACATTCAAGCTCTAGATAAATTAGTGTTTTAAAGCAATGGTCTTAAAATACTCAATCATAGTCAAGCTCTGGATACACCAGTGCTTTAAAGCTATGGTCTTAAAATACTCAATCATAGTCAAGCTCTGGATACACAAGTGCTTAAAGCTATGGTCTTTTAATACTCACAGTCAAGCTCTGGATACACAAGTGCTTAAAGCTATGGTCTTTAAATACTCACAGTCAAGCTCTGGATACACAAGTGCTTAAAGCTATGGTCTTTAAATACTCACAGTCAAGCTCTGGATACACAAGTGCTTAAAGCTTTGGTCTTTAAATACTCACAGTCAAGCTCTGGATACACCAGTGCTTAAAGCTATGGTCTTTAAATACTTGATCACAGTCAAGCTCTAGAAACAGCAGTGCTTAAGATATTATAAACTTGAAATACTTTTATCACAGTCAAGCTCTTGATACACCAGTGCTTAAAGCTATGGTCTTTAAATAAAGTCAATATATTCCTGTTTGTAGGGAGCTTACTCTGAATCATGTCTTTCAGCGCTCTGTACAAAGTGTGATCAAGAACTTTTAGTCTAAGATCTGAACCAGATGCAATGAGGCTCAACATTATGGCCATGTGAATTTTATATTTCCCCTAGAAAATAGGAGCATTATGTTTAGGTGCTAGATGATCATTCAACCAGGGGTTTTTCAGCACTGTCTACGCCTCCTGAAAACTGAGGTGTTCCCAAAGCAAACAGCCCTGTTTCCAATCATATCATCATTTGTCCCAATTGAATATATATTTTCGGCAAAATCATGAAAAACACAGTAAAGAGAGTAGTGACTTCCCTTTATCTAGAAATTGCAGGCATTCAGTGACCCTGATGTAAGCATGAATATTATCCCAACCTTCTTTCAACATTATAACTACAAATTATGTAAGCATGAATATTATCCCAACCTTCTTTCAACATTATAGCTACAAATTATATCAATTAAGAACTATTCTGCATAACTTTGTAGAAAGTACACGGAACTGCGGAAGATGCATTATAATCCGACTCGTTAGACACTTAATTTTTTATTAATATATTTTTGCGACTATGATGGCTTTGCACAACAATAAGTACTACAGTAAAAACTTATGTTTATCTGATCTATTTAGATAATACTCTAAATTAACCATTAAATTTACTTCAGTTTCACCATTTTATAAAGAATTTAATTTTTATACAAGAAAAAATCGTCGCCACACACCGAAAACCAAGTTTTCATTTAATACTTATACTTTTGTAAAGAAAATATCTGATATGAAGAAACTGAACTTCTATTTTTAGCAACAGTGTCCTGAATCTTGATCACAGACTTCTGAGTAGAAATCCCAAGTTGCGTCTTGGTATCAGCTACCCAAAGAAAGTTTGGTGTCAATAGATCACAGCTAACCAAAGTAATAAGGAGAAACATAAATTTCTATTTTTAGCAAAAATGACATAGACCTTTATCACAGACACCTGGGTATCAATCCTAAGTAGTGTCTTGATATCAGCTACCCACAAACCAAGTTTGGTGTCAATAGGCCAAAGAAAACTCAAGCTATTGAGCAGAAACTGAATTTCTATTTTTAGCTACAGTGACCTTGAGCTTTATCACAGGCGCCTTGGTAGCAATCTCAAGCTGCATCTTGATATTAGATACCAACACTAAGTTCGGCATAAATATACCAAAGCAAACTCAAGTTACTGAGGGAAAACTGAATTTCTATTTTTAGCACCAGTGACCTTGACCTTGATCACAGATACCTGTGGCAATCCCAAGCTGTCTTCTGATATCAGCTACTCATATACTAAGTTTGGCATCCAGAGGTAAAAGCAAGCTAAGCATCAACAGGCAATTTGGCATCAACAGATAACATTCACAAAATACTTAACAAAAAATCTACGTCAAAAAGGGGCATAACTTTTGCACAACACAGTCAGGGGTTATGAAACGTGACCTGATAATTGGTACTGTGATGTCAAACAATTATGTAAAGTTTCAAAGCTATACCTTGAATGGTAACTGAGAAAAACACAACTTTCACAAAAAACTTAACAAAATTTCTAAGTGAAAAAGGGGCATAACTTTGTCAAAATACAGTCAGGGTTTATGAAAATTGTCCTCATAATTGGTTTTGAGATGTCAGATAACTATGTTAAGTTTCAAAGTTGTACCTTAAACGGTTACTGAGAAAAACACAACTTTCACAAAAAAAACTTTAAAAATTTCTAAGTGAAAAAGGGCATAACTTTGTCAAAATACAGTCAGGGATTATGAAACTTGTCCTGATAATTGGTATTGATATGTCAGACAACTATGTTAAGTATCAAAGTTGTACCTTGAACGGTTACCGAGAAAAACACAACTTTAACAAAAAAATTCACAAAATGATGACGCCCGCCCTCCCGCCTGCCCAACAACATACCCCAATCTAATAACCAGGATTTTTCTAAAGAAAACCTGGTTAATAATGAATAATTAAAATGAGAAATTTATTTTCTCATAACAGTTGGCTAAATATGTTTAGTTTACAGTTTACTTTTAATTGATTGTTGGTATTGTAAAAATAGACTGATTCGATCTAAATAATTGCATACTAATTTCCCAAAATGGACCATTTTATCTATGTGAAAATTCCTAAAATGGGCTTTTTTGTAAATAAAAAATTCCCAAAATGTCCAGACGCCTTTTCTCAAACTAGGCAGAAAAAACCCTGATTCAACAGTTAAAGAATGGTTTAACCTAGACTCACAAAAATTGGTTTACAGATTCCTCTTGATCAGTGGCCTAAACCAGTGTTTATTTTGGGGTCAAATTATTAAAAGTTAAGGTCACTATAAGTTGTCAATTGGTTTTGGATCAGTAACTGAAGTGTGAAGTGAACTGAAGTACCATACATTTCCTTTTTAATGCCACTGAGGGTCTTGTATTTTCTGAAAGAGAAGGCGCTTATTATCACTATTCATATTAATTAATTTTATTTCAATATTAAGATTCTGAATGAACAGGGGGGTGTTTATTAAGGGAGGGGTATTTAATAGGAATTTTATGGTATTTCACCTCAACTAAACAACCGATAGAATCCTGCTCCTGGTCAGCTGATAATTCTTACTTGTTTTAAGGTCAAATGGATTTTGAGGTCGAACTTTAAAAGCCAAGTTTATGGCAACATTAATCTGAAAATTTATCTCTTAAAAAAAAAGTTTGACTCGTTTCATTAAATCATAAATGCATACACTTATTCACTATCATATCCTTGAGTGTGTATGCTGAAATCCAGAGTTCCTACTTTTCTTTTGATCTCATTATGGTATTTATAATTCAAAGTTAAAGGTTGCATTGAAAGCTGGTAAATGTGTAATTACAAGCTTGTAACTTTAAAACCGTGATATATTCTCATCATTCGTGGTGGATACTTCAAGTACTATAACTCTATTTTGTATATAACTCTATTTTGAAGTTTTATCGTATTATGGTACCTCTTTTTTTCACTTTTTGGACTTTAAGGTTCAAGTTCATGCAATACTGTGTAAGTGGATATTTTCGCTAGCTTAAAAGTTTGCGTTTTCTGTTTTGCCGGCGTTTCACATGCGGAAATGTTCGCGGAAAATTGATTTCATGATATTCATAAAATTTACACAACATAATATTCACTTTTATTTGGAGGTCAAATAATTGCATGGTAGAAATTGAAAGCAGTACTTTGCCATTTCTTAATATTTCTTCATCAAACTTTTAATTTATACTACTTATAACAGCACGGTCATGAGTATGCCAAAGTTTTAGGTTAAGGTCACATTTGATGGAGTTATGCCCCTTTTTATACTTGAATTTTGACAAGAAAACTTAACATTGGCTATAACTTTGCCATTTCTAAATATTTCTTCATCAAACTAATGAATTATATTGCTCATGACAACACACTTATCATTATGTCAAGGTCAAGATAGAGTTATGGCCCGTTTTTACTTGCATTTTTATTCTGACATAGAACTGGTGGGCGACAAGTGTTCAACTGAACACCCATCTAGTTTATTTTTGAGTCAATACACCTTTAAATGCAATGTTAGGCAACTCATGTTCAGAAAATGCCAAATTCTAGTTACTCCACCTATAGTTAATTTCTGTGGATACCTTTCCTATGCAACTGTGTCAGCATTAGATGGTGTGTGCGTGTTGCAGAGACTGTGTATGATGTTCAACGAAGTAGAATTTTATGCGTGTGATAATCAACGAAATCATTTTATAGTTTTCAGGGAATAGACAATGCTGTATGTCGATACTTCTGTGTTTCATTTGGCAGTGAAACATGATTCAATTCAAAGTGCAGTGGTCCACCCAGAGGAATATTTGTTTTACATCTATGAGACAGTCTCTTCGTCAAAAATAGGATATAAAGAAAGAACATTTGAAGTACCTGGTCGTGATGTGACAACAAAAATCAATGCTCTATGATTTAGTGAATTAACTGAGAACATCAGCGTTAGTGGAAAGCAATGTGATATATGTGCAAGTGTAAGATACACGTTTACCTAAAGAATACTCATGTGTAAACTTTAATTAATAAAATCTAAAGACCCTGTCACATTATACTACGTTTCCACTGCGTTGGCACGGCAATGTTTAATTTTCAAGATTACGGCCGTGACATCGCAAGAAAATTGTTAAATTTTTCGTGAAGATGGAGATCTCAAGACGTCCACACAGCGACCAAGGCGTTGCTACGGAGCTCCCATTGTGTTCTATCTCGTTCCTACAAATTTATTGTTGGCGATTGTCTGTGCTCTTGTGGCGCTTGCACTGCGTGCACTGCACTTTCATGGCGCTCACACTGCGCTGAAGAAGTTCGTTTGCTATTCCTATAAAACGAAGTGAATAGACACATCTTCATCAATTATTTTTTTGTTCTCGAACAGTTGAATCTATGCCTTTGGGCCCTCCGTTGTCGCCCCAGATTGATATGCACAAATTATTTGCTGGACTTGTATATCTGCAAGCAGTAGCAAGGCTTGGTGCCATTGTGAAATGAGTGTTTATTTGCAAATCTTATAAATGTATATAATTGTGTTTGTCTTTTTCATGCAAATGACGATGAAAGCGGTAGAAGCGCACTAAAGCATGTAGTCGTTGTAAGAACGCAATAAAATAAGCGCGAAATACGTGAAAATTAAACCCTCATGAAATAAAATGATTCAACAGTAGGCAACACAAGTTCTATGTTTAAGTTGGGTACTACCAGACACTGCTCCTGCCACAGGACTATAGGATCCCTATGTGTCTACCTGCTATAGCAGGTGAAACAATTATTAAAGATCTACACTTAATAGCTCTGCTTGGGAAATAGGGTTTTAAAATCGGACAAAAATCATTATCGATCATCGGAAATAATCTAACATCCCTTTTTGATCAATCATTGATTATTTAATCGAAGCATTTACAATAACATTATGTACATGCTTTAATAAAGAAGAATTTTATTTATAGGAATTCTTTAATTATTAATATTCCAGCAACAAAAATACTCCTAATTTGTTATCATAATGCTTTTTTTTCTATTTTGCAAAAAAGCATGTTAAGAATCTTCTGCTTAAGGCATGCAAAACACACAAGATATTCTTTAGAGCGGGATTTGTTTAAGAAATAGAAAAAAAAATCGGTCCCTACCATCGTGAAATGAGGGCCCTGTATAGAACTACTGTATTATCACTAAAAGATATTGGTGTAATTTCTGGTCCACGTACGAATTAGCATTTACATGAACCATACTTCTAGCACACAGGCTGCATGTATTGTGATTTGTAATCGTATCTGATGTGAGCATAGGGCGTAGGCTGCTGGTAAAGGAGTCTATTTCTCAAAATACTTAGTGGGAGAACATATTCCAATGCTTATCCAAAACCAAAATAACACCGATCTATGTCATATATCAAACACAGTTTTTGTCCTGATACAGTGGAGAAATATGTTTTGATAAAGACAAGATATGTGATATGTTTAATTGTTTTTATACTACTGTTGCTTCTACTCTTGTAGCTAAACTGCCTACTTCATTAGGTGTGTATGGTAAACAGTTTGTTGATTTTTTCCACTCAAAGAAAGGTGTTTTTAAAAATTCATACTCATTTTCTTTAGTATCTGAAAATACGGTTCTTAAATATATCAACAATCTGAGTCATTCTAAAGCTACTGGCTTAGATGGTATACCAGCCAGATTTGTAAAAGATGGTGCTGCAGTTATTGTTGCTCCTTTGACACACATTATAAATTTATCTTTAATACAAGGCGTCGTGCCAGATGATTTAAAAATGGCCAGAGTGGTCCCTTTGTATAAGAAAAGTGACAAAACTGATGTTGGTAATTATTGCCCAGTCTCTATACTTACTATTATTTCCAAAATTTTTGAAAGGGTTGTTCATGACCAAATTGAATTTTACTTAACAGAGAAAAAATTGATATATCAATTTCAATCGGGATTTAGAAGGGGATATAGCACAGAGTCTTGTTTAATACATTTATCTGATTTTATAAGATTTGAGATGGACAAAGGCAATATGGTTGGTATGATTTTACTTGATCTCCAAAAAGCTTTTGACACAGTTAACCATGATATTTTACTTATGAAACTCGAGGCTATTGGTTTGAGTACAGACATTGTAAATTGGTTTCGATCCTATTTATCTGACAGATTACAAACTGTTAATATTTCAAATATTTCATCTTCTCCATGTGCAATTACTTGTGGCATACCACAGGGCTCCATTCTTGGCCCACTATCATTTTTAATCTATGTTAATGATATGTCTGCTGTGGTGAAAAACAAGTTACTACTTTATGCCGATGACTCAGCTATTCTAGTGTCAGGTAAAAACAAAGACCAAATTACAGCTGCTCTGTCCAAAGACATTGAATTTGTTAGTCATTGGTTAGTAGATAACAAATTATCTCTACATCTTGGTAAAACTGAGTCCATTTTGTTTGGCTCTAAACCTAAATTGAAAACAAGCTCAGATTTTGGACATTTCTTGTAATGGAACAAAAATCAAATCCACTAATTCTGTGAAATATTTAGGTGCAACTCTTGATCAACATCTTTCATGTGAATCCATGGCTAATGAAATAATTAAAAAGGCTAGTTCAAGATTGAAATTTTTATACAGGAAAAAATCTTTCTTAACATTGCATACTAGAAAACTCCTTGTTTCTTGTCTAATACAGTGTCATTTTGACTATGCTTGTTGTTTCTGGTTCCATAGTATCACAAAAAAGTGTAAAGATAGACTACAAATTATGCAAAATAAATGCATTAGGTTTGTTTTAAATTTGGACCCTAGAACTCATTTAGATGTGACCCATTTTAATCGTCTTAACTGGTTACCTGTTCAGAAAAGAGTTGATTCTATTACGCTAAGTCACGTTTTTAAAATCAAACATAATATTGCTCCTGAATACTTAAAGGAACATTTTATTCCAGCTGATTCTGTTCATTCATACAGTACACGATTTAGAGAAACTGGCTGTTACAGTATTCCCAAAGTTAAAGGATTTGGCATGAAATCGTTTTCATATAATGGATGCAAACTCTGGAACACTCTACCTACTTCTGTCAAAGATATCAACAAACTTGCAGATTTTAAATTAGCTGTTAGGAAACACATGTATACAGAGTTTTAATATAATGTATTTTATGTACTACATATTCTTTTATATTAGAGACATGTGATATATACACTGTGATAAAAATAACAAATTGTATATTGCTAGAACTTTTTGCAAACTTGTTTACTGAAATATTTACCATGCTCAATTTACTCCTGCTTTTAGAAATCAGTGTTACATCCTTTCTATGACTGTTAACTTTATCATAATATTTGAGGACCACAATGGAAATAAGGGAAATATTTTTCCCTTTTTTGTGTCATCCTCGGTATTAATGTATTTAACATGGCAATAATATGTGATATTTATATACATACATGAATTTTATAATAACTGATCTCATTTAAAGTCATTTTATTGTGAATCTTATCCATGTCAAAAAGTCTTAATCAAATTATGTATTTATTGTATCGTTAACTTATTTATACGTGTTATTTAAACCATGTTTATATGCATTTTATACTGAAATAAATCTATCTATCTATCTAGTGATCTCCCTTGTGAGCTGCTTAAAGAACAGCAAACCGATGATCGATTATTAAATTTCGTAATCGATTATCGAAAATGGATCCCCCCAAAAAAAGATCAATTTTCTATTATAATCGATCGATTTTCGATTATAATCGATCATAGTTTAATCCCTATTGGGAAAATAATATTTTATGAACATTACAATATATTCAGTTATCTGATCAACACACTGGACATTTACAAAAGAGGCAATGAAAGCATACAAGTTACGAGATGTTTATAATTTCTTAGTATTCGGGAACGCACAAGTACATGTGTACAATAAAGTGACAAAAGACTTCTTAGTTTGTGTTAACAAGACGAAAGTAACACCATTCCAACGGATCCTGACAAATCTCATGAGCCCTTGGCAGTTTTCCACAAGACTTCTGGCAATGTTGTTTCTGTTGCACTTGCAAAGCAGGGCAAGTTATTAATGCTTACAAATATTCCTATATAAAGTAGCTTTCAAATAAGGGTGTAAATTTTTCATAAAAGACTATTTATTTTTTTTTATAAGTGTACACAAGTAGGTAGCTCAGACAGCTCTCACTAAAAGGTAATCACCTAGGTATATGAAGTACCTTGTTCAAATCCCAATTTGGCTAAACATAATTTTTGTACTCTGACTAGTTCTGTAACATTGACTGGTGTTGCTAGCTACAAAACTAAGAAAATGATAGGTTAATTAGGCAAAGAGAAGCAAATTTGTTTTGTCGGCATCATAATACTCTGATATTTAAAATGATATTTTTACACTGATTAGGTTTTCGTTTAGATCTAAATTTTAAGGCACATTTAGATCTAGATATATTCCTATACAGTTCTCACTTTTCTTAACAATATGCAAAAGATAATATGTACATTAATAAAGTTAATTTGTGCAAAGATGTTTACGCGACGCTGACAAGTGTACACAACGTGTAACAAGAGTGCCAAACTGACAAAAAATACGCCCGTCAAAATGCTGATCATCAAAGTTGCGTAACGATCCGATGAAAATTATTCGACTTGGAGAGCAGATGC
The DNA here is from genome assembly GCA_038501625.1 of Corbicula japonica. Taxonomy (NCBI): domain Eukaryota; kingdom Metazoa; phylum Mollusca; class Bivalvia; order Venerida; family Cyrenidae; genus Corbicula; species Corbicula japonica. The sequence goes on along the minus strand of JAZAYU010000565.1, from coordinate 173,391 downwards.
CGCTTATTCAGTTTTTGGACAATTCAAGGGCCATAATTCAGGAGTGCCTGGGGGATTTTGCAGGTTATAGAACTTGGTCGAGATATTATGCCCACCAACATATTCACCAAGTTTGATAAAGACTGGATGAAAACTCTTTGACTTAAGAGAGCGGAAACAGTAATTTTTGACAATTCAAGGGCCATAATTTAGGAGTGCCTGGGGGGATTTGGCTGGTTATAGAACTTGGTCGAGATATTATGCCCACCAACGTATTCACCAAGTTTGATAAAGACCTGATGAAAACTCTGACTTAGAGAGCGGAAACCCTGTGGACGCCGCCCGCTTGCCCGCCAACCCGCCGCAGGTGTTCCCATAATACGTCACCTGCACCTTTCCAAAAACTTCCTTATTAAATTGAAACTTTACCTTAGACCTCATTCATGTCCTTCAACTTCCATAAATATTATACATGTAATATTGATCAAAAACGAAGTTTGTTTTTTGCTAGTATAAATTGTATTACTAGTCTCAGTAATTCGGCTGCAAGCACAGACCCATTATCATACAGACTTTTTACATTGTCTGTCCTTTAGGTCTCAAGCAGTTACGATCAAAACTGTGGTGGAAATCGCACTGCTTTAAATTCCCATTTTTTCACTGGAACTTGAAAATTTCAGCACTGCTAAGTTCATTTGTTGTTATAAAACATAAATATTGTCTAAATTATCAATCAAATAAAAAATATTCCACAAATAACACTTTTAAACTTACTATTGTTTATGCCGTATGTGGATTTTTATGTGCTAACCAATGAAAACGTCCCTTTTATAAATCGATACACTACACAGTCAGATAAACTAATAACGGAATAACATAAAAACTGCTGACATGGGTGGAGGTTAAAAAGAGCATACCTGCCATATCCCCCGGCAGGGGGAAAAATCCCCCGGACTTTAGAGCCATCCCCTGGCCCCCCGGCGGGGTACGAAATCCCGCGGATTAAAAAAGGTTTAGAAAAACGGTATAAAAAAGCATTTTCGTTGCTCTCATCAGACATTTGTCTAAATGCCGAATACACTGTTACGTATCTCGGACTCCTAATGGTTGTGTCTAAACGTTCCGAATTCGTCTAATTAGTGTCATCGAGAGGAATTTTCGATTATTTAGTGAGAATTGACACTTAACAGGATTGTTTATTGGATAATTGATTGTTTGCATAGGTAATTGTGAATGAAATCACAAGTATACCGTCTGTTTTATGTACAATTAGCGGACTTGTTTAAGGATTGACAGTTTTTTATGATGTCCAAAATATGTGTGTATCCGGATAATGGGACACTTTCGGATAAAAATTATTTGTCATTCAACCAACAATTAACGTTTTGGCACATATGCAAATATTTTTTTAATTACAAAGAAGGAAGAAATAACCAGTCAAGCCGATTCTTCATCCTTGGAATAAAAATACATTATGTATTCTTATTCTTCATACAGAAACTAAATGAATAAACAACATAGTATATAAAGCAAGAGATTATCACAACTGAAGCTTAAGTATCCATTATTCACTAATGACTGGAATAATCATCAGATGCATCTAGTAAAAGAAATATACATAACCTGTAAAATGGGCAAGCAAACAACAAACCATATTACACAAGTAAAACAACCCCTCAGACAGAATGCTCATACATGTTTCCTTGAAGATGTAAAAAAAAATATTTTTATACATAACTCAAAAATAATGCTGTTTACACCATGCATGTGAAACAAAACACACAATTTCGCCTCTTCAGTGCATGGATAAACTTAGAAAAATTGTATGTAGGTTTTGAAGATCCCTGTTCCAATCCAATAAATATTAATAATTAATAGTGAAAAATATGTCAACCACATATACACTGGGCCTAATGGAAAATAGGTCAGTTGATGCAGAATGTATGCTTAAATTTTCAAATTAATCGAGAGAAAATTTTTAATGTTTTTGTCACAAGATTAAAAAAATCATGCACCTGTTATAAAAATGATGGACTGAGCCACATAAAAATTATGTCACCAACATCTACACATGTTACCAAGTACCTCACTGTTTAAAGTTTCAAGTCAGTATCTTGGAAACTGTAGCAGTAGTTTGTGCCGCAATACTAGGTTGCTGTGAACTGAATGTTGGAAATCAGATTTTGTACATGAGATGTTCACACATTATGATAGACACTCCTGCCAATTATTTTAAAATCCAAACATAGATGAAAATATATGGGTTAAGACACAAACTATTATCAGTAAGGCCTGTATAGCAGAAATTACTAAGTTCAGAGTGTTGCTTTGAGCTGGCTCTTGGAGGGAAGAACATGAGTTTTGTGTGTAGCACGTTGTTATTATAATTTCTGGAGGCAAGAGTTGCACAGCCTTTCAGTCTTCAGGCAATTTTTTTTAAATATAAGAACTTTTATTATAAAACACAATTATAAATAAAAAAAAGGTTCATAATAGAAAATTTGCAAATGCAATCTTTAATAAAATAGAACAACTTTTTTCTTTCAAATTTATTTTTCCCTGACTTTTCAGGATTTTTATTTTTCACTTACCAATTTTCAAAATTCCCTGACAATTCCCTGACCTTGAAAAAAAATCAAATTTCCCTGACTTTTCAAGTTCGCTGGCAACCATGTAAATAATTATATTTAATATTGCATCTTAGTTTAGTTTCTAGTAAATTCTGCTTGATTGGCCGTGTTAAAAAATCCCCTGGAATTATATCTGAATCCCGGAATTTTGAACCAAATGCCCTGGATTGCTTTCCAGAAATATGGCAGGTAGGAAAGAGTTTTGCATCACAAACAAAGCCGTTATTTATAAAGGATTACATATATTGATTATACTTGAATGTGGCTTTTCAGGTATTTAATTTTTTTTTAAATGAATATGGCTTAAGATGCTTTATGGAGCCGCCAAAAGTTGCGATTCATTTTCCGATTGTTGGCATACAGAAATAGAATTAAACTGTTTCGCATTGATTTGAATAGTAACTGGGTTGTGCGCGAAGGACGAACATCGCATATATAGAAAAGTCATTGTCATGCACAAATAGTTGTGCTAGTATAATACCAAATATGGGAAAAAGACGTTTATCCCATGAACTTAAACTGAGCATTGTTGACTTGCATAGATCAGGTAAAAAAGTGAATGAAATAGTGAAGAAATTGGGTGCCCAGGGACGTACAGTTTCAAGACAAACGGTTACTTACTGGATTAAGAATTACCTATTCAAGACAAACGGTTACTTAATACTGGATTAAAAATTATCAGCATGGATATTTTAATCACTACAAGTTACCCCGAAAAGTAACGAGACCTTGAATTGGTTCAGAACTCTTAATGTCAACCAGTCTTGTAGGGATTTGCATAGAGAATTGAAAGCAGATGGTGACAATTTCTCATTATCCACAACCAAGATTATCTATTAAAAGTGGCAGAACATGTTAATGACATGCCCTGTTACGCGCAATTTGTGAGGACCTGTGCAAAGTTGGCTCTACTTGTGAATTTTTGTGAAATGCTTATGTACCAACAATAGTATGTCTGACATAATCTTTACAGATGAAAGCACTGTTCAGTTACACAAAAATAAAATGAAAAGTTAACGCCATAAAGATTCGCGGAATAAGATCCTGCGAATAGTTCAAGTATGGGCCTGAATAAGCAGGCACAGACCTATGAAAATTCTTGTTTTTGAAGGAATTATGGAGAGTAAGCTCTACACAGAATCAATATTGAAGAATACGGTTTCCATTCATGAAAGCAGTGTACTGAGATGGCCACAGATTTCAACAGGACAACAACCCTAAGCACGGCTCCAAACTGTCTCAGAATTTCATGAAGGACAATGGTATAAACTGGTGGACCATTTGGCCCTCGGGTAATTATAATAAATAGTCAACAACTAAATGTAATTTGAGATATTAAGTAGGTAGTGTTTGTTAACCCACGACTCCATACGTGCCCGTTTTATTGCATGTGCAAACAGTGCAGATCCTTTTATACACTGTTTGCCCATGATATAGCCCATGAAGTGAGAAATCATCCAGAAACCATTTTTTCTTTTTTTAGTAACAGTGAACAGTGACCTTGACCCCACCAGGACCATTTTCAATACCAAGTTTCTTCTTTACTGACACTACCTATATAGCAATTTTCATCACAATATCACATACTGAACTACAGTTATTGAGCATAAATCTAGTTTTTTCTATTTTTTAGTAACAGTGACATTGACAAGCCTTACTTTCAATCCAAAATTCGTCTTCACAGAAACCACCAATACACCTAATTTCATTAAAAAAATCTCATTCCAAGCTATAGTTACTTAGAAGAAATGAAGTTTTAAAGTTAAAATAACAGTGACCTTGACCTTGAACCCACAGGTCTTAAAGTCAAACCCAATCTGTTTCTTGTAATGTTACATCTGTGTCCCCAAAAATAATAAATCTGTGAAGTATTTCATGAGTTTTCGTCCAGAAACAATTTTTTTATTTAAAATAACAGTGACCTTGACATTGACCCCACAGGCCCTAAAGTCGAAATCAACCTTTATCTTGTGATGTCAGGGGTTTTTCATCATTGTCTGTGCCTCCGGTAAACGGAGGAGTTCCGAAAGCAAACAGCCACGTTCCCAATGAAATCCAGCTTACATTTTTCCCAATTAAAAACATCCTCATTCCAGAATATCTGCAGAAATCGTATTACATATACGAAAACAATCGTATTAAATATACGAAAACAAACGGTAACAATTGTTCTTGCCACATCTATGACATCAGAAAAGTGCCCCAGATGTAAGCATACTACAGCGATAAAGTACAAACTCTTCCCCATATCTTAGCGTAATGTATTTTCACCACAATGTCTTCGCACAACAGCAAATATTACAACAAGTAAATTTACGAGCGTGATGCAAAAGGGTGGGCATCAATTGCATCGATGTTTGCAAAGCCATCTGAATCTACGTCATCAGAACATTAAGTTACGTTTTCCTAATCTGCGTCCGCAGATTGTGCATCAGAGGCAGAAGCAGAACAGTCTGCATCACAGCAGCCATTGCCAATTGTTATGGCAGGTCCGTCATTTACTGAGTATGCGTCATTGCAGCCATCGCCAAGGATGTCTACATGTAACATTAAATACTACCATAACACTGTTTTTCAAGAATTTCAATTTCATAGGATGGATAATTTAAAGGAACAAATTATTTTCCTTTAAAGGTTTACCAATTATAGATGTTAACTAGTAAAGTATATTGGTATAGTAAAATGTACTGATTTAACAAAATAAGTGCACACGAAATTTTCCCAAAATGGACCATTTTATCGACGCAAAAATTCCCAAAATGGGCATTTTTGTCTGTAAAAATTCCTAAAATGACCAGACTCCTTTTCCCAAAATATGCAGAAAAACCCCTAGATGTTACATCTATGTCCACAAAATTAAAAAAAGGATTTATTCTGAGAAGTATTTCATGAGTTACCCTCCAGAAACCATTTTCTATTTTTAGTAGCAGTGTCCTTGACATTGACCCCACCAGCCCAAAGTGGAACTTGACCTGTATCTTGTGATGTTACACCTTTTTACCAAACATTTTTTAAATATTTGATGCCTTTCAGGAGTTATCGTCCTGAAAGCATTTTTCTATTTTTAGTAACAGTGACCTTGACTTTGACCCAACCCGACCCTGAAATCGAACTTAATCTGTATCTTATGACGTAAAAACTGTGTACTAAAATTTTTTTTAATCTGTCGAGCCTTTCATGAGGTATCGTCTGGAAACAAAGAATCCGACAGACTGACCGATAAGCTCGCTCCTGTATATCCCCTCAAACTTCGTTTATGGAGGTATAATAAAATAAACAATCAGACTGTGCAACTAAGTTTAACAAAAAAAATCAAGCGGCTTATAGATTAACAAAAAATTTGAATTGCTGTTTAATTATTTATATAGCTGATAATTTTATTAATGCATAGCTTACAGAACTGTAGCCTAAAACTTAGGTGGCATCATTGACAAGGAGCACAGTAATGTTACTGTGATTGTGATAAAAGACCTTGCAGACTTGATTAGAAATGATGGATGCTTCCTGAAGTATATGCAGGTTGATGACAGTGCTTTTGTGATAATCTGCATCAGTGTAAGTCTCTGTTACAGTTATTAAAAATGCTTTGGGCAAGAACAATACAAAGGGAAAGGATTCAAAAAAGAGTCATGTAGCATTATACCAAGATCTATTTAATTATAAAGATTCAACTCCAGGACTTGTAAACTTTTAGAATTATCAAGTGAAAAAAAAAACACATAAAATATAACAAAACCCCATTCAGTAATCCAATTTTGCTTCTAGGGTCATGCTGTGACCTTGACCTTTGAGGTAGCGGACCGAATTTGCAAATGACACGTCGTCTCAATATGACGATCATCTCTGTCAAAAAATTTGAAATGTGACTTCAATTAACAAATTTATGGGCTGGACACAAATGCTGGATGGACAAACATACTGATAGATGGAGAACAATGAGGCAACTATATGCCTTCCCAGATTTTATTTGGGGAGCACGAAAATGCACTTGGATATTAAAGTTAAAACTTGTTCAATTTCTTTTAACCTTTAATATATTGTAGAAAGATGCCCCTACTGCTATATTTGTAACAAAGGGCCATAACTCTGGTAAAATTGCTCCCAGGAAGAAATATTTTTTACGACATCCACACATCCTTTTTCATATTGCACAGCATTATTCAAAAGGTTTTAGCGAATAAGGAATTGGGTGTTAAACAAGGCGAGCCTTTATCTCTTCTCTTATTTATTTTATTTGTAAATGATATATCAAGCTTCAATTATTTAAATGAAAATGATTTAAATTTGCTATCTATGTATTTGATTCTTTTTGCAGATGATATTGTTATATTCACTACTGGACAAGAAAGTTTACAAACTCAACTTGATAATTTATATGTTTATTCAGAAAAATGGGGTTTAAAGATAAATGTTAATAAAACAAAGGTATGTGTGTTTGAAAAAAGAAGGGAAAGGAATAGAGTATTTAAAGACATTTTCATAAATGGTGAAAAGGTTGAAATGGTCGATTCTTTCGTATATTTGGGTGTTAAGTTTTATTACACAGGTAACCTTTGGCATGCTGTGAAAACTCTCTCAGAGCAAACCTTGAAGGCGTATCATAACCTTTTACTACTTTTTGATAGAGTTGAATTTGATATAAAAACTAAACTTGTTCTAGTTTATAGCATGGCTGTACCAATTTTACTATATGGTCCTGAAGTGATCGGAATATATGATTTTCAAGAAATTGATAAGCTTCATATAAGATTTTGCAAATATGTTTTAGGTGTCAAACAACAAACACCAAATTATGCTGTTTATGGTGAACTTGGTAGGTTCCCCCTTTCAGTTATTTGTAAAGAAAGGGCGGTTAAGTTCTGGTTAAAAATAATGAAAAACGAAGATTCACCATTAAAACGTATCTATAATGAACAACTTCAAAGCGGAAATCCGAACAGTTGGGTAAATTCTATGAAAAACTATATTGATAGATTGGGATTTTCACATTTAATGCAAAATTTTAACGTGAATTATAATTACTTTCCTGTTTTTAGACAAAGAATCAGAGATCAGTTTTTACAACAAGAGCTGTCAGAGGAGACAGCATGCTCGACTATTCGAATCATTTGAAACAAATGCAATTTGAAGATTAAAACAATAACAACTATGGCCATATATTGATGTGAAATCAGGAAAAATATTAACAAGTGAATGGTAAGGGAGAAATTCATTTCAATTAACAGAAATAATTCCTTAATGTACCATAAATATTAAACTGAATAGGGGAATAACTATGAAATATTTCTGAATTTGTTAGAAAACATGTTAGTAATTTTTTATGAGAGACATTTACTTTTAGTCAAATATCAATCACATCAGTAATGTTACAGAAAAAAACTGAAATGAAAATATAATGGAAGTTTGAAGTTGATACCTTAAGTATTTTGTGCAAAGTTATCGATGAAGTGCACTTACGTGAAAATATAAGTGAAACTAGAAATGTGTTCATAGGACACAGATGCCCCCGCTATGCATCATTTTAGGACACTCAAGTGAAATGATGGGAATAATAGCATTTCAAAGACAGTGATGTTGGAGGAATTATAAGAATATGCATAAACTTGAAGATCAAGTAAATTATTTGTATTTGTGGCACTGTTGTCTTCACATTACGGAAATGTCTGCAAAGAAGTTGGTGGTAATGCAATGCAATGTCATAGTGAACATTTGTGCCAAGTTATTTTGAAATTCCTTCATTCATTAAAGAGTTATAGCCCGAAATAGTAAATTCAAGTTTTAGTAACTGTGACCTTGACCTTGGACTTACAGGCATGGGTAATGTACGCAACACACCGCCTTGTCATGGTGAACATTTGTGCTAAGTTATTTTGAAAACCCTCCATTCAAAACAAAGTTATAGCCCTGACAATAAAATTCTGTTTTTAGTAACAGTGACCTTGACCTTCGACCTACAGGCATGGGCATGGTACGCAACACACCGCCCTGTCATAGTGAACATTTGTGTCAAGTTATTTTGAAATCCCTCCAGTCATAACGAAGTTACAGCCTGGACAAGAAAATGCTTATTTTAGTAACAGTGACCTTGACCTTGGATCTACAGGCATGGGTATTGTGCGGACACACCGCCTTGTCATGGTGAACATTTGTGCCAAGTTATTTTGAAATCCCTCCATTCATAACAAAGTAACAGCCTGGACAAGAAAATTCTATTATTAGTAACAGTGACCTTGACCTTCGACCTACAGGCATGGGCATGTACTTGAAACACCGTCTTGATATGGTGAATAATTATACCAAGATATTTAACTAGAATGTTGTGTTCCGCGGAACACATGTGTCGCCTGCATGGAAAAAGTTGAAATATGGGCCTATGTTTAATCATATATAATAAAAATATTTTATTCAAGTTGATTTCAATACTACACCACAGAACACATGTGTCATCTAAATTGCATTTAAAAGGGGAATAACTATAATAATGTTGAAACCCGAGTTCTCATCTTCAAAAATTGGTTTGTGCACGCAGATGAGTTATTCAAAGTATTAAGTGATTTGAACAAGTACTTTCCATTTTACAGGCAACACTAAGTTTCATGTTAAAGTTGCATTTGAAAGGGACATAACTCATAAAATATTCAAACAGGAGTTATAATTTTTGTAGTTGTTAATGGCAGTCTGTTCATGTTGATGATACAATCCAAGTATTCAATGAATAGGGCAAGTACTTTCAAATTATACGCAACATTAAGTTTCATGTGAAATTTGCATTTGAAAAAAAAGTCTAACAGGAGTTATGATTCTTGTTGTAACCGATGTTGTTGTTGTTCACGAAGATGATATATTCGAAGAGTGAATAGGACATGTACTTTAAAAGTTATAGGCAACATTAAGTTTCATGTTAAAGTTGTATATTAAAGGGACACAACTAATAAAATAGACCAGCAGGAGTTATCATTCTTGTTCTTCATAATGACGCTGTTCATGAAGATGATTTATTTCGAATATCAAGTGAATAGGACAATTACTTTCAAAGTAAAAGGCAATATTAAGTTTCATGTTAAAGTTGCATTTGAAAGGGGCATAACTTAAAATATAATCAAACAGGAGTTATGATTCGTTTTGTTACCAATGTTGTTGATCATGCTGATAATGTATTCCAAGTATGAAGTGAACAGGACAAGTACTTTCAAAGTTATAGGCAACATTAATTTTCATGTTAAAGTTGCATTTGAAAGGGGAATAACTCCAAAATATTGAAACTGGAGTTATCAATCTTGTCGTCACAGATGGCATTGTTGATGCTGATGATATATTCCAAGTATGAAGTGAAGAGGACAAGTACTTTCAAAGTTATAGGCAACATTAAGTTTCATGTTAAAGTTGCATTTGAAAGGGGCATAACTCAAAAAATATTGAAACTGGAGTTATCATTCTTGTTGTCACAGATGGCATTGTTCATGCTGATGATATATTCCAAGTATGAAGTGAATAGGACAAGTACTTTCAAAGTTATAGGCAACATTAAGTTTCAGGTAAAAGTTGCATTTAAAAGGGGCATAACTAAAAAAAATTTGAAACCGGAGTTATCATTCTTGTCATCACAGATGACATTGTTTGTGCTGATGATATATTCCAAGTACAAAGTGAATAGGACAAGTACTTTCAAAGTTAAAGGCAACATTAAGAATTAGGTTAAAGTTGCATTTGAAAGGGGCATAACTCAAAAAATATTGAAACTGGAGTTATCGTTCTTGTCGTCACAGATGGCATTGTTCATGCTGATGATATATTCCAAGTATGAAGTGAATAGGACAAGTACTTTCAAAGTGATAGGCAACATTAAGTTTCAGGTTAAAGTTGCATTTAAAAGGGGCATAACTCAAAAAATATTGAAACTGGAGTTATCACTCTTGTCATCACAGATGGCATTGTTCATGCTGATGATATAATCCAAGTATGAAGTGAATAGGACAAGTACTTTCAAAGTTATAGGCAACATTAAGTTTCAGGTTAAAGTTGCATTTGAAAGGGGCATAACTCAAAAAATATTGAAACTAGAGTTATCATTCTTGTCATCACAGATGGCTTTGTTTGTTTGTTTGTTTGGGGTTTAACGCCTGGTTTCAACACCTTTCTGGTTATATCCCGGCGGTCAGTCCACCTAACCGGTGTTCCTGGGTCTCTAACCAGTACTAACCAATTTCTCCGCAAGCGACTGACTGCTTCCTCACTTGAATAATCACAGATGGCATTGTTCATGCTGATGATATATTCCAAGTATGAAGTGAATAGGACAAGTACTTTCAAAGTTATAGGCAACATTAAGTTTCAGGTTAAAGTTGCATTTGAAAGGGGCATAACTCAAAAAATATTGAAAATGGAGTTATCATTCTTGTCGTCACAGATGGCATTGTTCATGCTGATGATATATTCCAAGTATGAAGTGAATAGGACAAGTACTTTCAAAGTTATAGGCAACATTAAGTTTCAGGTTAAAGTTGGGGGACTACCGGACGACGGCACCGACGACAACGACGCCGCCGGACAATAGGATCCCTATGTGTCTACCTGCTATCGCAGGCGACACAAAAATCCAATAAGAAATAACAAAGTTACAGAGCGGACAAGATTTTGCAAGAAAATTCTATTTTTAGTAACAGTGACCTTGACCTTGGACCTACAGGCATGGGTATTGTACGCGACACACCACCTTGTCATGGTGAACATTTGTGCCAAGTTATTTTGAAATCCCTCCATTCAAAACGAAGTTAAGGGCCAAGTGTATATTTTGCTTAACACTAAATGTGGTGAAAATATATTTCAAGTTTCAAGGCAATATCTCAAGTAGTTTTAAACGTTATGGGCAAAATGCATATTTTGCTTAACACAAAATATAAGAAAAAAGGGGCATAACTTGAAATATATTGACAGCAGAGTTATGGGTCTTGTAGGTAATGATGTAGAATTTGATGGTGAATATATATTCCAAGTTTCAAGTTGATATATCAAGTAGTTTATAAGTTATGGACCAAAGTGCATATTTTCCTTAACGCAAAATTTAAGTGAAAAAGGGGCATAACTTGAAAAATATTTGTAGCAGAGTTATGGGTCTTGTTGGTAATGATGTAGAATTTGATGGTGAATATATATTCCAAGTTTCAAATTGATATCATAAGTAGTTTTCAAGTTATGGACCAAACCCGACGCCGACACCGGGGCTAGTAGGATAGCTCCCCTATTCTTCGAATAGTCGAGCTAAAAATGGTCTGAAACCATGAATTCCCTGCCAAAATTAGACAATTATAAACAATTCAAAACCAATTTTGAATTTGAGGATTATCTTTCATTTATTAATAACAATTCATTAAGAAAACAATTAAGCTGCATGCGTTTAAGTTCACACTCTTGAAATCGAAGTAGGTCGGTATAACAATATCAAAAGGGAAAATAGGATTTGTAAATTCTGTATTCAGAATACTATTAAATCAGAGTATCATTTCTTGTTATGTTGAACAAGATATTCTGAAATAAGAAGAAAATATTTTGGTGCCACATCGTGGCCTTCATTAAACAAATTTAAATATCTGATGTCTTCAAAAAATAAGTGTACTATTCTTTGTTTTGTAATTATGCTTTAGGCTTGTAATTATGCTTGTGTCTTTGCCATATGTAATAATGTAAATGGCCAAAGGCATGATCTGCCGAATATTGCCAATAAACTTTAAACTTGAACCCTTTCCTGTATAGATACACCTTTATTGCCAGGGCGAACAGTTTAGATCCAGATTAGCCGGCACTTCCATGCCGTCTGATCAGGATCTAAACTGTTTGCTTTTTGATTCATTAGGATATTTCTGACCAAAATGCTACCAGTGCAGATCCTGATCAGACGGCACATGCGTAAAAATGCGTATCTATACAGGAAAGGGTTAATCATCTGTGCAAGTTTGAAAGAAATCCGCCTGATAGTTAATGAGGAGTTGATGGCACAAATTTTGGGGGACGTATGAGGGATGGGCGGACAATAGCAACTTACATGCCTCCAACTTCATGGGGGGCATAACCATATTACTAATAAAGTTACTGACTTAAAATGCAACTTGTAGATCTAGAAGACAGCTGCAAACATGATAACTATTTCTTAAACTACATTTCTACTAATACAGACCTAGTATTACAAGTTCAAATTTTTGTCCAACACTCAGTCCGATAACATAAGAAGTCTCGTCCGACTAGCACAAATTTTACCACACAGGCCCTTCAGTCAGGCAACTTTTGGGATGTTTGCTACTACATGTATTATTCTTTTTATTAATATTGTTATCAGTATGTACATTAAACAAATACTTCATACTGTCACCAAATACTGACATCACTCATGTTTATTATTCAAAAACAATATGAAGATGTTCCTACCGAATGAAGGTTGTGTTATAGATGTGTCTGACCTTCAGTGGATTCTAAATCATCACCAGCTGGGAAAGGGAACACAAGGTGCATTGGTGGTAACTGTTGAGCCAAATGCCGCTACAGATTGTGCACTGTCATGAGGAATAATTACTTGCCTGTCCCTGGAATGGAAAGTAAAATTAATATAACAGCGAAACAACGTTTATAGTTAATAAATTATTAAAGTGAAGAAGAGGCAGTTCTTCTTGCATCCAGAACTAAGCAGGTGCCTAGCTACCAATACACAGGATACACAGTTGCGTACACATTGTTCCAGAAAATCGTAAAAATACAAACGCCAAAAATGCAATAAAAACTTTGGCCTGAGGGGAGTGGGGGGAGGGTAGGGGTATATGAAATAAAACCGAGTTATTTTTCGCAAAATATCATTGTGAAACTTAAACTCTACACAAATTATCTGTACAATTCAAACAACTGCTACTACTGATTAAACCCAGGAACGATAGTAAGAAAAATACACGGCAGTATAATCACGGCTGTATATAAATTATACAAAATCTTTTTGAATAGTTGTTAGTAGATGTTCCATGGGAATAAGTAAAATGAATCAAGTAAAATTGTTGAAAAAAATAATACCTACCGTAAAATTCCTATTAAACGCCCCGTCCCTAATAAACGCCCCCATGTCTTTTTATTGGGAAAAAATCAATGATTCTTACCAAATACTTCAGACTTAATCCATTTGTATCAGTGGTCGAAATTAGCACTAGCCCGACAGCAAAAAACTAGTAGATTTTCTCTCGGGCTTGTAAAAAATCCCATTTTATTAGCCTGACATGCTTGTAAGATTCAGATCGTTGAAAAATCATTGTACTTTCGTTTTCAGGTTTGTAAACAATTTTTTGAGCCGTTTATTTCATTCAGAAATCTGTCGCTTGTATCAACGTGTAATTCGCACTAAAATGATAATAAATATGTTTACTAATTTCTTTGAGAAAATTAATAACCGTTAAAAATATAAGATTAAGAGTCCAATAGCTACATGTATAAATTCCATCTTCAGCTTTTTTTCCAATCCCTTCCTAAAACATCTTTATAATTTATTTAAGAGCAATCAACACCTGTTTGAACACCTGTTTGAACACCTGTGTGATCAGCGTTGTATATTTCATGGTCACTGCTGTTTATTCACATCAAAAAACAACACCGACAAGTAGTATTGATTTTTGCGAGATCAAAGGTGCCGGGCCGAGTAAAGAAAAATGTGATCATACCGCGGCGTTTTTGATTAGAAGAGATTGACTCATTTGTCAACACTCAGCAAAAAATTGAAGATCGCTGAAAGAAAGTAGGGTTGTATAAGCAAAACATGCTGGAAATTTATAGTATTTGCCTGCCACAAATATTTTTTTTATAAACGAGCATTACATTCAAAATGCTCATAGAAGAGCTGATTTGTCGTTGAGTAGCGTGTCATATTTGTTAGGCAATTAACAAGATGTTAATAATTGGTGTTTAATATAGATTAATATGCCCCAGACAATGGATTAATTAGCCCCAAACAGGTAAGCACTGTCACTAAAGCAATTGATTAATTCATGTCAGTTTGAAGAAGTCGGCGAGTGGCTAATAAAATCATTCTCCACATTGAACAGTTGTTATAATTATTAAGACACTCGCTAATTTCACAGAAGTTTCGCAAACAAAGAAAAACAATATACTTATTTTATTTTTTTAAAATGCAGACGAATCGCGACTAAACTTTTTTCATATATTATTTTGATACCATGTAGCTTTCAAATTTGATAAAGAAAGAACATTTCCTTTAAAAAATACATTTTAATTGAAAAATAACATTGCTCTCTCAAAAGATTTTTCACCAAGATCCCCTGCAATTAAACCTGAAGCTAAACTGTTGATGATGAACGCGAGAAGAGCGAGAATGGCTGCAGAATTATCGCTGCAAATCAGGGCAAAACACCGGGGAAATCCCGGAATAGGAAGGGCATAATCGCGGTGAATTTCCACCCTAATTAATTTTTTAACGCGGTCGACAGGTGAACATTGTAAAAGACACCCGACAGTTTCTATACCAAATTGAAATCAGCAGGGCTACAGAACAAACTGGTGCAAAACCAAGAAGAAACCTCCTGAACTTGATTGCCGGGTGAGCATCAAACATGAGGATGTTTATCGTGACAGAAGTTTCCTTCTTTACTGGAAAAACAACAGGCTTTGGTTGCGATTGAAGATTGAGACAAACACCATGATTTGCGCCTGGTGCTTAGAAGCCACGGTAAAACATTGTTTCCGTCAAATCCAGGATATGAAATTTTGCCTCTTTTATTTTTTTCTAGAGAATGAAATTTTTTCTAGAGAATGAATAAATGTTGAATGGCAGTAATATGTTTTATCTCAGCATTTTTTATACTAAAATGTATATTTAAACATAATTTTCTTTCGGGCTAGTGAAAATTGCTAGGTTACCAGCCCGACTTGCTTGGAAATTTCAATCCTAATTTCTATGACTGTTGTATTATGAAATATCCATCAAATTACACATAATTATGATAAAAACAACTGAATAATTTCATTGAACTTCAAAACTGGTGCACTTAATTAACGAGTGTGAATATAAGAGACCATATATAAATTCCATCTCCACAGCTTTTTTTTCCCCAAATCCCTTCCAAAAAAATTTTCTTTTATGAGCAATCAACACCAGTTTGAACACCTGTTTGATCAGCATTGTATATTTCACCATCAACGCTGTTTAGTCACATCAAAGAAAAAACACCAAAGAGTAGTATTGATTTTCTGACATCAAATTTTGTGTCTGCCAACAACAAAGATGTCTTTGATGTCTGCGGTGAGTGGGGGGTGGGGGGTGTGTGAAAAAAATTGATTCACAGTGTGCAAGATATTGAGCGATTGCATCATGGTTTAAACTGCCCGACAGGTTAAACATGACTGAGGTCACGTAGGCCATACTGGTGCTGTAAACATGAATAAAGACCCCTGCACCATGAACCCTGTGACCTTGACCTTTGACCTACTGACCCCAAAATCAATAGGAGTCCTCTACTCAATAAGGACATCCATCGTATGAAGTTTGAAGGCTCTGGGTAAAATAGAACTCCAGTTATTGAGTGGAAACGGTTTTCACTCTTCAGGCCCCTGTGACCTTAACCTTAAGCTACTGACCCACTAATCAATAGGGTTCTTCTACTCTATAATGGCTAACAACCTGTGAAGTTTGAAGTCCCTGGGTCAAAAGGTACTCAAGTTATTGAGCAGAAACGGTTTTTACTCTTCAGACCCCTGTGACCTTGACCTTTGACCTACTGACACCAAAATCAATAGGGTTCTTCTACTCAATAAGGGCTATCACCCTATGAAGTTTGAAGGCTCTGGGTCAAAGGGTACTTGAGTTATTGAGCGGAAACGGTTTTCACTCTTCGGGTCACTGTGACCTTGACCTTTGACCTACTGACCCAAAAATCAATAGGGTTTTTCTACTCAATAAGGGCTATCACCCTGTGAAGTTTGAAGGCTCTGGGTCAAAGGGTACTCGAGTTATTGAGCGGAAACGGTTTTCACTCTTCGGGTCACTGTGACCTTTACCTTTGACCTACTGACCCAAAAATCAATAGGGTTCTTCTACTCAATAAGGGCTATCACCCTAAGAAGTTTGA
Source organism: Corbicula japonica (assembly GCA_038501625.1). NCBI lineage: Eukaryota > Metazoa > Mollusca > Bivalvia > Venerida > Cyrenidae > Corbicula > Corbicula japonica. The sequence continues at coordinate 156,674 of JAZAYU010000565.1, read as the reverse complement.
AGGCTCTGGGTCAAAGGGTACTAGAGTTATTGAGCAGAAACGGTTTTCACTCTTCGGGTCACTGTGACCTTGACCTTTGACCTACTGACCCCAAAATCAATAGGATTCTTCTACTCAATAAGGGCTATCACTCTATGAAGTTTGAAGGCTCTGGGTCAAAGGGTACAAGAGTTATTGAGCGGAAACGGTTTTCACTCTTCAGGTCACTGTGACCTTGACCTTTGACCTACTGACCCCAAAATCAATAGGGTTTTTCTACTCAATAAGGGCTATCACCCTAAGAATTTTGAAGGCTCTGGGTCAAAGGGTACTCAAGTTATTGAGCGGAAACGAAGTGTGACAGACGGACAGACGGAGTGACGGACAGACGGACAAGGCAAAAACAATATGTCTCCACCAGAGGGGGGGAGACATAATCAGAAACTTTGACACAGGCTTTGAAGGTTAATGCCTGTGTTTCAATATGTACATTTAATGTTTAACTGTGTTATGTTCTATAAAGTAGCTACTTTTAAAATAAGACAATTGAGAGAATCAATTCAATTAAACACTATACAGTCATTATGTAAATAACAGAACTTACATTCTTGTACAACTATGATGTTAACTTTAAAAACTACAGAAGGTTAGTCTGGGCGCTATGTTTTGTGACATGAATGCTTTGCCCTATTTTTGGGGTCAGTTTTCTCAAAAACTTAATTATGTAAAAGACTGTGACCTTAAGCAGCAAGCTGCAACTACAGTCTGAGCAAAATTTATTACACAGTGCTTTTACTGCAAGAAATCAAAGACAAAAATATGACAATAGATAAACTTAGTACTTTAAATTCTGCTGGTAAAAATTAAATTTCCATGCTAGTTTTGTTTCAAAGTTGAAGTTGAATAGAATTCAGTATGAAAGGCATCAACATGATCTTGGATTGACGACTGAACATGTTAAATTGTTGATGCATTTGTAAATTATAATAGCATCACATACAGATGTAATCCCATTTGGTAGTTACAGGGTTTCCCCCAGGCCATTTTCGCTTGTCGCATGCGACAAGCCATAATTTCAGGACCCAATTTGCGACATGCCATAATTTGACCGCCATGCCTTATCTCCCGCAGCGACTTGTGTACCTGTTGATTGCATTATCAGTATGAAAACTCTTGTAATAAACAAGAGACAGCTGATCGCGCCGATAATTGACAGCATCATCAGCTTTGCAGGTTAACTAATCAGTAACAAGAACTGATGGATAACGCATGTCGGCTCCGCCCAGATGTTGGCGACAGTTGATTATGACCGCATGTAATATAAATCATAGCCGAATTACTATTCCTCCGCGTTGTCAGTAATCAGAACAAAACTTTATAACAAGAGGGCCATGAGTACAATAGTACTCTCAGCTTTACCCCAGGGCCTACATTTTAATAATGCTGGTAAAGGGTCTCTTCACAATACTCAACACGAAATATCTAAGGTCTAGTCGCATTAGTTTCAGAGAAAAATGATTATTTATGTCTTCCTATATAAATCAATGTAAACTAAGAGAACCCTGGGGCGCGGCCAATTTTGGCCCAGGGGACATAATTTGAACAAACTTGGTAGATATCCAATAGACAATGCTACATACCAAATATCTAAGCTTAAGGCATTGAGGTTTCCAGTAAGAAGATTTTTTAAAATTGCCTTTTGTACATATTAAGGGCCCCCGTGGCAGGGCCAATATTGACCCCAGGGGCTACATTTAAACAATGTTGGTAAAGGGTCTCTCCACAATACTCAACACCAAATATCTAAGGTCTAGTCCTATTAGTTTCGGAGAATAATGATTTTTCATGTTTTCCTATATAAATCAATGTAAACTAAGAGAACCCTGGGGTGTCGCCAATTTTGGCCCAGGGGACATAATTTGAACAGACTTGGTAGACATCCACTAGACAATGCTACATACCAAATATCTAAGCTTTAGGCATTGAGGTTTCAAGTAGAAAGATTTTTAAAGTTTGCCTTTTTCACATATTAAGGGCCCCCGGGGCAGGGACAATTTTGACCCCAGGGCCAACTTTTAAACAAAGTTGATAAAGGGTCTCTACACAATACTCAGCACCAAATATCTAAGATCTAGTCCTATTAGTTTTGGAGAAAAATGATTTTTCATGTTTTTCCTATATACCTATATGTAAACCAAGAGAACCCTAGGGCGTCGCAGATTTTGGCCCAGGGGACATCATTTGAACAAATTTAGTAGACATCCATTAGACAATGCTACTTACAAAATATCTAAGCTGTACGCATTGTGGTTTGTGAGAAGAAGCTTTTTAAAGATTTACAATATAAGTCTATGTACAATGAAGTGACCCCTGGGGCGGGGCCAATTTTGACCCCAGGGAAACAATTTGAACAATCTTTGTAGAGTTCCACTAGAGGGTGCTAAATGCCAAATATCTAAGCTCTAGGCCTTGTGGTTTCAGACAAGAAGATTTTTAAAGTTTTTCCTATATAATCCTATATAAGTCTATGTAAAATGAAGAAACCCCTGGGGCGGGGCCAATTTTGACCCCAGGGAAATAATTTGAACAATCTTTGTGGAGTTCCACTAGAGGGTGCTAAATGCCAAATATCTAAGCTCTAGGCCTTGTGGTTTCAGACAAGAAGATTTTTAAAGTTTTTCCTATATAAGTCTATGTAAAATGAAGAAACCCCTGGGGCGGGGCCAATTTTGACCCCAGGGAAATAATTTGAACAATCTTTGTGGAGTTCCACTAGAGGGTGCTTAGTGCCAAATATCTAAGCTCTAGGCCTTGTGGTTTCAGACGAAGATTTTAAAAGTTTTTCCTATATAAGTCTATATAAAATGAAGTGACCCCTGGGGCGGGGCCAATTTTGACCCCAGGGAAATAATTTGAACAATCTTTGTAGAGTTCAACTAGAGGGTTCTAAATGCCAAATATCTAAGCTCTAGGCCTTGTGGTTTCAGACAAGAAGATTTTTAAAGTTTTTCCTTTCCGTTGCCATGGCAACCAGAGTTCTGCATGGAATTGATTTCTTTGAACAACTTTGGAAGAGCTTCATGCAAGGAACATCCGTGGCAAGTTTCATCAACTTTGGCCCAGGGGTTTAAGAGGAGATGTTGTTTAAAGCAAAAATTGACGACGTACGACGGACACAGGGCGATCCTAAAAGCTCACCATGAGCACAAGTGCTCAGGTGAGCTAAAAATGACTTACTTCTGCCATCTGACCATTTCGAGCAAAGAAGGAAGGAACTAAAGCATCCCCTTTTTGATAATATCCACGGAAAATATAACTTTCTGTCATCTTGATTATTCCGTAACATAGCCTCTAATGAAATTCAACAACAGCAACAAAGCCATTTTTATTTCGAGTAAATAGAAAACAAAATAACCTAGACGCTGGCATCGTTTTCAGAACATCGTCGGTTTGATCTTATAACATCCGCAGAACAAAAGAGAAACACTTGAAACACATTTTCAAACCAAAATACGCTGTAACATCCAGCTAACATTCAATATTGTCATAAGCCGCAGCGAAAGTTTACACAAATGACGTCACAATAGATCGACTTCAGAAGCCGTTTACGGTTATAATTTTTCTTTCTAGAGATAGCGTGGTTAAAATGATCGATTTTATTACATGTTTTGCAAACGGGACAATGGTACGATAATTTTTTTGTTGGGCTTATGTATCAGAGAAAGCATGGCGCATCAAGTTTATGTAAATTATAGAAGTTTTTTTATATAAAAAGCGCGAGTTATTATTCGTGTTCCTATTGTTCTTTAATTGACAAGGCATGGCGCATCATTTCGCGTGGTTTGGTATAATTAGTAAATTATACAAGTTTTAATTGCAATCAAAAAAAGCGAAAGGTGATATTCGCGGTCTGTTTGTTCTGTATTTGGGAAGAAACGGCGATTACGGAAAAAGAGCGCGGTTTGTGCAAGTTTTGCCGATCTTGAAAAAAGGGAGGTAATAGAAAGTGCAACTGTGTAGTTTCCACCATCAAAAAATGTTTTATTGAAAAAAAATGCTTTCAGTTTTCCTGAAACATCTTTATATAATTACAAATAAGCACATTATATTGTAATTTCCATTTATTTTAGTTTTTGTGTTCATAAATATTTCTAATTGATATTAGATCTAATTACAAATGATTGGATCTGAGGAATTTCAGCTGTTGTAATATAATTAGGATTTGTGTTTCATAAAGCATAAAATTTTTTGGTGTAAGAATTTAAGGTAAGACCTGTGTAATGAATACCTATATCCAGAAGAGTATCCAAGGGAAGTAACTATAGTATTAAATTAGAATAGATTTCTATCAAGCAAGAGGACCACGGTTCAAATCCCACTGGAAGCTAATTTTTTTTTGTAAGCCTAGAGCTTAAATGATTGGCATATTTCTTTTTTTCCTGTGTAATTCTGTCATTGAATATAAAATTTTCATGATTTAAACTAAAATAAGCAAAATAATCAAGATTAAAGGGGTTTTCGCTATCAGAATAGTGTTTATTCAAGTCATCAATTTGAAAATTTCTAAAACTGGACGGTAAACTTCTCTGAAATTTTGTTTAAATGTTGTTTAAGGTATATAGTTTAAAAATGGTAAAGTTTGATATATTGCACCAATCAGGATTTTGCACAATTTTCATTAATTTAGTCTCGTGAAATATAAAAAATGCATTTTTTAAATTTATTTGGTCAAAAATGTCATTTTAAGACAAATTCTGTATTTATATATTATTATCTTAAATTGGTTTAGTAAAATATAACATATTTTGGATAAACTTTAAAAAAATTAGGGTTGAATTTATCAATAACAAAAAATTTTGTCACCCATTAAAGAAATTGGATACTTTCACGTTTTTTCTCACTTTTTTAAATAAAAAAAGCTAAAAATCTCAAAAACTACACGGTGAAAATCATTAAAATTTTGCATACAAGTCAGTGGTATGAAGCAGTTGATGAAAATATAATCAGATGTTGGATTCTTAATAGTGCCTATTACACAGGTCTTACCTTAATTTACGACTTTTGAATCTTTGTTATAAATCTTTTAACCTACAGCAGCCACAGAACAGTGTGTGTGAATACACATTTATTATTAACATGTATGTCATTTAAAAGGCTTTAAATGAATAAAGCCACTTAAGAATAAAAACAAAACTTATTTTTTTCATTTATTTATTTAAATAAGATGCAAAAATGATATAAATGCATAAGACTGAAAATGAAACACCGCGTTGCAGCGCGCGACAAAAAGGATAAAATCAGTCTATGCTGCGACGACCCTTCCTAAAATCCTGGGGGAAACCCTGAGTTACGTATTTTAAATAATCACTATTCAAGAGACAACACATCCTTTAACTTGAACCTTTATTTGCTTACTATTTCAGACAGATCATAGTATTGGGATATTGGTTGCAAATCATTAACAATCATTGGTTGGAATCATTTGCCACTTCCAATGTGATTTCACTGACAAGACCAATTTATGAAACACTCGGTCTTTCATTCACAAAATGGTTTCTCAAATTATCACTTACTATGAAAGAACAATGCTCTGCAAACAAAATATCCAGTCAAAAGTGGAACAATTCAAATTTGTTTGCATCAAAATGCAAAAATCTGCACCTGTAATCCCTGCAACCCCCAAAACAGGTTGTAAATGGCAATAAATGCCTTCTATGTAAAAAAAAAAGTTATTTAATAAATAATGAATTGTACATGACTATAATATGCCTTTTTATGCTGTACTTACAGACAGTGGTAAACATCAATATAAATCAATTATGAGGGAATGACATCGATTATCAAATCGAATAGCATACCAAAAAAGTCGATTTATGTCGGATGTAATGATAAACATATCCTAATAAGCGCCCCCCTTTTAGAAAATGTAACGCCCCCAGGGGCTTTTAATAGGAATTTTACGGTATTTCATGCCAAAAAACCACCAGAATGCCCCCGAGACGATCTACAGAAAAAAATTCAGGAGAAGCATGCCCCCGGACCAACCCAATGATTCCGCGTACACCTTCAAAAGCCCTTGCTATGCCCCTGCTGAGCAAGAAATGAAAGTAGACCTGGAGTTTCACAGAGATGCAGGGGTTTTTCAGCACTGTGTGCGCCTCCGGAAAACGGAGGTGTTCCCAAAGCAAATGGCCCTGTTCCCAATCATATCCAATTGTCATTTTTCCCAATTGAAAACATATTTTATTTCCGAAATTTCGGCAAAAATCGAATAAAATATTTCAAAATACACAGGTAATAGAAGAGTGACTTCCCTGTATCTAGAAATTGCAAGCGTTCAGTGACCCTGATATAACTGTAAGCATGAATATTTTCTGGACTTCTTTCAACATTACAGCTATTGAATATATGAATAAATTTAGAACTATTTTGCAAAACATTACAGACGGTACCCTTAACTGCAGAAGATATATCATAATAAGACTTGTTAGACACTTAATTCTTTTTGTAATGTATTTTCGCGACTATGATGGCTTTGCACAACAATAAGTTCTACAATAAAAACTTACGTTTATCTGGACTTTTTAGTTAATACTCTAAAATAACCATTAAATTTGCTACAGTTTCACTATTTTATAAAGAATTTCAATTTCATATAAGGAATAATTTAAATGAAAAAATTATTTCTGATAACAGTTGGCTAACAAATTACCAGTTTTGCAATGTTTGTTTGAATAAAGACCAAAAAGCTGGTAAAGTATATTGGTAATGTAAAAATTGACAGATTTAAGCTAAATAAATGCATATTGAAATTTCCCAAAATGGACTATTTTATCGATGTGAAAATTCCCTAAATGGGCATTTTTGTCGATAAAAAATTCCCAAAATGTCCAGACTCCTTTTCCCAAAATAGGCAGAAAAAAACCCTGAGATGCCCCGAGTTGGACAAGAAAAAGTCTCTTGAGAAACAGAAAAAAGTTCAGAAGGTATGTAATTTGTCTGAAATTATTTCTACTTCTATTATTATAGAAGTATACAATAGACCCTTTTCACATTGCTCCGTCGCGGAACGGGTTTTCCGATTTTTATCGAAACGTGATTTCAGAACGAGGCGTCGTATGCCAACTTGCATATCAATAATGAATGCTATGGGTTTAATTATGTACTCTTGACACAATTTCTTCAAAATTTTAAGTTTTTGACCCAAAAAGTGTTTTGGTGCAAATTGATAATCACACATGGAGTTTGCAAGAAAAAAAGAAATTATTTATTATGCAAAATAACTGCGTTTATTAGATTAGAACAAGCGGTCATTTCAGGTACACAAGAAACCGTGTAGAATCTAAAATAATTTAGGCTTATAAACCCTACGAAAATTATGCTTTTTACCATCTTTTATTTAATATATATAATTTACTATCGATCGATCCTGATAGGGCATGTCCAGTCAGGCCTTTATAGCAAAATGTAACTCGATCGTTTTGTTTGTGGCTTAAAATGAAAAGAGAATACAAAAACTGGCGGACTTTAAGAGCCTCAGTCTATTTCTTGTGCTAATGAAGTTTGCCTTACAACCAAACTTAAGAAATTTAACTAATGAATGGCTTATGTGTAATAATCTACGGCAATAATCGAGTGCGAGTGTTTCCAGGATTGTTTTTTTAAATAAAATCTAAAAACGCTATTTTGCCCGTTTCTTTTAAAACAATTTATATCCCCACTTCAAGTTTATTCTTAAAACAAGAGGGCCATGATGGCCCTGAATCGCTCACCTGAGTATGAAACTCAAGTTATTAACCAGAAACTGAATTTTTATTTTTAGCAACAGTGACCTTGACCTTGATCACAGACATGTGGGTAGCAATCCCAATTTGTCTCTTGTTATAAGCTACCCATATACCAAGTTTGGAGTCAATATGCCAAAGCAAACTCAAGTTATTAAGTGGAAACTGAATTTCTATTTTTAGCAACTGTGACCTTAACCTTGATCAGAGACACCTGGGTAGCAATCCCAAGCTGCCGTTTGATATAAGCTACTCATACACCAAGTGTGGAGTCAAAAAACCAAAGCAAACTCAAGTTATTAAGTGGAAACTGAATTTCTATTTTTAGCAACAGTGACCTTGACCTTGATCACAGACACGTAGGTAGCAACCCCAAGTTGCCTCTTAATTTAAACTATCCATATACCAAGTTTGGAGTCAATAGGCCAAAGCAATCTCAAGTAATTAAGTAGAAACTGAATTTCTATTTTTAGTAACAGTGACCTTGACCTTAATCACAGACACCTGGGTAGCAACCCCAAGCTGCCTCTAGATATAAGCTATCCATATACCAAGTTTGGAGTCAATAGGCCAAAGTAATCTCAAGTAATTAAGTAGAAACTGCATTTCTAATTTAAGTAACAGTGACCTTGACCTTAATCACAGACACCTGGGTAGCAACCCCAAGCTGCCTTTTGATATAAGCTACACATACATCAAGTTTGGAGTCAATATGCCAGAGCAAACTCAAGTTATTAAGCAGAAACTGAATTTCTATTTTTAGCAACAGTGACCTTGACCTTGATCACAGACATCTGGGTAGCAACCCCAAGCTGCCTTTTGATATAAGCTACCCATACACCAAGTTTGGAGTCAATAGGCCTAAGCAAACTCAAGTAATTGAGCAAAGACTGAATTTCTATTTTTAGCAATAGTGACCTTGACCTTGATCACAGACACCTGGGTAGCAACCCCAAGCTGCCTTTTGATATAAGCTACCCATACACCAAGTTTGGAGTCAGTAGGCCTAAGCAAACTCAAGTAATTGAGCAAAGACTGAATTTCTATTTTTAGCAACAGTGACCTTGACCTTGATCACAGACACCTGGGTAGCAACCCCAAGCTGCCGTTTGATATAAGCTACCCACACACCAAGCTTGGAGTCAATAACCCTATGCAAACTCAAGTAATTGAGCAAAGACTGAATTTCTATTTTTAGCAGCAGTGACCCTGACCTTGACCCTGTGGTCATGATTTGAACAACTTTTGTAGACATCAGTGCCAGGATGCTTCAGGACAAATTTGGTTAAAATCCATCAAGTGGTTTCAGAGGAGATGTTGTTTAAAGGAAATTGTTGACGGACGACGGACGACGGACAAAGACGGGTCACAATAGCTCACCATGAGCCTATGGCTCAGGTGAGCTAAAAAACTGTTAGGCAGTGAACGTGCACCTGATGCTTATGTGGTCAACTCTTGTTAGCAAGATTCAGTATACTGATGTTGTCTGGTTAGAATAAACATGCTGTTATTTTGTGTCACTTCAAACCTAAAGGTTATGTAATTTCATGCTTCGGTACGGATTGAACAGTGGTTGGTTACCTATCTGATTTAAAATTTGGTGGTCGGTTACCTATCTGATTTAAAATTTAGTGGTCGGTTACCTAACTACATATACACTTCCGGGGCTATGGGCGGGGCAGACGAACTTGTAAACAAAGCAAAATAGGACAAAATACGGGCTGAAGGTGAGTTTTTTTGCTTCATTTCTAACAAAAACACTATATTTGATGTATACGAACAAATACTCACAAAGAAACTGCTCATAACTGTTGAATCGAAGGACTGGAGGTACTGATGGGTCGGCCATCAAAACACAATTGAAAAGCGATGGATCTTTGGCAAAGAGTTTGTGTTTGATTAAGTTGGACCAGAAACAAACTTTCGCCTCAAGGACGGGGACCAATTTACTTTATGACCTCTGAGACATAGATATTCGACCCCAAAACAATTAAGGTCCAATTAACAGGTCAAGGCAAATACTGTTATCAAGTTTGCAGACGCAGTGACATGGAGAGCAAACCTGGTGGAAGGACAATATGTCTAAAGATATAATTAGAATATAATTGGACTTCTTGGACGATAATATGAAATAAGACAATGCCTCTCTCGGAACTGACCAATCGAAATTAAGTGAAGGATATCATACTACATAGGTCATATGGTCAACAGTGAAACAAAGCTGGTCACAGTCCTCAGACATCCTGCGAGCAGTTGTTTGCAAGCACAGTATCAATAGACAGCACCTAAAATTCTGAGTTGTGATACGGTGACACATATGACAGAACTAGATGGGTTTTCAGATGAACTCTTGTGTCGCCCTCTGGTACAATGTCGGAAATAATGCAAGTTCAAAAAGGGTCATAACTCAACCAAAGGTGACCTTGACCTTAAGAATTTGGCATCATCATGAATGTGTTGTCATAAGTAAAGTTATAGTCAACGTTGAGTTTTCATGTCAAAATCAAAGTACAAAAAGGGGCATAACTCCATCAAATGTGACCTTGACCTAAAGAATTTGGCATCATCATGAGTCTGTTGTCATAAGCAATATAATTTGAAAGTTTCATGAAGAAATATTAAGAAATGGCAAAGTTACAGCCAACGTTAAGTTTTCGTGACGGACGGACGCTCCCACAGATGGGCATTTGTTGGGTATTTCTTTTGTTTAAAACTACCCAACAAGCGAAAAACTACCCAATAACAGACTAACGGAATGAATGGAAAGTTCTCACAGATGGGCATTTGTTGGGTAACAAGTGCCATCGGTGGGCCCGGATGGACCGAAGGACAAAGCAATCCCTATGAATCGCCATTTCTTACAAAGGGCGACACAAAAAGTAGCTAAGCTTGTCATTGTCGTTGAATATTCAAACTTGAAATCAACAAACAGTATTGGGTCACATGATTTAAAATAAAACTACAAGTGACGCTATGGTTTTTTTCCAATAGTTTTATTATTCAGCAAATAATGTTCAAACAAACAATTATACTGATGCTTTTTTGTCAACTGATGCTTTTTCAATGTGGTGCACATTCTAACGTTTTGTTATATTTATTATTTATTATTTCGCACCCACTATTTGTATCGACATTTGTGATTTTTTTTATTCTTGTCCGTTACAAAAGCAGCATGTTCCATTGCAGGAATTAGTGGCAATATAAAGGCTGTATGCTCCCTCAGACAGTCATAGACAGAATTGTCAAACTGGTCTCCTCACAGCATTCCATGTGAAGCTGTTATCCTGAAATATTAATTTCAACAAATTACCTATTTATATTGAAGTTCAAGCATAATGGTCTGTGCTTTTTAAAATTTATTTGTCGAAGTTAGAAGCTGATAAATACATGTATTTGACAATAAATTAGTTTTGTCCAATAATATTAATTTTCTTGCCCTGGCAATACTACATTTATCCTGACTCTTGACATGGTATCCCTTGGGTTCTCATTTTTGTTCATTGGTTGTGGTGTATGTTTTGAAACTGACCATATTTTTCTCATTTCTTATGATGAACCTTAACTCCTTGGAATTGCCTTAATCATATAGACATTTGACCCAGGAAATAACCTTTTGACTTTTGAAAATTAAAAAAAATAAAAAATCATTCTGACCCTTGCGATTTTACCTGAAGTGTCTTCGTTTTCCTTAAATTAAGGGTAATTTGGTTATTAATTTCCAGAATCCACTAAAAAGTTACACTTATGTCTCCCTGGGAGCTATGTCAGATTATAAAATTCAAGAACAAGAGGGGGAAAAAACCCATCTCGACATAAGAACTTGGAGTCATGATGACTGTGTTGTCATGAGCAATATAATTTGAAAGTTTGATGTAGAAATATTAAGAAAAGGCAAAGTTACAGTCAACATTAAGTTTTTCTGTTAAAATAAAAGTACAGAAAGGGATTAACTCCATCAAATGTGACCTTGACCTGAAAATTTACATCACCTCAAGCATGTTGTCACAAACAATATAATTCTGGTGTCTGATCTGGATTGATTGGAATCTACACTGTTTGCATATTTATAAGAAATAGCCTCGTGAATCTTATTATGAACCATGTAGATCCTATTAAGACTGCACAGATATATATGCCTGCTGATCTGGATATACAATGGTCACTCATGTCATGTATTCATGGAAGAAAGGGTCAAAAACAACACAGTAAATTTTTTATAGGTTTATTATTTTTCTTGTGAACTGAGGTCTTACAAGTCTTCACATACATACAAACACAATTTTATGTTTTCTAGTTACAAGATACAAATACCAACATTTACAGATAGATTAAGTGTCTCTCTATCATACAGTCATGCAGCTCTAATACATGGAAATAAAAAAATGCAAACCTTGTCTCCATTTTTTACAGTAACATTCATATTCTGCTCCCTAGTTTTCTACCAATTTTGCAAACATTTCAAGTCCACAGCTTTTACTAGACTGATGGTACACATGGCTGAAAATAATAAATGTTGTATTTTAAATCATAACAAATAACCCAAGTCAATTTCGCTGTACTTTTTGTTGCTTATGAATATGTACATAAACAGCTGTTGCAGTTAAACAGTTAACAGATTACACTGTTGTCATAATTTGTTTTTAAGGTAATTTTTTTTTATAAATATCACACAAAAGAGGTTTTTCTGATGTAAGCTTTGTGCCATCTTCAATTCCTATAGGCTCCTACACAATTTATCCCATGAAAACTTTTCGTCCATGTACATGTATATGCCTTTGTGGCATGGGTGATCAGTGTAGATCTAGATCAGCCAACACATCCATACTATACTGCCTGATTAGGATCTAAACTGTTAGCTTTTTTTATTCAATAGGTTATTTCTGACCACAATGTGACCAGTGCAGATCCAGATCAGATCTGCCATCTGATCTGTATCTCTACACTGGTTGCACAGGCATGAAAATGTGTATATATGTAGTAAAGGGTTAATTATTACAATAACACACTTGCATTTTGATACTCCATTTTACTCGTAGGATACACCTTTAACACATGACCATCTATTGTAGATCTAGGTGCTGACACATCTGCTTCCAATTAAAAGAGCTTTAGTTTAAATGTATCTAATGAACAGAGTAGATACAGATCAGACCACAAAAATGTCTGATGTGCAAGCTGATCTGGAGCTACATCTGTGCTATCTCTATCTGATCTGGATTTACACTGGTTGCCCATGTGGTGAAATGGCGTGTAAATGGAGTAAAGGGTCAAGTTATTAACCAAGAAAACAGAAACAGCATTGGATTTTTGAGACACATTCATATGAGATTACCCTATTAATAAATGAATAAGCAACCACAAGAACACATCGTGTTTGTGCAAGGTGCCCCACAGATGAATATTATATAATGTAATTATTCAAGTGAATTCATGTTGGCCATGTTATTGAGCCAAGGGTAGTCATATATGCCTGAGTCAGAAGGCCGAGGGTATATATGACAGCCCGAGGCCCAATAACATGGTCAATAGGAATATACTCGAGTGATAATTTTTTTAATTAACAGAATAAAAACATCAAATTCATATGAAGACTAAAAGTTCTGGGCCAATACAGGGGTTCTGAGCAAATATTGTAATTGCTGGGCCATCACAAAATAGTTAAGTATGAATGTGATATACAATGTAGTGTCTGCCAGGATTAATGCATGATCAGGTCAGGTGATGACATGCCTCGAGATTTCGCTACACTGCAGTCATGTAAAAAGGACAAAGTATGGAATACCTGTACTGTATATTCATACAGGGCTCTCACTAGAGAGAGACTTGAAGGAAGTAGTCCCATCAAAAGTGACCAGACTTCTCTCTTCGTTTAACTTTGGGAGAAGTCTTTTTGGGAGAATGCCTTTGACTGCAAACTTCTCCATAATTCAGTAAATTATGACAAAACTTCTCCCTGATAGGTGAGAGCCCTGTTAATAGTCAACTAATAAAATTAAATATACCATTAGCCTTCTTCCTCTGCTCTTCCAATTCCATGCTTTTGAACCAGAGATGTCACATTTCTTTCATTTGATTATAACACTGAAATACATATTTAACAAACACAAAATTATAACAATTATTTTGATCTTTGCTCAAATTACAAATATTCTTTATAATAAAACATTGTAGACCAGCATATACTTATTTCAGGTATTAGTTGCTTTGGTATATTGTCCATGAATTTCAGAGTTCTCATGCAAATGGTTTTTCTTTTGTTTTAGTATGTGCTTGGTAATTAGAACAGGAATTAGACTAAATTGAGCTTGCAAACATTTACTACATCCATAGCTAAATACATTTATTTACTAAAATCTAGGTGGCAATAAGTATTTCCCCCAAAATTCATTTTTTGAAATTTTAGCATGTTTTCGCCATTTGCAATGTTTGCGACCTCTTAATTAGAGTTATACATAAAATGGGTGATGTAAATGTTTCTCTTGTGGAAATCCCAGTAAGATGTTTGTAAATGGTTACAGATCTCACCCATTCAGTACGGATAACAGATTTGGGGAAAGTTTTAAACTTTATTTTAATGCCACATGAGATCAAACTGTTCAATACTGAATTTACATTATTTGCATTAGGTATTTGAGGTAATGAGGTAATAATTAACATTGTTCTGTAGAAAATTTCTAATTTATGAAGTGATTCATTTACAATATCATATCAGCATAGTAATTACTGTTGCACTGTTGAAACAGAACACAGAATAAATAACATCAAAGTGCTTTAAGTCCATTCATACTGTATTTTTGGGCCCAGAGCATGAACCTTGTGGGTAGTAGTCGCCCCCTAAACCAGTCTGGCTAAACCTTGTGGGTAGTACTAGTAGTCGCCCTACCTAAACCAGTCTGGCTGCATGTCAATATAAATGAACACTGATTATTCATCAGATTACAATTTACAGGAACCTGAATTTCCATCTGAAAATATCCAGATCCGGAAAAATATTACATTTTCCAAATGCAATGGATTTGTACCCCACCCACTTACATGTTACAAGAATTTACCAGCTGCAATGTTGACACAGCGTTATGGCAGCTCAAGCATTACAAATAAACTAAAATATACTGTTTACAAAAATTACATCTCCTAAAACAGTCATTGTGGATTTAACTCAAACATTTTTATTTTACCTTCACTTTTGTTGTCCACTTCATTGCATGATGTCAAACAGTTCTATACAGCTTCAAATGGGGTATTATGTCAAACTTAGTTGATACGGGTCTGACCAGATCCAAAGATCATCTACCGGTAAACCTGTTTATGAATAATTAAATAAACAATATACATATAATAAATAAATACATGATTATTCTTTCTTCCAGGATGCTAAATTCACCCGAAATGCATTTAAGAGATACTATTAAATAAATTCATATAATTTGTGAAGTTCCTGTTCTGTATACTCAGTGAATCCCTGAGGTTCTACTCTTCTTCTTCTTTTGGTTTTCCCTTGTTATTTTGAGAATATCTGTTCTGATTAAATGACCTGTGAGACATCATTGAATAGAGTGCAAGACAAAATTGAAAGTAGTAAAAACTTCTGATAGCGGATTTCACTGACTGTTCCAAGGCGGTAACCACCAGGGTTCTCATTTTTGTTCATTGTTATTGGCGTCTCTTTTGAAACTGATCATTTTATTAACAATGCTCTCTCCCTCTCTTCTCTTGACTGTGTGGTGAGGCTGTTTTTTCTGAATGTGGCGATTCCCAATATGCATTTCAGAAGGTCTACATATAATGTGCAATTATTCAGAAAACCCTGTGTCAACTATGCAGCTGGTTATGATTTGGGAATGGGTTATGATATGGGAAAATTGCATTCATGTCAGATCTGGATATTATCTGATGCCAATGGAAATTCAGGTTCTTTTGATCAAATGCATAAAATGCATTCATTAATATATCTGTTAAATTAATTCATGTATGATTTTAAACTTACTTTAAACACAATTTTCAACAGATCTAAATGTGTTAAAAATAAATCATTGTGAATCAGATGCTTTATGTTTGAAGCATTCAAATGGAAATTTTTATAAAAATCTTACACAGTATTCGTTAATCGTACAAAATCCGACTTCTTTCAATGCAATACATTGAAATGATTTTATTACCTACATCGCTACAAGGTTCCACAATAAATAGCCACAATGATTAGGGCCCTAAATTAAAAAAAAAAGTTTTGCCTCGTCCACTCAGCGGAAACTCCTACTTTCATTTTGGAGAGTGCATTAAATGACTAGACTCTTTCACCGTCGTTATCAGAAAATAAACGACTGTTGTAAACCAAAAACAAGAGGCCTCTGATTGGCTGCTGGATTACGTCAAGCCTGCTTTCTGTATCTATTTTAAAATTTTCTCTCCAGCTTCTTATCAACTAGGCCTATTGCTCATTACAATAATTCATCATAACACTTGACGTGAATAACAGAATAACGAGTAAATATAAACCATTTGTGATAAAGAAAAGAATAGGTACAGCTTATACTTTATTAAACCAGCATCTAGAAGGTTTAAATGTCGCCCTGAACGACAGGATATGGCAAACATTGTAAAGCATTTGTGCAACTCAAATGGTTAACATTTAAACCCCCGATGCACTACACCAGCAGTTATTACAAGCGTCGTAACAATACAGATAGCCTACATATTTCAGCATAATATCCATTCCAAACATATGAATGGCAATAAAACAGTGACCGACATTGAAGTGGCATCAAATTGATATCAGCAACCCTGCTGGGATGATGGTAAACATACATCTTGTAATATGACTCCGAGTTCGTTGTAATTTTAAATCTAACTGGTGTTGTTAATCTCCAGCAGCAGAATGTACTTTACTTGCAAGCGTGGGGAATACCGCCTATATTTAAACCTCCAGGAAAGATAACTGAAGCTCGCTAAGGATTCTCTGGCGGCTATAGCATCCAGACAAAATTGGTTTACTACTGTCGTTGTCTGATGAAATACAGACATGCGCAGTGAAACAGTCAATTAAATGACGTAACGGGACGTAACGTTTAATAAAACCTAAAGAGCCAAAATCTCGTTTACTGCGGTATAGTCTTTCGAATCTAAACATGGTAAATTTCAGTCAACTGTTGAAGACGGTCAGTATTCTGGAAGAAGAATATAAAGTTTCAGTTTTACAAAGATTTTGTAACGTTACCATTCGTAAACCACCAAATCCACCTCCATTTTCCATATGAAATTCTATTTACAAAGAGAAATGCTATTTTCTATATACATTCAAATGTAACCTGGGTGTTATAAAACATTGCATCACGAAAATAACTCGATAAATACTTACTATTCAGTTGATTGCGATGGATTTTTCGTCTTAATTGAGTGTTGTCGAATCCAATATGGCGATCCGCCATTAGGTATTCATGCGCGTTCATGTCTCAAAATCTTGTCTGACGTTCCACGAGTTAAATTTCTTCAAATATTGATTGATTCCATATGTTTAAATATAACTTTTTTCATTTTGCACAGCATTACAAAATTGACCGCTCTGCAGCATTGACTTACTTTTTGAAACTAAGAACTATATTCTAGGGTAGCACGCAATACTGTCGTAACAACATTGAAATAAAGAAGGAGGTACGACAGTCTTGCATGCAACCCTAAATTGTTAGGTTTGCAGTAATTCAAAACGATTGTCGAAAACCGGCTAAACTGGGTCGTGCCGACCCAAAAAACGTTTTTTCGTCAAACCACAAATATAGGTCAGCAACGTGACAACGTAAACAATCGGTAGAGGGCGCAACGCAAATACCGCGAGACGAACGATGACGCGACAGATGATGAGTATAATATTCAACAGTAGGGCCAGTGATTAAATGCCTTCGCGAAAATACGCGACTGATAAATTAGAGACACCGTTTACTGACATTTGTAAGATAATCTTGCAAAATAATATTTAAAAACATGTTGTTTCTTCCAAATTTAATTATACTGAATTTTACCTGAAATTATGGCGCACCATTCTTGAGCTTGTCTCTGTCACAGCCTTGTGTCTTTTCCGGCACACTTTCCACGAGCTTTTTCCCGCGCCTCGCTTAGCGCATTCATGAGAGATCGATTTTTACCATCAGACGTGTTTTATATATCTCAATTAAAAAGAATCTTGTAAAAATTTAAATCGTTCAAAATAATTGTCCTTTAAATTATCTTGCAGCATATTTTATTTAAAAAAAGATTTGAATAATTTTTAACGATATAAGCAAAAGTTGAAAAGGTCGAGACGATACGGCCTTCCGCCGATACGGCCCAGTAGACTCTAACTTAGCCGTTGTCAGTTTTTAAGCTGGACGGCTTTCACTTTTAATTTAACTCATGGGATATGACTGTTTTACTATGGGTTAACAATGTAGATCCAGATCAGCTGGTATATCCATGCGATCTGATCTTGATCTACACTGGTCACTTCTTGTTCAGAAATTACTTTAATAAATCAAAAGTGAACAGTGCAGATCCTGATCAGATGGCACAGATTTGTCCGTTGATCTGGATCTAAACTGTTAACCCATGGGATAACAGTCATATCCCATGGGTTAAGTTAAAAGTGAAGGGCTTCAAGCTTCACACTTTTAACAACCACAATGTTTTTCATACCTTGATGAACCCTACTGGCTTTATGAGAAACATTTTTATTGAAACTATTACAATTAGAATTTTTCATAAAATATTGTCTAAAAGATGGTGCGTTTTAGATAATAATTAACAAAGATAAAAATAAATCATAAATAGAAAACACAGACCTACTCCCTAATTTCTTTATTTTGCAAACTATCTTCACAATTCTTATTGCATCATAAAGCGAACCCTACTGGTGGATTGGAAAAGCTTAAGATGTGTATAAATTTCATTCAAAGTTTCATTTTAGTAGTTGTAAAGACATGCTCCTGTCAACTGTAATATCGTTAAATAATGTTGTAAATAATTTTTCAGAAAATTGGCACAAAAATTTCATTAACAAAGAGACCTTGTTCTGTAAATACTAAAACGTAGAATTACAGTTTCAATGCAGTGCAGATTTCTTAATGCCCTTCATTGTTACTTACCTTCTTCCAACAATTTTAAAGATGTTTTCTGTGCAATTTATTTATTCAATGATGGAAAAAATACTGCAAATATTAAAGTAAGAATAATGTATGCACAAACTGAGGGATTGATAAACAGATGAGCTAATATGCTATGGAAATAAAAGAAAAATTTACATCTGCAATTTTCAAAGCACAAACAGTAATGATGAACAGAACAGAGAACAGACTGACTGATGGAAGGACTTTCAATTAGTAATATTATTTTAACTTCGTTTTGATTAAAGTCTTCCTTCAGTTTCCACTTTGCATTGGAAAACATTTGGTCGTGAGCCTGGAACCAACAGCAGCCTCGCACAAACTTATAGACTGTGCACAATGTTTTGTCTTGTTCCCTCATTTAAAACATACAATTACCTGTGAAGTCCTGTAAACAAGCGTGCCCTCATTAGCTTTTGTCATCAGTGTTGCTGTTCCAACATCCATTCAAAAGGCTGTGATATCACAAATACTTCACATGAAATTATTTTGGTAAGAAATATTACCAGTATTTGTGTAAATTTAAGACATGAATCAATAGTTTTTGCGTTCATTGGTATATGAAAAACATTTGGTTTGATTGCAAACAGTGTAGATCCAGATCAACTGGTACATCTTTGCTATCTGATCTGGATCTAGACTGGTCACATCTTGGTCAGAAATATCCATATTAATCAAAAGTGAACATTGCAGATCCTATTCAGATGGCACAAATGTGCCAGCTGAATTGGTTCCACACTGTTAACCGATGGTGTAACAGTCATATCCCATGGGTTAAATTAAAAGTGAAGCCCTTCCAGCTTCACACTTTAAACAATCAATTGATGAATGCAATAAAATATAGATTCAATACTTAAATGCTCAACATTATTTTTGTCAGTAATACAAAAGTAATATAAGCATATCAGAAATCGCCACACTCACAAAACACAGCCTCCGCACCCAGCAAAAAAGAAGAGAGAAAGTACAAGTTGTCATGGTGAAATAACTCCAACCCACCCATCGGCTCAACAATGTTGCATGCAAAAGCACGCAAACATATAAAACATAGAAGCTAATAACATTGCAAAGCCAAAGGGCGGGTACTCAATGATCTTACCGAGACCAGAGCACCTGGAGTAAAATCAGCAAGAACATGATGACAGGGATAAAAGAAACAAATCGAGCTTCTAGGTTCTTTTAAGAAAAGATTTCCCCATAAACCTTCATAAACTTTTAAACCCCTGCCACCGTCGTGCAACGAAAGAGGTAAGCATGATAATCAACTGTAGATGGGTTAACCACCAGGCCTGCAGAGCGCTGTAAAATACCAAGTTGGTAACCTTTCTTTTTAAATTTACAGATGGTTTTTACGAATAACCGGGAGAAATTTGCATTGCCTTTTAATTGTGTTTAAAATTAACATCGGACGCAATCGGGAATTCAGTTGGTTTTTTTTATAAAAATGTTTGTCTCTTTTATGTTAAGGTGCTTTCACATGTGAAATAATAATAGCACCAATTGCTTGTCTTCTGATGTTTTGACAATAAGTAAAACGTGTTAAAACTATCCATACTAATCTATATACTCAATTTGCAGTTGCGAAATATTAAATATGTCGCAGCAGTTTGTTAAATGCCGCCGTTCACAGGGTTGGTAATTAGCATATTGTTTGTCGTTACTCAATAAATTACAACAGATATGTCTCTATCATTTGATCATTTTTTAAATTAAAAAACAATTTCATATAAGCACATTTATTCTGTGTTATTCTGTGTTGGTGGTTCAACGTTGATTTTACATTGGAATCGTAATTTAAGTTGAATAATAAACATGGATGTCGGAAAAGAATTATTGTGTTAAAGTTTTTCACCAGAATTTGCAAAAAAAAACTAATTTAAAACATGTTTATCAATTTTCAAATTGGAGAAAAATGTCCATATTTATGACAGATTGAAAGTCAACATTAAAAAAAAAACAAATAAGAAAATATGCAGTTTTGTAAAAGAGAAGCTAGATCAGTTGCCGCAGCCAAAGAAAAATATTTTATCGAGGATATTAAGTTAAGAAAGTTAACTTAGAGTTGAATACACGAGGCAGAAAATATCAATCGTACGGTTATTCCTCGGAGGTCCTATTTTGACGCTGCCCTATTTTGACGCCTTTATTGTTTTCATCGTTATTTCATTTAATATGATATCTAATGATGTAATTTTCTACCAAACTGCTGACAAATGGTGTTGGTATAATTTTCTATCATAAATATGTATAGAAATTGATTCCATGAAGTTTTTTCAAGGTTTTAATTGTTAACCTCCACTTTTATTAAATATTCTTCATGCACTTTGTTACCTACATTGGTTAATCCAAAATTTTATTATGTAAGCAAGTAAAAACTGTATCCACAACTGAAGCTCTCATACACTTGCAGAGTGTGTAAAGTATCAATTGCAATATGTGTATGTGTTTTAATATCAGTAAATCAGTAAATATTGTAATAATTGATGAATAGACACTGAGTAAACACTGTTCCAAATACATGTATACACTTTTTATATTGTTTTTATAAATTTATTGTTCTTTGCTTGATAATTTGTAGTATCTGTGAAGCTTAATTTTAAAAGTACTGTTAATCTAAAGAGTAAACAATTGCTACAGAATGCTGAAAAAAATGTTATTGCATGTAGACAATCTGGAGACAAAACTTTTAATTATTTGAATATTTGTGTAGCGAAACGAAGCAAATCACTGCGCGGAGGTTGGTACGTACCTTATACAAATCTCGAGGAGATATAGTACCCATATAGTCTCCTCGACCGGAGCCTGTCGAGGAGACAGTCCTGCCCGTATAGTCTCCTCGACCGGCAGCCGGTCTGCTGAAAGTACAGACATGCGCAGTGAAACAGTCAAGGTCGAGGAGACACTTACTTCTGGTAATTATTAATCATTGGGTTTAATTTGTAGTATTCGTACCTTGTAAGTGTCGAAACCATATGTTCGGTAAATGATAACAATTCGAGAAAATGAACGCCTCCGCAAGAGCAAATGCTGAACAGCAAAATGTCAGAAATGTAATAAATGAATTATATTAATATACAATCATTCTCATTTGATTACAACAGTAAAAGTTTGTCTGGAATGCCTGAAAACTGGTATTGAATCTGATGGTGTGTTTCGTAATAAGTCAAAGTAAGACTAAGGGCAAAGCAATGATGATGAACATCAGTCATCAGCCTAGCTATAGACACATCATGTGCTCGTCCTATTTTTAGCTCGACTATTTTAAAAAAAAAACAGGGGAGCTATCCTACTCATCCTAGTGCCAGTATGTCGGGTTTGGTAAATTTCAGCTAATATGGGCGATCCATTTCAAGAGTTGCGTCGTTGCTGGTACCGCGCCCTTGCTTGTACTGCAGTAATCAACCAGAACACAAAATATCCCTGTTTTTGAAAAAAAACATATTTCTCTCTATCCTAAATTATCTAAAGATACAAAGTAAACAGATCACGCAAAAATGATCCCATTTGTACATTAATTTCGAAGACAAAATTGTAACTTACAGAACAAATGTTGATTCCTGTTGATAGGTCCTTTATTAATCTTTCTCTATTAGTGGAGAAAATCCAAATTTATTATCAAAATTTATGGAAGTTTTCACTCTGAATCTCTTCTTTTCCGATTAAGCCCGGTTTATTTGAAAAACCACTTGGCTGTGCATTCGAGTCGGGTTAAATTAAAAAAACCATTAAATTTGGTTGAGACTTCTGAACGTACGCAAAACATTGGTATGTTTCCTGTACATATAATGTGTGATTTAAATAAAAATCAAGTAAATAGAATGTTGACAAACACAAGAATAGACACTTACTGTGATTGCTGGTTATGTTCAAGGTTTATTTCAAACAATTGTCAAATAATTACTTCATTTTTTTTTTTATTTACTCATTTTTTGAAACTATCTGCATTCCCTGGAGTAACTTTATTTGCATATTTTCGGAAAAGAGCAGATTCCGCGCACAAGAATATGAAAACTTCAGTGACTTTGATAATAAATTTGGATTTTCTCTGCTAACAAACAGACTTATGTTTAGTTGCTGGTGTCATCGGAAAGATAAATTATTTATCGACCAACATCAACAATATTTGTTTGGTAAGTTACGTTTTTGTCTTTGAAATTGGTGTGCAACTGGGATGATATTTTTTTCGGGATCTGTATAGTTTGTTATCTTTAGTTATTTAGGATAACTAGAACTATGTTTTTTTCGAAAACAAGGATATTTTGTGTTCTGGATGATTGAACTTTAATCTCGTGATACAGATAGCTCATTTATTAGCTGAAATTGAACAAATTTGATACTAAAGCTCTGTTTAAGCCTATATAGCTGACATACTGGACAGAAAAGGTCCTCAAAACTGGTGTCTGTGGTCATTAACATGCATTTGGTCCCATAACTTTGAATCTAAGTCACAGATGTCCCCAAAGATGCCAGAACGAAGGACCTGACTGGTAAAATTTAGGTCGGTCCAACATGATTTTTTCTGTTCGGCAAAAGAAAATTAATTCCTAGATTCTCAATTCGAATTTTGGGAAAAAATGGGGAAGGTGGGTGGGTTTTATTTCTATGCCCCCGCCATGTAATGGCAGAAGGGCATATATAGTGTTCACCGTGTCCATGGGTGTGTCAGTGTGTTTGTGTATGTTCGAAAATCCTGTCCGCTCTGCAACTTTGTTATTTCTTATTGGATTTTAAAATAACATGGAATAAATGTTAATTATATCAAGACGGTGTGTCACGCATAATACCCATGCCTGTACTGTAGGTCCACGGTCAAGGTCACTGTTACTTAAAAAAGAATTTTCTTGTACGGGCTATAACTTCTTTATTAACAGAGTAATTTCAAAATAACTTGGCACAAATGTTCACCATGATAAGGTGGCGTGTTAGCGTACAATATCCATGCCTGTAGGTCCAAGGTCAAGGTCACTGTTACTAAAAATAGAATTTTCTTGTCTGGGCTGTAAGTTTGTTATTACTTATTGGATTTTAAAATAACTTGGCATGCTGTTGAACCCTGCTAATAACACCAGTACCCTTTCTTTAAAAAGTGGTCTTAATAGTGTGATAGTCTTATTATCAGAGATTCTTCATGTGTTGATTGCAATGTGATACAATGGTATAGAATAGCTTACCTAACCTTTCGTTTTTTAAACACTTGTCTTAAATAGAGCAGAAAACAGTGCTGCAAATTCAAATAATTTACTTGATCTTCAAATTTATACATATTTTTATTATTACTAGCAAATCACTTTCTTTGAAATGTTATTATTCCCATCAGAGCACTTCATTGTCTGGTAACAACAGGGTTGGGCGGTAAATACCACCCCTGGTATTTACCAGTGGTATTTACCGTCCTGGAAAATACTCCCCAAAGTGGCAAATACTGGAAAATACTGGCAAATACTATTCAGATGAGTTTTATTGCCTTAAAATACTGCAGAAATCTTAACTTAGTTGACTGTTATTAATGTATAATCATAATAATAATTAAATTGCTCAGATATTTTAATTAAATTTCATATCAGGTGATTACTTTCAGATATCTTAGGGGGAAAGAAGAGATTGACTGGTAAACAGAGGCTCCCTTGGATCTAACCTTATTTGTTATTGTATTCATGTATATTTATTTAAGTTGTGTACATTACTTGTTTATAATTAAAATGAACAGGGTAACAATGCATAGCGGGGGCATCCACGTCCTATGGACACATTTCTAGTTTATTTATCATTCTTATTGTTTCTAGTGATGCTTGTGTACTGCAAAGATAAAAAAGCGTCTAGCCAACTATGAATAGCTGATTCACTCTTAAATGATTCATACTGTGTTTGCGTACTCTACAGATTTGTTCTCGTAATGTAAATTTTGATGAACCACATTTTTTTTCAAAATAAAAAACTTTTGGGCGATGTAATTTTCGAGGGGCAGGCGGGGATGAGAATCTAGGAACTCCTTACAGGGTTTTTTTCCTTAACAGACTGATGCCGATAGTCAGTGTCTTCCCCTATAAAAATTTTCTCCAACTTAAATCACTTTTCCCATTGTAAAGTGTTAAATTTTATCAAAAAGTAAAAAAATGCTTAATTTTTAGTTGTTTAATGTATTTCAAGAACCCTCAATCAAGTATGATAGTGAAACTGAAACAATAATATAGAATAAATTTTCATGTTTTAGATGAAGGATTTTCTGGAGCTGTACAACAAGTTGACAGAGATGTGCTTCAGTCGCTGTGTGAGCAACTTCAATTCAAAGCCACTGACAGGAGATGAGGTAGTATATTTGTAAAGTGATAAAATCAGCAATACTAAAAATCCAGGGAAAATATTTAGCAGGGCTGTTTTTGTGTAAACAATTTTTAATTGGGGGGGTGGGGGGCAGGTCTTAAAGTAAGTACCATGTTAGAAATTTGACTATTACCAAATCTCAATGCAAGAGCACGGCATGCTAAAGAAGCTCTGTATATTGGAATCAGTTGTTTATCTTTTCAGGACACATGTGTAGGACGATGTGTGGACAGATACGTGAAGTACAATCAGAGACTCATGATGACATTTATGGAGTTCCAGAATGCAAAACAAGAAGCTGCCGTTAAAGAAATGGAGCAGGCTGTGGCTGAGGGTCGTACTCCAAACCTACCTGGCTTAGCTCAGGGGCTGGTACCTCAGACCGGGGACCAGGTAGCTCCCCAGAGCTTGGCTGTAACTGAACAATCAGCAGAAGATGTGCAAACTTGATTTTGATTATTATTTTGAAATGCCATAAATTATTGACACATTATTGTGATTCAGCCTTTTAGGGCACAGAATATGTACCAGGCAGCAGATGACAGCATAAGACACTGCAACAGTGCTGGAGATATACCAACAGGGCTCAAGATCATAAAACTCAACTGAAATCTCAAGCACATTAGAGTGCAGACCACTCTCAAATCTCAAGCTTTTGATTGGCTGAAATCATGAATGGTTGTCATTTCAGCAAATCGGATGAGAAGAGATTTGAGACTGCTGGTCTACAATCTTAGATGCCAGATAAAAGTACGAGACACTGCTGGAGATAGATCAACACATGTGCCGGAGCTACCTCAGTAGCTATAGAAACAATTTGTCAGGAATCTCATTTCAAAGATGCAGATTATGGTTTCTTTTGGTCACTGCCAACATTATGATATATATGGTCATTTAAAAATGTTTGCTTGTACATTTGTTATCTTTCAGGGTGGCCGCCCTGGTCTCTGTTATATGATGAATTATTATGGATAGAATAAAGCATTAATAAAATACCAAACCAAATAATTTTTTTACTTGGAACATCTTGGTCATATATACAATGTAAACAAACAAACAAATCATACAACCACATTGTTTCCTGTTCACCATAATTTTCCATCCAGTCACTGAGCCAGAATTTCAAAAAATCTGTGATAGTCTTGGTAAAAACTAAGCCAGTCAGTTAAAATGAAATTTAGTCTTAAATTTTCAATGCAGATTGTGATCAAATTTGTAAGTGAATTATATAATATAGTGCAAAGTGTTTTTTCCATGGAAGCAACTTTTTTCTAATATCTGACCAGAGTGGATATACAGTGTTCACTTCTTGGTAAAAATAACCTATTGAAACTAAAAGCGAACTGTGTAGATCTTGGAAACAACTGCATAGATGTGCAGGCGGATCTGGATTTACAGTGGGAACAATGTGGGATAAAAGGTGTATCCATGGAATAAAGAATTAAAATATTCAGGTGCCATCACTGATCAACAGATTCTGGCTATTGTTTCCTTCTGCTGCAAATCGTCCAATGCAAATGGTGTTAGAATGGATTAAACAGTAACATTGACGATTAAAAAAAACATGAATATTACTTGAGTGAAACGTAAAAAAGATTATTACATGTTAGATGGTAAAGCTGTGGTCTACAGTTTCTAAACCATTGGGGCACGCCACGGGAAAAGGTACCTTCAGTCATTTTTTTTGACATTTTAGTTGTTACTATATTTAGAAAGAACTTACAATAATTTATTATTTTTTCATAACTAAAAGTGATTTTGTTACACATTTTAGTAATAAAATGGTATTTTTTACCGCAAAATGCATAATAATAAATGTTGTCTGCTCAACTTTATGACGTACTTTCAAGGAATGACGTAAACTGTCCGAAGGTACCTATTCCAGTGATGCCGCGCCCCAATTGAGAAATAAGTTGAAGAACACAGTAATAAAATTTAAAGTGATCTAGAAACTTCCATGTTATTTTTATTAAAAATACTATGACAATCTTAAATTGTGACATCACCATTGTTCCTCGTGTAAAAGCTACAAAAGCCGCACTTTTTTTACCCGATTTTGTCGTTTAGATCGGATTTTATTGTTAAGGAGTTGGGGCGTGGCTATTACATAGGTGCAAGGGCATGGATTTTTTTAGAATAATTTTGCCAATTGTAGTACAGACATGCATTTAGAGAAAATAGGGAAATGTTAAACAACACAAGAATAAGAAATGGTGTGTAAAATGTTTGGCTTTTGCAAATTCTGCACTTTTAGCCTGGTTTATTTGCCATTGATTGATGTGGTATGCAGTGTAACGCCGCATAGGAGCATCGCCGCATAAACAATTTTTTTCGTATATGCGGTACTTTTCAACGCATCAGATCGAACGCGTTTATGCGGCGACGCTCAACGCACCAAGCAGAAATTTCTTATATGCGGCGCAACTGTGCCTTTTTGCCGCGTAAAGAGGATTAATTTAACCATTTATTATAAAGCTTAAACAGAGTTCTAATATTTGATGAAAACGATGATGATGACGCTGATATCCGTCTGTTTCGAAGTTTTATAAAAATGGCAGTCTCCAGAGTTGCATTCTACTCATTTGTTTGAAAGCTGTTTCAGTAACGACAGATTTATGACCCTTGATTAAGTTAATATTGAGATATTCATTTCATATTCTTTTCATTAATAAACATGTATTTTACTAAATCTTTGTCAAAATGTACCGCAGTCTAATAGTGGTGATATATAGATGTTTTTTATGCGTTGAAAATCACCGCATAAACGAACAAAAATGTGTTTATGCGGCGATGCTCCTATGCGGCGTTTCAATGCAGCATCAAAAACAACTGGATCAAAGAGTAAAAATTTTGTCAAATATTAACTTTTATTAGCAATGATGGATTACCGAATACCTATTATTAACACAACATTGTCCGCTACTCTAAGAATGCAGATAGTAACTGTGGTCTATCCAGCAAAGTTTGAACGCAAAACTTGAAAGAAAAAAGTAGTTTAAACACTCAATAGAAGCAGGGACGGATTCTGGTGAGGTTCATCGGGTTTGCTCGAACGCCATTTTTGGGCAGCAATCTTAATTTTCTTGGAGTTTTTTGACAGGAAGTTTGAAATAGTCGTGTAACTACCCTAAGACTGCATCAAAAGAACCATATGCTGGAAGTCCTGCATTCGATTCTGAGAAGACTGCCAGTAAAAATATGAAACAGGACACAGGGAGCTGCGTTGTTGCCTGCTAGTAATCACCAAATCTTAACATATTTGCTTAAACAGGATTAATTCATTTGAGTAAAGAGGACTGACATTTATTTGTATTTTCAAGTTTTATTTCATTAAAAAAACAAAACAAAGTTTAACAAATAAAAAACATACTTTCAAAGTTGAAAATGCCGCTGGAAGTGTAGATGTAAAATTAGAAAAATAACGATTGTACTTAAGATCTAAAATGATGCATTGTTTTTCCAAACGATGCAAGCCATGACAAAACAATGCCAGACAAAATGAGCCCACTAAAATAGTACCCTAAATAAAACAAGTATAAAATATATAATTATTTGTAGATCTATAAAGTATAAAATGTATCAAATGCATTGTAAAACACCATGACTGTGAAAAAAATTCCGCAAAAGTCATTAACAAAAAACAATACCAAATAATACTGCATTAACTGCGCCAATAATTTCGGCTTTTTTACCCATACAGTACATTGAATAATCGTGAAAGCATTTTTCATGTTTGCAACGAATGAGACAGAATTGTGGCAACATACTATTATTCTAATCAATTTCCAATCAGTTATTTCATCATAACATCCTGAAAAAATCACAATTTTTAAAGTATCCGACAGTGTTCTTTTGACGTCAATACTGTTGTTATGTCGTCAGCAAACCTGTCATTGCCCAATCTACGTTAATTCGTATATCTGCACAGTTCACGTTGTTAATAGACATGCATAACTTTATGTTAGAAATACTGAGTTGATGACCAAATTAGGTATTAATGATGTAGATCCGTTCGTACCGCATCGTTTCGTACTTCACGCCAGAAACCGTTCGGATGGGCTGGACTACCATACAAGTGACCGGAATCCTGACGGCACGTCTTTTATGGATCCATTTTGGAGTATTATGGTTTAACACTAATAATTTGTCAATAATAACTCACAGTTTATCCGAACGTCAGCTTATAAAAAATTCAAAAGTGACTAAAAAATTATTTTTTTGTTTACGATTTTGCAGGAATGCCTGACGTTGATTTTATAAGTCCAGCATCTTTTGCCATACTGTAGAACGTGGACTCTGGGTATTCCATCAGGTTTTTAGGCGAATCGAATTCCTTTACTTCCCCGTTTTCAAGAACAAGAATCCTGGAAAATTTCATTAATTTTTTATTCAATAAAAATCTGAAAGACGAAAGTTCGCAATAGGGCAAAATGTTTTCTTTAATAAATTAACTAATCACATCTCGAGATAAATAATACCGGATACCGTACATTCAGGAGCGGATCCAGATGGGTTGCTAGAACCCCCTTTTTGGGCAGAAATATTTGATATTATGGGGATTTGGCCAGAGAGTTGAAAAGGATAATGTAACTACCCCATGACTGTCCTATACGAACCCCTTTTACGAAAATTTTGCATCATTTTATACATATTTAACAAATCATACATTTCATGTTAAATGTATTTTATGGGGGTAGTGAAGTGCTTTGAGTTCTTAGGCCAATGATTTGAAGAATTATGTAAGTCATGATTAATAATATTGGCAAAACTCAAACATACATATTGTTTCTCTTAGACCTCGAGTACGTGATATGTACACGAAACCGTCGAACTCAAACGTTATCAATTTACCTGTCATAGTCTATAATGGTGTTCAATCTGTGGGCTATTGTTAACACTGTACAGTCTTTAAATTCCTTTGTGATTGTCTTTTGTATCAATTCATCGGTTTTCATGTCGACGGCAGCTGTCGCCTCGTCCAGTACGAGAACACTGCTCTTCCGTAACAAACTTCGAGCAAGGCATATCAGCTGACGCTGACCAACACTGAAATTATATAGAAAGGTGTAATGTTTGATTTATTTTGTCTTTGGAATCGACTTACAGGCAATGGCTGGAAGAACATAACACTTTCATACCATCGATTAACCACACGTGAAAATACAACGAACAATGAAATGATTTAGTTTAAAGTGAAGATCATGATTGATAGAGGTATGGACCTTGCCACATACAATGTAGGCGATCATTAGGAATGATGTATAAATATCTCGAGAAATATAAAAGTAGTAGTAAACAGGACTATGAAGGGCCCATAAATCTGTCCAAAATAATCTGAGTAGAAATGTGCTGAAATTACCTCAAGTTTTTTCCACCCTCTCCACAGTCGTAAGTGAGTTTTCCTGGCAGGGAATCCACGAATGATTTGAGGTGAGCATGTTCCAAGGCTGTGAAAAGTTCATCGTCTGTATGCTTATCCAGCGGGTCCAGGTTTGTCTTCAGGGTGCCCGAGAACAATACAGGGTCCTAGGGAATATCACAAATGGTAAATAGTTGGTTTAAACAGTTGCCTATAATATACATTACAGTCAAACCTGTCTCTTAAGACCGCTCAGGGGAAGTACCAAAAGTGGTCAAAAAGGTTGTGTTTGGTCACAGTGAATTTGTTGTTTGTTTTTTTATTCAGTAAGCAGGACAAATAAAATGTGATCCTTATCCTTAAGAAGTCTTTGTTAAAGGGCGGTGGTTGGCACAGGTCAGACTATAGTGCAATGTCGGTATGCGTTTGTGAAAGTTTGGATCTTCATCAGACTAACAATAATATTAATACAATCGATCCAGTGCCCAAGATCATAAAACTAAGTCTTGAGATCAGTCTCAAATCTCAAGGATCTGATTGGCTGGAATGGCGACTTGTCGCCATTTCAGCCAATCAGATGCTTGAGATTTGAGACTGATCTCCAGATTTAGTTTTAGACTCGTACCTGAGGAAGAATAATAAGGTTTGATCGGAGATCGAATAATCCAATTTTGCTGATATCTTCATCATCAATGTTTATGCTGCCACTTGCTGGTTCGATGAGGCGAAACAGGCCTAACGTCAGAGAACTCTTGCCAGCGCCTGTTCGTCCAACTATCCCAATCTGAATGTAAAGCATGATAACATTTTCAATTTGTTACAATGGTTCGTTCAAATGATTAACGCCTATTCCATTAAACAGTATGATATAAATTAACATGGATTGAAAAGTTGAGGACTAACTTTTTTTCTGAGGCACGTGATGTACTAATATCGTATTTACGGTAATCTACAGGAGCATACCATATGGTCTGAAGGTTATAAAACTGAGCATGGAAACCAGTCTCAAATCTCAAGCATCTGATTGGCTGAAATGGCGACTGGTCAGATGCTTGAGATTTGAGACTGGTTTCCATGCTCAGTTTTATAACCTTGGGCACTGGAAGCAACACTGGATCCAGTAAACTAAGTATACTGCACAGACTGAGAATCTTACCAGCAATAAAATATCCATTAAAGATGAATTATCATGGAGTTCACAGGTGTTGATTTTTAAATAGCTCAGTATTTAAAATTATTTTTAACAGTTATGATCTTCTACGGTTTCCAGTAAGTCGATTTGGCATTGTTTGAAATGAATAGTTGGCTAAGAGCAAAACAAAATATTCAAAAAATCTATTAAGGAAACAGCGTTAAATATGTTCCTTTGTCACTATTTACCTTCTCTCCGGGTTTGACATGTACATTAATATTTTTGAGGACGAGGTCCAGACCTTCCCTGTATCTCAGTGAGTAGTCCATGATCTGGACATTGCCTCTGTCCGGCCAGGATGTCCTCGGCACAATATCAGTGTGTAGAGGCGCCTCTTGCGGCTTGGACGAATACTGTCCTATCCGCTCTACTGACACCACGTCCCTCTCCACTTCTCCAGAGATTCGGACAAAACATTCCAAATTTTCTCGGAGCTATAAATTAACAAATATCTTATTTAAGCTCTCTAAGTCCCCGATGAACGTAATTCAACTGCAAGTGATTTGTTTGTTATATAGATAGGTTTGTCAGTAAGTGTTTAGTTTGTCGCCAATGCAATTTGCGTGCCTGTAAAAAAGCTTTGTGAAAACATCGCTTCTTATTTTCTCCTTTCTCTTGGTCTGTTTTTTTTCTGAATTTTACAGCTTTTTCCCCCGGAAACATTTATTTCATCACGTTGCTGCAGTTTTTTTAATGACGTCGGTGAATAAAACACCCGTTTTCTCACAAGTTACAAATATGCTGCACTACAATCTTCTAAAAAAATTAATTCGTGTATTTTAGCATCATAAAACTGTTTACCTCAAGCACGAAAGAGATGGCGAGCCCGATTAAAGCCCCGCTGAGGTGTTCTCTCTCATGCACCGCCAAGAAGGCCGCTGCGGCAAAGCAAACTGCGTTCAAAACTCCCAGCCGAATACTCATCCATCTGCATATTCAAATCAAGACAATTTCATAAACTCAGTTAAAAATTGTACTCATTAACTTATTTATATATTTTTTCTAAGTTTTAGAAAATAAAAAAAATCAAACTTTTACATAAACGGACACAGATTTCCAGGAAATCACGAGTGTTTTTACAGAATAAATGCAAAACGACACAACTAAGTAATTAACACAAAAAATTAACATGAATCATAAGTTTGGAGACTGTTATAAACTGCTTCAGAACGGTGTGACACTTTTGTGTCAGAATGGAACTGTATCTCTTTGCGAAGGATCTAAAACTTCCTGAAATGAAAGCGCAAAAACGACACAAAATACGCTTTCATTAAATGCGTTTAGTAATTAAATTACTAGCCGATGGCTTGCAGGGTGTAGACTTCGTTACGATGATATTTGCAATGTTACGAGTTTTACGCTTTAATTCCCTCAGGTTTACTAATCACACGTCTAACAACAGAGAATCCAGAAAAACACTTACCGATCTGTGGAACAAATATGAAACCAGGTTTGGATATGATAGTCAATCTTGTCGGCAAACTGATCGGAGAACACTTTCTCCATGTTGAAGGCCCGGATAACCTGAACACCGTTCAGGCATTCGGCAAAATGAGTAAGTTTCGGTGTTTCTCTCTTCGAGTTTATTCGACACACCTGGCGCCTTACAGGAACGAATCGTTTCTTAAAAGAAGAAAAACAGTAATATGCAGTGAAGCTGATATTTATTACAAGAACGCTCTGGCACTTACAGGTAACCCCCAAATGTTCCTTCTGTAGTTGCATTTTGTTTGTCGTATATTGGAAATTAAATTTGTATATACTCTCTTCTGTCTGTGTGAGGGAGCTGTGTTTTCTGTGTTGCCTTTCCTGATATCCGTATTTAACTTAAAAAACTTAACTTTAATGAGGATCACTGTCAGTGTGGGAGTATTATCACCAAAACGAATCCATAAACTTACCTGGACCGCTCTATAAGCTATAAATATTGGCACGGCCATAACGATGAATTCGGGTAACGTTGTAAGAAGAATTGCGAACACGGAGATAAGCCCAAAACTACAGCGAATGATTGCATGAGCATGGTCAGATATAGCACCATCAAGAGGCTCAATGTCCTTAGAAAATCTGAAAATACAAAACCAAAAATTGGTTATTAAATTGTGTGTGTTTGTTTTTATTATAAAATGACATACGCATATCTATGACTTTAGGTTTTTTACCATATTTCAACAGAAACCTTGAATACGAAGGGGGATTTTAAAAATGTTAGTGGATTTCATGGTAAGCGAGGTTTCGAGGTTTTACATGTTAATGTCCAATTTTTCAGCCAAATCGAATATACACGTGTTTGCCACTTTTCGCTTGAATAGGTTATATTATTATATATTGAATTTCTATCTGTCAATGCTTATAATATTATATTGTTTTACCTATTGACAATCCTTCCAACGGGGGTTGTGTCAAAGAATGCCATTGGACCACGCAGTATGTTATACAGCATTGTCTGATGCATTGCTTTTGCAGCGCGAAGTATTCCGGTCATCATTAAAAAATCTTCTGAAAAAGCCGTGAAGCCTGAAAATAAAGACGTTGCTATTGGTATTTTAAGTGTCTTGCAATCGGCACAACGTACATGCAATAATCTAAATTGCAGTTATTTTTGAAATATCATATGAGGGAACGGAAGTGAAATCTCTCCAAAACAAAGAAATTACGGAGTTTAAAATCAAACGTTCAAGAATGGTGTAATTTCACTGCAGCTTCTCATTAGTTATTAAAAGAGAGAAAAAATAAATATAAAATATGCATTTTTAAACGAGAAAGAAAGGCGCTCTATTGTTTAATGATTTTCATTGAAAACCTATAAAACCAATGGTAAATTACGTAACTTGATGTGAAAATCTTAAGTGGCACTTTTACTATTTTCCGATAGAACCCGATTTCCTTTTCCCTTTGTTTAATTATAGCTTGTATTGTTAGTATTGTATTAATTGTTGTAAATCATAAAAAATGAAATTTATATCGGTTGTTTTTATCAGTCATGAATTCCACTACTGACATATCCACTTGTATGATTTCCTGTTTCAGAATTCATTCGGTGTAGTTTTGCGGATACAATAATATCCTCCACACATCATTTTTACAAACTTGCCGTCAAATATAACTTACAATAAACCATCCCGATTAGAGCGTAAATCTTCATGAAATGCCAGTTTCCGTCATAGCGTTCCTGACTGTCTCCAGGAACAGACGTGATATTACTGAGAGCAGAATCTCCAGTCCATTCTTTGATCAAAATACGCGTGGCCACCTCACTACCTCGCCATCCGAGAAAGGAAAGAAGGATAAGGATACCGGTAATGAGGCCAAAGGATTTGAAGTATGGCACAAGGTACTTCAATTTCACCTGAAATAATGTGAATATGAGAGGTGTTCAATAAGTTAGCGGGAAAGTGTCTTAATTTGTTCTTAATGTAAAAAAAGTAAAAAAAAGCTTTCCGATTTTGTAGATTTTATTATACAGTATTTGTTTTTACAAAATGTATTGCTTTTCATGGATTTATAAGAAAATGGTAATCTCATAGTTAAAAGAATAATTCATTCAATACTTAATTTTTATAAATATTTACAGAAACATAATTTTAGAAAACTGATCTTGCAACACGTTTTACAGTTAGAATCGGCATTTGACATTCTTTAAGTGGTTAGAAAACGAGGTTGTGAACATAGATTAAGCAGTCCTGTGTCATGTCATCATGCAATGGCCACTTTTCACGATATTTGCCTCATTCAGTATAATCCATACATGTCAATCAAAATGGAAAATATGAAAAAGTCGCACTAAAATTTTGAATTACCTCTCCAGTTTCTATTTCCTCTTCATCTATGAGTTTTCCCGCCTGTACTTTATCTGTTTCTCTTTCTATTTGTTTCGCTTCTTCTTTCTCTACATCATCAAGAGTACATCAAGAAATTACAAGATATTTGATGAAATCGAGGAACAAAAAGAAATCAACGTTCGGAGTAAGTATCAGGTTTTATCATGCACCCTAATGCTAAAGCTCCTATACCCGCCGGGGTGATATTTGTTTCGCATATCGGTCACCGACCCGATATTGCTTGCACCGTGTTAAGTTTACCATAAAGTCCGAGGACACCCGTCGTCCAATCCGACGAGACCTCTCATCCGTAACTCCGCCCACTTAGTGACAGAACTACTTTCCGGAAGCCATTGTAACTAATGTAAACAAACATCGATAACGAAACAATTTTCCGTATTTCACTTTATTTCATAAAATTTGAAAACAAATAATGGTGTTATTGTCATTTTTTCTTGGAAAAAGTTTATTAAACACTGCTAATTGGACTTTCTCCAGTAATTCGTCGTTTTTCGTCTGTTTTCAAATGCGTTATTCCTGTAAATTCGTGGCCCGTACGATTGGTGTTGTTGGCGAGATGTGGATTCATTTTTTTCATGGGAAACTCTGGAAAATAAACGAGAAAAAAACCCTTCATTTAAATAAATAGATTTTGGCTGACTCCAAAAAGACATATATTGAAACAGGTCTGCAAAAGCAATAATTGTGACAGAAGAGTGACACAGATTGCTTAAAAACAAGGTTTTGTGAAATAAAACTACTGCTCCACATTTTTTTTGTGACTGAATAAAAGCGGAAGAAGAATGAAATCTGTTGTTGTAAAACCGTCAATAGAGAATAACCAGGTTACTGTCTTGCGATATAAGTGTTATCAGTCGAGGCCGAAATGGGCGAGGCTCTGCTGTGATTTTTAGCAATATCCTGATGATATACGATACTTAAAACTTTTTTAAAGTTTATTTTACAGTGTTTTTTGGCACCATTTTGAGAAGGAAAATACTACAAATTTTTCACTGAAATTTAGAATTTCAACTTCATTAATCAAATGTTGATATCAATTATTTTTAAAGAGTCTACAGATTGATCACCAATCACCCAAATTAAATTTCAGGTTTTAATGTGATTTTTCAACATAAGCAAGTAACATATATTTTTTTTCTTTATCATGTTTTGGGAAAAACCATGTTTTGTAATTAGGAATGGGACTTATGGCCGTGAATGTACTTCATGCAGGCGGAAATTGTTAATGCATAGTCTGTTGGTTTTTTAAACTAGTATGAAATCTTTCCAAAAATCTTGAGTAATGTTTTATCTTATAAATGTTACAAAGATGACAATTTGGAGCAAGTGCTTATTAAAATAAAAGTTTCTTCGCAATATTTTATACGTAATTGTACTGCAATGTCTTATGAAATATTAAGAAAACTTGTCCAGTTATGAGAAAAAATTAATTTTATGCACACCATTTACACATTAATTTAGCCTACTATTTTCAGTGTTGACTTTCAAACCTAAAATTGGAAGTGTTCTTCAATAATTTAAATTTCTTATAGTATATAAACATGCATAATTATGATGTTGTAAAATAAAACTCTGAGTCTGATTTCAAATTTTTACCTTTCTTGTCTTTCACAACTCCAGTACGGTCAGTACCTCTTGTAAATTCGGCATGACAGAGACATCCATTCATAGGGTTAGACAATCATGGTGGGACCAACCTACAAAATAATATAAATCAGGTTACTGTTTTGTGATATGTATTAAAACACATCGCAGATACAGGGTTTGGGGGTAAAACTCATAAAAATTATACAAAATTATGGTTAAAGGTAAATGTTTAATTAACCTTTTACTCCAAATTTACACTTTTTAATGCATGTGCCACCAGTGTAGAACCAGATGTTGAAATATTCATATCCTTGATTTAAGATCTCGATTGGCATTAGTTGCATCTTG
This sequence comes from Corbicula japonica, assembly GCA_038501625.1. NCBI lineage: Eukaryota > Metazoa > Mollusca > Bivalvia > Venerida > Cyrenidae > Corbicula > Corbicula japonica. The sequence goes on along the minus strand of JAZAYU010000565.1, from coordinate 119,133 downwards.
GTCAGAAATAACCTAACGAATATAAAAGCGAACAGTTTAGATGGCACAAATGTGGCGGCTGATCAGGATCTACAATGCTCACCCATGTAATATAAAGGTATTTACATAATCAAATATTGGACAAGCCCTTTTCTGACTTTTTGAGAAAAAAGACTCTTTCCAAAATTAGAATATTCATGTCAAGAAACATTCAAAATAGGGAAAAATGTAAAACAACTGGAAAGCGATTGATAAATATCGTCTCGTATTGTCCTAAAACATGTTTTTTGACTCTCGCACTAAGCATCCAGATTTCGCGAACCTGTTCAGCATCAAAAATTTTATCTTTCAATAGGAATATTTTTTTAATTGGGAGAAAAATAAAAATTTGCATTGGAAATGCGTCGGACGCATGGTATGCACAGAAAAACACCTGTGGAGTGGAATCATTCATATAACCGGACTAAAATTGAAGATTTTTCTTTGTAACTTTTGTACTTTCACTTCTGATTTCAATCAAAATGTGTTTATTTAACTGATAAAATTGTCCTTTCGATTGTTGGGTGAACATTTCAGTACCCTGAAAATGAACAATTTTAAATTTACATTTTATAATAAAAATTACCTTAGTAATACATTTGAGGTATCATCCTTCAACACTAAACATGTCAGGTGTTGACTGATCTCAGTTAGTGGGTCTACTGTGCTGTAGACCCTGTTCTTCTGAAGATCAGCATAGATCTATCCGAGGAAACAAGTGATATTTGCTATCATGGCCACTCTTAAGTCTGATGGAGATTGTAATTCGGTGTTGGGTTGATGCCTTATGTTATTAAATATGTCTCAAGTGACATTTCCTAGAAGGCTAAATACGGATGTTGATCAATGTCAAAAATTATAGATCTAACGATGACACAAATCACTGAATTCCAGAAACATAGCGATACTTCACTTCTCTGTTGCCACTTTATTTTGTCATAAATCCGATTTCTGATTAAAACAGTTGTTTCTCGATATAGTTATCCAAGAAGAATTGTTAATTTATCAAATCACAACGAAATAAACACATTTTCTGTCAGAAAAATATGGTGTCCATGACCTCGCTAAATAAATTTGATTGATCATATTACAGAGCAATAAACGTTCGTTTGAGCTTATTTTACTTTGTTTATCTTAAATTTTGGTAAGAAATGGGTAGTTTATCGCTTCAAAATGAACTTATTTCTTAAAATTATATGTAAATCATAACAAAAGGGGCCGTTATAAAGGAGAACTATTTATCGGCGCGTAAGAAATACCGCGCGCGTTGTTAACGTTTATTTTTGAAAAAATCACGGCGATAAAACGTTTCATAATGAATTTAGCATACACAAAATCACAGCGGTAAACCTATTCCATATGAATTTAGCATACAGTAGAAAAACATCGACATTTAAGTGGTAAGTGCATGATAAATAGAATAACAGGTTACTGTCTTGCGATATAAGTGTTATCAGGCTCGGCCGATATGGGGGCGGAGGAGCTCGGCCGATATGGGGGCGGAGGAGCTCGGCAGAGCCTCGCCCCTCCGCTCCCCATATCGGCCTCGCCTGATAACACTTATATCGCAAGACAGTAACCTGTTATTCTCTATATATCGACAGGTTATCATTTTAGCTTCAGTTAACCTTAATAATTCTTGCACGAGAACCTGAAAAATGCATATTTTTCAAAAAATTTGCTCATTCTTTTAAAAATACAATTGTATAAACAAATAACTAATCTTGGCTTCTGTTTCAAAGTCAGATTTGTTTGTAAATCTCTTGTTAGCTCTTCATGAAAGGAGGCGTGAAAAAAACGACTATAGTCCAACCGAGCTATATCTGTGGTAAGACCGTGTAAAATATGTAGAGGCCAGCTGTAGTGTTTTCATTTCTTCTCTGAAGTGCGAACAGTAGAAGCCATAATATAGCTGGATCAATACGCGTTAGTACTTCAACCATAGTTTCTCAAGATTTCATAGAATGCTCCAATCAGTTTAACATAATCCCTGAAATCTACCAATGAAAGTCGGCCAAAATGAAATCAAACTCGACATTTTAACGACCTTTAACATGAAATTCTTAGCAGTTGCAGACGTAATTGTAGACTACCTTAACTCAGTCACGTAGTGGTGGATTTCAAAATCTGAAACCACTTAATGGAATTTTCCTGTCAAAGACCAGATTGTTAAAGTCTTTATGATATTGGATAATATTTGTGCATAATGTATATTTTTGCCAACACCGGCAGGGATTTCAGCAGGTTTATACTATATAGTTATTTGGTTTCTTGACAGGGAATGTGAGGATATATTGCCGGTCTGGGTGTCATATTACCCGAGCCGCAGGCGAGGGATAATATGACACCCAGACCGGCAATATATCCTCACATACCCTTTCAAGGAACCAAATAATTGTTTTATTATACTGCAAAGACTTTTTCAGACAAAAATAATTAGAAAACATCGATTTTTCATTTATTTCGCATATTTAATGCCGAACGGCTTAATTCCCCGCTGAGAACCTCAATAATTACATGTCTGACGTCATTAATTTACCTGCATGACGTCACTTCTATAGAAATTGAATGGAATATCGGTTTGATATTTATTTACAAAATTTGAGAATAATCTGATCGTTTTCAACGTTAAACACATAACACAAATATTTTCTGTAACAATTTTAGTAATCCCTAAGCATACCGCTTTATAATTTACAAGATCGGCTTCAAATTATGCATTTTTACGGAAATTCAAAACAAAATGGCGGACGAAAAGAAAAGGTGAGAGGCCAGAGAGGGAAATTTAGGCACGTGCGTTCATATCTACGGCCGATCCGTAATAGGTTTTATTAAATGTCACAACCAGGGGATTTAGGATTTCTAGCAATTATCGGTGTCTTATTTGCAGTGTACCAATTCGTTCATATTGTTCAACAGTAGATCAGAGTAAAAACCCTATCAACTTATAGCTCAAAACTTGCTTGTCAGTTCTAATATGTGATCATATAAGGTTTTATTTTTGATAAATAATACATTAGATTTGGTTGATTCCTTTGATTGATTCCTTTAACAAGTTCTTGCTTCATTGATGCTTTTCAGTTGATCAGTATATGATGCACTTATGATCGCAACTGTTCGTACAGTCTGACATTGAAGTACTGCAACTCTGCGTACAGTCTTGTCACTTTCGGTTGCTGCACAGAAAGACCATTTTCTCGGTGCTAATTCGTTCAAGCACCGCTCGACGCATTTTGTGAGCGTTGGAAATGATTTTTCTTTCACGGGAAGTCAAATATATACCTTTCCAATATATACATTATAAAATATGAGGTCACAAATGCAGATTTTCTGCACTCTTTTTCCCCATTTTCTACTTATCAAGTGTGAAAAGATTACAGATTGCAACTTAACTAGCCGTTAGTTCAAGACTTCAAGATCACAGTAAGACTATTAATCAACGATGTACTTATTATAAAAATAATTTCTGCAAAAAGCAAGTTTAATTTGAATATATTTTACAAATAAAAAGCCGATGTCGCGTGTTTTTCTGTAAGCAACTATGTGATCATCGGTGTACAGATCAGCAACTACCGTTTCGGTTAACTGTACGCTTAGACACTATGTTTACACTGTCGTTTGAAATCGATTGAACATGCGCTGGTATTTTATGTAAGTTTTGAGTTGCGCTAAACCCGGGGATAGGCGGCTTGAGTAGTGATGTGCATTTTTATTACTTTCCATGAACAAGCTACAGGCTTATTTAAACAGAACTTGCAATATTTTCAACTTTGTCGTGTTCGGTGGCTTTCGTAGTCTCTTTTTATCTATTTCAAAATCATATATAGTAACATTGATTATGCCGTGAGGTCGCTGTACATGTAAACTGTTTCCCCGTACATCAAATCAGTGCTGTTATTTTTTAAATTATTTTCCCTTTGGCGTTCTCTTCTCAAAATTTTATTCTGTTCACTTCCAACAATTGTTTTCTCGATTAAAGTCAAAGGGACAATACGCCGCTGGTCATGGAATGGTATAAATCGGAAAATAGCGCATTAAAGATTCCATTGTTAATAACCATAAGTAAATCAGTGTTTGGGATGGATCGAAATTATACTGTTGACTGTTGTTCATATCCAGTCGTGTTCGGCGGCTTTCAAAGTACCTATTTCATCTCTTTAAGATTTGCTGTTCAGTGTAAAACAACACTCAGGAGATCTACACGCTGCACAAATAATGACAACGCAGTTAACGTGATTTTGTCATACTTAAACTTCTGTTATCAACAAAATCTGTGTTGACACGACAACAGGAAAATAAACAACTACATCCTTGAATAACTGGCAAGGTCAAATTAAATACATATATTTAAAGAAAAATTCCTTACCGCATTGGGTTATTAAGTATAAGCAACTGTTGCAGTAGCAAATAAAATCATACAACTGTTACTATGACTAAATGCTGTCATTCTGCTACTGTGATCTTATTATGTGTTCTCTTACATCGAATGAGTGGTCAGAATGAGTGCGAAAGGTGTTCCTATGAAGGGCATGTTTTTGACAGACTCGTGGATATGCAAGTGGAAATGAAACAACTTAAGGGAGAAATGCAGATACTTAAAGACAGTACCGATTCTCATCGTAAGCAGCTAAGCGATGACATGACATCACTCGCAATCTATATTAATAGGAGTTTGATGACTTTAAATAGCAGTCTCGAAAAAGGTACGATTTTAACCCTTTTATTAGATTTATGACACTTATTGTATCCATAAATAATCGATTCAAAATGATAATGATGTACGATTGTAGTGTGTTCCCCATTTCTTTCTTTGAATTCGATAGTTTGAGTACAGGGCATGTAATGCGTTTGATAGATTTCAATTTTTCTTTATAATGGTACTATTTACATAATTATTATATTTAGTATTACGTAGTTCGTTCGATTTTCAAAATAAATTTAAATGCCCTGATATTTTAAAAGTTGCATTTAGCAGTCACAACAGCGATCGTTTAGCACTGTTCGTTGCCTGTAAAAAATGTCTTCCCGTATTTTAATTCAGTGTTGTTATTTCATTAGTAAGATCAGTCATGTATTTGGTCGAATATTAATTTACGCTGAAACTGTACTAGTTGGCATGATTGGGAAGCATAATTAACGAACTTAATCAAAATAAGTCGTATTGTTTCCCACATTGCAGATTCCTGATAAGCACATTTCACTTTTGTAACATTTTACATTTCCAAAAATTAAAATCTCTTAAAAACAATAATGCGATATTAATATAGTCTTGTTTTATTTAACTAGATTTGTTTAATACTTTGATATTATCTATACGTTTTTGTTTATTACATGTAGCCTTGACGCCAATGATCGCATTCAGCGCATACAATGCCGCCGACATCACACCACAAGAAGGGCAGATAATAGTCTTTAGTAAAGTCTTGTTAAATATCGGTGGTTGCTATGACGCAACGTTAGGAATTTTCACAGCACCTGTCAAAGGATTGTACCACTTCACCGCTCATTTGTGTAATGCCTATAACACATACATGGTATTCTCCATAAACCAAGACGGAATTGAGCTTGCCATCAGCAATGCCTTCGAAAATGCTTCGGTTACATGTAGTTCCGTGACGGCGTTGGTTATATTGGAAGTTGGTCAAAAGGTGACAGTCCGCGGCAAATACGACGGAAACCAACTTCTTCAAAATGATCATCGCAGATCATCCTTCGTGGGGATGCTGGTTCATCAGTAGTGTTTTGCAAAATCAACTTTTACAATTATCGGATAAATTTTGACATTACTGAAACCAGGATGATAAATAATTATGGATTTTGTCATGTGAAAAGTGATTTGCGATCTTTGATGATACTTATAATTTTTCTAACTTTCTCGACGTGAAAAATATACCTTTTTTATTTTTATCAGTCTTTACTACTTTCCTCGGATATTCTGAAGTTGTCATAATCATCGTCATGTTGTTATAGTGAATGATAGTGCCTCTAGCTGGGAGCCAACCCGCACCGTCATGGCGACAGCGCTTAGCCCTGCAATTCCTGCGATGCAACCAACTGAAATACCCGGTACATCCCAAATAAAGGTTGATCGGATAGCCCTGATATACGTAAAAATCACTGCATGACATCGGTAACGGGTTATTTTACTGATAAAGAGAACATATTAATGGACAAATAGCAGGGTTGGCAAAATGCCGGCAAATATGAGTATTTTCCATGCCGGCGGTATTTACCGGCAAATACTGGCAATTACTGGCAAATACTTGTCGATTGAATTGACCAGTCTGGAATTTATACAATATTACCTATTATCAGCATTCATATAGATAATTTCAAGTTTACCCATCAATTGCCATTATATTTATACTTAAGTTTAAAATTTTTATCACTTTATCCATAATAAATAAATCATATAAGTACTGAAGAAAGTGGTCATTTGAATTGACCACCCATGGAATTTATACAATACAATGTATCCCTTATAGTCAGCATGTGGACAACTTCAAACTTCAATTATTAACAATAAGTAATGGAGGGTTAATTTTAATTATAAACAAGTAATGTACACAACTTAAATAAATATACATGAACAATAACAAATAAGGTTAGATACAAAGAAGTCTCTGTCTACCAGGCAATCTCTTCTTTCCCCTTAAGTATCTGTAACAGAACACCAGTTTTGGCTGCTTTCTGGAGTAACACCAATACACAACCATTAACTTGCATCTAGACCAATTGTATATGTTTAATATTTATGACACTGTTGCCTTTGATGCCCCTGGCTATTACAGCCCCTTGTATGAAACATGTTGTTTTAATAGTCTAGACCTTATGGCCTTGCTTGTTAAGTGTCAATGGCAAGGTGCACAGGTGGATCAGCATTAATTTCTCACCTGCTGTATTGTTAGGTTCTAAGTAAAAAAAGACAGTTAATTAAGATTTATTTTTACTTTACGTGCTTAAAGTGATCACCTGATATAAAATTTAGTTAAAATATCTGAGTAATTTAATTATTATTATGAACAATAGTTATAAACAATGCAAACATGAATGTCAAATTTTCCTTTTTGTAGTCACTGGGAGAACATGTTTTGCTATTGTTCTAGTACAGTTTATTGAACTAAATTCTAAGACATTGTTAACCTTGATATAGACAACCTTCCTGTGACTGTAGTTTAATACTATAGTGGATAATTTGGAAGTTTGGACTCCCAGCAATAAGGCTACACTCAGTGAGAGAATTTGTTTCATATTTCTAATTTTTTAAAATTCCTGATTGACATGTAACATTTATATGCCTTATAATTGTTATCTGAAGTAATAAGAAGATTTATAATTATTAAATAACATGAATTTTATGAAAATAGGTCACCACACTCCCCCCCCCACACTTTAACAGTATATTGTGACAAATGATATCACCTTAATATACTATGGATTCACCTGTATTCGTGGACATAAAATTCGTGTTGTTACATCATTTTCATGCTTAATTAAATTCGTGTCGCTCGAATTTTTAAAACTACGTTTAAGTTAAATTCCTTATTTCGTGGTGGTTTTGAATGATGGATCTGCCAATGGTATCCACAAAACTTAGTCACCACGCCAATATTAATGATTTCGCAGCATTACATTTTTAAAGACAGCACTTCTCAAGCAACTGTTCAGCTTCATAGCAGTTGTGTCACATAAATGACAGACATAGTCGCCCATGATGTTACTTCCGATAAAGCACGAGATCCCCGCCAGAAGATACAGGTAGCCCTTCCAGTTCGGCTGGCTCAAGTCCTCTGCGAACGCCACTAGAAAACTAAACACAACAAGGCGTTCTTTAATGTGCAAAAAAACCCACAACAAAATCTTTCTGATTTGTGTCCAAGGTACTAAAACTGAGCATGGAAACCAGTCTCAAATCTCAATCATCTGATTGGCTGAAATGGCGATCAGTCGCCATTTCAGCCAATCAGATCCTTGAGATTTGAGAATGGTTTACAAACTCAGTTTTATAACCTTCAACCTTGATCTGCATGTCGATCAGAGTAGTTTCTGTCGGTAGTCCTTGTTTGAAGTAAGATTATTTTTCATTATTTGTATTTATTATTTATATTGTTAATTTATTTCTGATATTGATTTTATCATCTTTTTATAATAATAATAATAATAATAATAATAATAATAATAATAATAATAATAATAATGAGATAATAAATAAATAAAAAATAAATAAATTACAAAGCACAGCAAATTTACAGAGTTTAAGTAAATTCCAGCAAAGGGCAAGAAAACGTTATCTGAGGAAATATATTTTTTAATACACAAATAGAAAATTTTCAGTTACCCAGTAATAAAGGGTTTAGCAAGGATGAACACTTGGGAGAGTAACTTGAGAACATTGGCGACAAGAAGCAGGTGCCAGTCCGCTTTAATGATCACTGTTAATAGGTTTACACAGCTTGCCCGGCTGTTCGTTCTGAAACGATATACATATATTATACATGTATGTATGTGCATACATTACATGTCTGTTAGATTAGTTTGATAATAAAATTCATATAACCGTTATAATATTTAATGTTTATTCCTTCTTCTCAAAGATTGGCATTTGCAAACACTTCCGCAACAAATACAAATTTAAGTCCATTTCCATATCTTAGCCCCCTTAACGCTAAACTCATAATATTTCACATTTTCGAAAGGTGTAGACCCACCATTCACAGGCTGATAACGGTATACACTGTTGTTCATTCAGGCAATCGATTCTGAAAAACTACCTCCAATAAATGGAATGACTAAAATTTATAAATGTATTATGTCTATTTAATAAATTCAGCTGCTTGAGGGTAACATACCCGTTAGTTGTAGACTTCTTTTCAGCATTCCAAACCCTCTCAAAATGGGGCGCCGCCATCCGTGTATGGATACTCGGCATCGTGTCCGATATATCGTCGTCGATAATCGGACGCTGGTATCCTAGGCTCATAAAACTGCACAAAAAGAATGAGTGACTATCGGACGCTTATATTTTAGGCTCATAATACTGCACAAAAATAATGCGTGATTATCGGACGCTGGTATCCTAGGCTCATAAAACTGCACAAAAAGAATGGGTGATTATTGGACGCTTGTATCATAGGCTCATAAAACTGCACAAAAAAGAAAAGGGTGGTAAATCTTACACCAAACAGAATCAATATACATAATTATAATACATAAACTACATAAGAATGACAAACAAGAAAGTCATTAGAAGTATAACCTTCATTTAATTAAATCAGCCATTTCGCGGAATATAATGAGATGTACGAGTAAAGACATCGGTAATTTTGGTCAATGAAATGTGGGTATTAGGCATGAAGAAAGCAAAACGAGTAACTGTAAAACAGCTGTTTCTATAAATATTCAGTCAAGTGTTGCAATTGAGGTCCGACAGCTAAATCTTTGAGTGTATTAGATTGAGAGAAAAAAAGTGAATACAAGTGCAAGAAAACCAATTGGCATGCATGTATTTACAATTGTATTTAAAAAATTTAAACGACACTGGATATGAGAGTTATGGTTACTTGATAATTTTGATAAGATTGGTGGTGAAAATGTAATAATTGTACTGCGTTATTACACTTATGCGGTTTAACAATAAGACGGGCCTCATTAAAATATGACTTGAGTATGATAACTTGATAAAGAATAAGTACAGATGCTCATGAAAAACGTGTATTATTATAATTATGGCATAAATTGAATTGGCTGTACCTTTGACTTTAAAGTTATTTCTCTGTTTTGGAAAAGGAAATATCGAAAACGACTTACCTGTTAAACCAACTAAATGTACATCTAGAAACGAATGATGCCGTGGAAAATTTGCATTCTCTCTGGAAAACATATAAGAAATAATCAAACTGAATGTTAGAACAACACCACGGTTGTGCTATTGTGTTATGAACATATAAAATACTGGATTTCTCAGTGGATTAACAAAAATGTCAATGTAGTGTTCAAAATTAAAGTTCTCAAGTGTAATTCTCTGTAAAAAGCAACGAATTTAAAAGAGCTGGACCCAATGTTATACAACTGAGAATACTTGACGCCATTTCAACCGATCTGGGCTGAAGGTTATAAAGCTGAGATTGGAAACCAGTCTCAAATCTCAAGCATATGATTGGCTGAAATGGCGACTGGTCGCCATTTCAGCCAATCAGATGCTTGAGATTTGAGACTGGTTTCCATGCTCAGTTTTATAACCTTGGGCACACATCTTTCAGATTTGAGACTGGTTTCCATTCTCAGTTTTATAATATTCAGCACGTATTAAGTGACAACTTACAGTGGAATCTTGATGATCGGTGACGTCAGCAAACCAAGTGAATACAAACTGCGAGATGGCCAGTCCAAGATAAAGTTTCGTCAACGCAAGGTCCCCATCGTTGTCCTGTTCCTGTTTGTTACAAAGCGAATAAAGGTACTAGCATTAAGAGTTGAAATATCAAGCATCTGATTCAATTAGATGCTTGAGAATTGAGACTGGTCACCAATCTTAGTTTTATGATATGCAATCGGATATTCTTATTTCTGCTGAAGTCGTGTTCAGAATTCTAAGAAACCTTTTCAAAAATGAATGTTTTTGACTATTGTAAAGCCGGCTCACCTGTTTCACGATTTTACTATAAAGCAAAACGGCGGCGCATACAGATTCTAGGAACCAATATATTGTCTGGACACCTGAGGTGACAAATCCCTTCCTGTTTTCCAAATCCAGCAGCATCATCGTCAATAACTGTAATGATTAGCAAAAATCGTCAGTGCCTCTGCAGTATAATGTGTTGACTTTTTGAATCAAATATTTGAAATGCTTTACCAGTTGAAACACATGCTTTCTGAGACCCTTCCCTTGAAAATATCACTCTGGGGACCGTAGATCTATAATTCCATAAACAAAGTAAAAAGTGTTCGGGTCCTCTAAACGAAATTTTGCGATTAAGGGAAGAATTAAGAATTACCAGTGTGAATCCTTGAGCCAACAATCCGATATACCGCAAGCCCCCGTCTGCCTGTCCAGCCTGAACGTAGCAAACTGAAAGCTGAACAGCTGCTAAACCCTGGAAGTAACAACATTGACGAATATTATGGTATTACTTATATCAAAAGTGTCGTAGGCAATATTTCCAGAAAGAGGTTCGTTTGGGGCAGTCTTACGATAGTTACGTAATAATTTCCAACTTTCTGACCAGAAAACCACAAAAAATACATATTGCTGCCCCACAAGGAGGCTCAAGCAACCCCACTTAACTTCCCCTAGATCCGCCCCTAGAATACTGTAAACTTTTAGTAAAACGTTAAAGAGAAATATGTAATTAATATTCAAATAAGTTTGTCAGTTGATGTAATAAGCATGGTATGCTTTGGTTTATACCATTTTTGTCCAACATTTCCTGCTGTATTGTGTTCTTTGGTCTTCAAAATGTAGCAGTATGTATAAATATATCGGGGCTGGCAAAAACAACCACAAAGTAGGTAACCATAGCAACACCGTATCTTGGAAACATTGAGTAAACTCGGGATATGCTCGGCGGTTCCCCCAGGTCAGGTTCGAGTCCTGAAAATAGAATGTATTCATTTAAATTTCGAATTGGAAAACTTCGTCCATTGAAATACAGAAGTACTCAACAGAAGCTAATGAGCACTTACTTTACTTTACTGTCGGCTTTCTGTGGACAAAAATGTTATTTTTATGATAAATACTAGGCTGAACAACACTAAAACCATGTTATTATAGATAAGTTCAACATTTTATGACACAGCATACACTTGTTGTTTATGTTGTTTATTGATATGATAATTGGTTTACCTCAATAATGCACAAAATACGACTTTTCGTTGTTGTTTGTTTCCAATTCTCTTTCTGTTAATTTGTTATTCGCTTTAGTTTAAACATATTTTATTGCATTTACAACAATCAATTCGCTTTAAATAAATAAATCTCAGCTTTGTTTTCTCTAAAACTAAAACAAATATGATGAGCAAAACAACGTATTACCCAAAGACTGTCTGTGCAAATAAGTTCCATTTTCCAACAATCTGTTTATACATTCACAGATAAAATATATTCTTCTAAAGTTATTTCACCACCGTTGATTCTTTCGACGGTTACAAGCAATGTAGTAGACCGTTGTTGCAGTTTGTTTTATACTTTTCCCCCGCTCAGCATTGGTCTTGATCTATGCTTAGGGTATTTCCCACTGTCCATACAAACCCATGAACCAAAAATATCCTTCAACACCATTTGGATATTTAGATATTTATCAATGAATCGGACATTATAATGACTAACCAGTTATTCCCCATTTTTGTGTGTGTAGTACATGTAATTTGTCCTACCTTCTGAACTGCAGTATTGTATTGAACTTAAATACGGTATCTAAATAAAGAAAATACGTAAAATAACCCGGTATCGATTAATATTTAAATAGTGATTAAAATAATATACTCATAGGTGGGAAATTTTAATTTGAATAATAATAAACTCATTGGCATTATTTGCTTTTGCCTACACAGATTTCTAACTTCGTTCCATAAAATAATGTTAACAGGTATTTGTATTATTGTAAACCCGGTTACATTTACTTCCCGAAATTGCTGTAGTTAAACATTTATCAACGGCCAAAATATTTCATTTCAGTGGTGTGGTTGCGATTTCGATGATATCAGACAGATGTATTGCTTTAAATTTTACATGGGAAAATGTATAAAAGCAACCTTAGTGTGAAGACGTATGTTCGTAGAAAATTTTAGACCCAAATTTAATAAATTTTTAAATATTAAATGACCCGTCATAAATTTACAAACAAGACGAAAGCGATCACATTGCTGTGAAATACATGGAGTGGATCCTTAACTTTCTGAAGGAAAACTTAACTTTGGGGTAACCACACGCTGAGATAAATAACTCAGATAAAAAGATAAAGACGTTAAAATTTGATCAAATTACGTAAATGAGTTAAAATTGCAGCGACAAGAACGTTTGCTATTTTGTTATCTAATCGACAAACACCTACTAAGCTTCTACAAAATCGTTTTTGACAAGAGAGTAATATCAAAACAATTTACTACTCTCCCATATGGCTATTAGATGTACAGAACTTTCAATGATTGTGTAAATTAATAACACTGTATATCGTTTTAATGTATTGTTATAATTACATTGACGTCATGGATGTCACATTTGTATGTATTTTAAATGTATGTATTTTCAAAAATAAAAGTATTGAAAATGTCAAGTAGTGTTTGCGTATTATTTAAACGTCAAAACCTTATGTTTAACAGTTGCGCTTATCCCGCAAATGATACTTAACTATAGCTTGTACTACTATCTACAAAAAGCACTGTCTATTTTTTAAATGTTTATCATTTTATATTTTTCTAAATAAATATTTTGAAATTGTTTCTTTTTTAAACACACAAATTCATTTTATTAACATATTTTAAACATTGTAGCGTCTGAAACAAACTTCGTAAGTAATCACGTAAATAGTTTCTTCTGCACATGTCGTTAACTCCACGCTCTATTGATTGCAATGTAATGTATGTAATAAAAATGTATATACAGGTACATGATTCTGTTACGCCTGACTGATTCAGATTTTTTACTCAAAAAGTTGGTCTATCCTTCGCCTATTGACTAATAAATTTAAACAGGTGGAAAAGTACAAGTAAGTTAAAATCGAAACAGGAAGTGGATTAAAAAACTTATTATTGGCATAATATGGAGTAGGTACCAACATTAGAATGTAAGAAAGTACATGGAAAAAAAAAACAACATTCTATTTCTTTTTATTTGCTAAGATATGTCCGCATAGTATCATTATTAAACAGTTTCTTATATATTGCAGATAAAGAGGAAAGGGACACTCGGTTTGAACGAGAGAACAAATTCTGCAGAAGCAAAACATGGCGGCATCTTCAAGAAACTTACACGAACGAAGAGTAATAATGATCGGCAAAACTGGCAATGGCAAGAGCTCCACCGCTAATACAGTATTAGGGAGGGAAGAATTCAAGTGCGGACACGGTCTTAAGGCAGTTACACAAAGATGTTCCAAGAGCAACCACATGTATATTGGAAGACATACATACGTATTTATCGATACGCCCGGATTGTTGGATGAAGGTTCAATCCTTGCCAAAAGAGCGCTAGAAATTCAACGATCTGTGGATATATGCCCGGAACCACATGCTTTTCTATTGGTCTTCAACGGTGCAACCCGACTTACGAAAGACGACAGCTACACCATTGATCTAATGCGAATAATCTTCGGGGAAAGGGTATTTGACCATTGCATCATCGTGTTTACACATGGAAAAAATTTTACTACAGAATCCGATTTTAAGAAATACTGGTCAGAATCAGAAGCGTTCGTTAAGCTCGCGGAAAGGTGTGGCAATCGTGTAACAAGTATAGAAAATACCGAAAATGACGACAGCAACCGGAACCGGAACATTAGAAACGGCGAACACATACTCACTATGATCGAACACATGAGTGAAAATGGTACCAAAGCATACAAATACGGATGGATAAGGACCCACAAGAAAGCGCTGGAAGATCACACGAGTCAGTATGCTGGAAATGGCAGCGTAACGGATGAGCTGGATGCCTTGGTAAAACGTCTCGGTACGATGCTGAATAAAGAAATTTGGACCGCAGTTCTTGTTGGGGGCGCGGTGGTTGGAGCAGGTGCCATTGGGCTCGGAGCAGCTGGCTACGGAGTTTACTTGGCTGGGTCGGCACTGCTAGGGTCGGCTGCCGCAACAGCTGCACCGGCGGCTTCATCTCTAGGGGCTTCGGTTCTAAATGGAGCATTAAGTGTGGGAGGAACAGTACTCGGCGCTGCCTGGAAACTAGTGAGATTCCGTTAGTATGTGAAATCAGATCCTATGACGGATAACGAACCGATGAATATTTTTCTCAGCATATTTTACTGAGAACAAACTTGCCAAATAACTGAAGCTTATAATTTTATGGCATCTTGAAATATATTATTATAAGTATCATTCACGTGTGTTGGGTAAAGATCGCATGATCCGGTCCGAGTGAAACATGCACAAAGTAACGAGGGTCTGCCGAGTTACCGCCTAAATGCATATTTCACGGGAGCCGGATCACGCGATCTTTACCCAACATAAGTGAATGATACTTTTTCTTGCATACCGTATTTATTTTCTGCATTTTGGGGTATTTTCCAGTAAATTTTTATTTGCACTACTTTTTTATAGTAGCGGAATGATATACGAGACATTCTATCGTTCATTCATAACTGGCTTAGACGTCGTGACGTCATATAAGGCACGTGACTCATTCTACATGGGGGGGGGGGGGTGATGAAATTTCGATTCCTACACGGGTGAAAACACCGGATGTCCTGATCTGGTATGCAAGAATCTTCAATGCCATTTATCCATTATGATTGGCGAAGAAAACATAATCCACGAAACATTGGAAAATATTATATACAGTATTTTTTCAAGACAATTGCATAGACAGACATAATTATTTTAGACCAAAATTCATATAAATCAGCACATTCCACAAAACAAATGTTGGTAGTCTTCAGTATAATTACAATATTGACAGTTTGAAGAATTAAAAACCCTTTCAAATGTTGTTATTTGTATAACTGATTACAGATAAGTAGACAGTCACGTGATATTGTTAAGATGGTAAGAGAAAATAAATTATTAGATTCTCATCCGAATTTTGGGGAAAAAAGGGGCGGGCGGGCACTTTTTAATTTTTATTTTTTATTAACGAAGAAGGTATTTCGGGATGGTCTAAAATCCGTTCTGTACGGAACGAGAATATGTTTCGATTTTTTTACCAATATTTTTCTTTCTTTTTTTTTTTTATTTGGGGGGGGGGGGGGGCGGGTGGTTTTGGACAGTGGCGGGCGGGGATGAGAATCTAAAAGAATCTAAAATATTTTTTTCTCTGGCCATACCTAAGTTACAAGCTCCCTAAATTTCTTGATAATCACTGTCATTCTGATTTGTGGTAAGGTCCTGGTCATATAATATTTGTAAGGCTTCTGTTGAAAGAACAGATATCATTATATAATTTTCTTCACAACAGTATTCAGTATGGACTGTCTTTGCTTTTCCTTTCTGCTTATCTTCGACTGATTTCTATGGAATGTTTCCATAAATTTATACCCTATTTAACCGAAACAGATGTAGTCTTCATTTCATCGTCATATGTATAGTCAATATTTTCTAGTACATTTTTACTAGATTTCACCCCACCTGTGTCAAACTTGCTTTCTTTATGTCAGATTTTTTCTCTTTCCTTTAAGTCATTAACAATTTTTTGCAGTTCCAGAAGTGAGAGATGTGATCCATCCCGAGAATTGAACGCAAAAACTGCCCAATGACCATCATATGAAACAACAGTTGTATATATTCATTTTACATATATTTCATATAATACCTGTTCGATCATGTGTCTTACAGCAAATGATTTCATGTCATACTCCTGAAATGCAAATGCTCTTGAAAAATTAAGACTTTACGGCTTTTGTATTCTTTCCAGGTGTGTCAAAAAAATCTATAGTACCGCGGTTGCATTGAAAGCACATTGACTTTTGGAAGTACTCTATGCTCTCTTTTAATTTCGGAATGTTAGGAGATCATTTCATTGACGTTTTTCATATCCGAAATCTAAATGTATCTAAAGATATCATTTCATAGTGTTTTATCATGTCAACCCATAAGCACCGCTGTTGAATGTGTTTACTGTACGAGATGAAGTAGTCTATCCACTATCTACTAAGACTATTCCTCTCGCTCAATACTTGAAGAATGTATTAATGTGATAACACATACTGTAACGTAGCCAAACATAGTTTATGACTGTGGTACCTGCTTGATGTTTAGATATGGTTTTACGCTACTTTCGGGACTTACGACAAGGGATATCTGATTTGTGATTTGTTATCTGATATTTTTGGTGGATCGATTTAAATTTTTCTTTAATATTTAAAATATTTAAAAAGAGTTAATTAAACCGTATTATTGGGTTCGGCCAAACTTTATAAAATTTGTAGAACTGATAAACGCGACAAATAAGACAGTAATAACAAAACTTTCAACATACATATTTAAAGCATTTGAAACACGACAAAATATATTGAAATATTTTTAATACCACAGAGATGTTTAATGGTTGTAAAATACATAAAACTCATCTGTCTCTCCCAAAACTTTGCATGGATGTACTTATTGTTACCTTTTGCAGATACATGATTGTTTAAGTTTGTAAATCTGAAATACATGATTGTCTTTAATTGCTTACCATGTCACATGTTTTACTGTTTTTGTTCTATGTATATTTGTTCATGGGCCATTATCAGGGCGGGTAATCAAACTGCACCTTACCATGCATTTTGTAAACAAAAGTCCGCCATCTTGGACGAAAATTGGTAAGTTTTTTTTACTTTTACTCATTTAATAAATAACTCGTAAAATTGAGATATAGTGATATACCTAAGAACCTGCTACACATTTTTCCGAATCTTTTGGTACCTAGATGGAGTATAAACTCCAAGTGGAAAACAAGTTACCTCGGTCATGGAAACTGAATCGGCGAGAAATGAGCAAGAATTTTTAGGATAAAGTGCAGGTAAATTTGTCATTGTGTATGTTTTTCGCCAAGAAAGGTAGTTTTGTATGTAATCACACGAAAAATTGAATTCCATTTTAAATTTAATGTCCCAATACAACTTTTTTTTGTAAAAGAAAACACTATTTCGTAGCAAAATTAGCAAATATCCCTTATGGTAAAGTGCAGTTCTGAAAATTAAATAATAAAGTGCAGTTGACTTTTTTCTCAACTAAACATTAAACATAGCCGTCGTATTTCCCTGACTTATATGACAATATAAACACATGTCCGACACGTAATCAATTATAGAAATAAAATGTAACATTTAGGAGACTCCTCAATATCAAATTCCGGCTTAAAACATGTAATGTTTTTGATCCGCTCCTCTGAACTTTCGCTTGTTCACCGGCCAACGAAAAACTCCCGGCTTGCGTATTTTTTTATTGAATTGTTTTAGCTGGTACAAAAACATCGTTTGTGTCAAAATAAAAAAGTAAGATTGGCAGTGAAACAGCTTTTGCCTCCATATATTTTATTGTATTCCACCATATTGTTTTGAATTGCCGGGAAATGAATAAAGCCAATCGCCTAATTTGCTCACTGGTATTTTCAGGGTTTACTGAAATCTTTACAGAGAATGATTGTGTGAACGTTTTATGTTAAAAGTAATAAAACTATTCTGAATTGTAAAAAAAACGATTCTGCAGTCCATCTAAGCTATTTAGAAGAGACGTCACGTAGATGAAAACATGGCGTCAAACGTGTACTTTTGAGGCTCAGTGGAAAGAGAGCCGTTTGAAAATAAATGAGCCCCATTTATTAAATTCCAATATTTTCTATATATCTATTGTTCGAAGGTTTTGCAGTATAATCAAACAATTATAAGGTTTCTTGAATAGATATACATGTGAGGATACATTGACGGTCTGAGTGTCGTGTCATCCCATTTCTGCGGTTCAAGTAAAATGACACTTAGATCGGCAATATATCCTCACACCTCTTTCAAAAACCAAATGACCTCACTTAGATCGGCAATATATCCTCACACCTCTTTCAAAAACCAAATGACCTAACAATATTAACTATTAAACACAATTTCTTATTTGCTCCATGTTTTGCATGATGTATTTGTTGCCCACCTGAACTAACACAAGAATAAGGTTTTAACAAATCAATCAAGTATTATGTATGTACATTTTGTTAGAAAACTTAACATTTGTGCATGCGTACTAGAAGAAGTAAAATGTAGACAAGCAGTTGTGGAACAATTCCAACATCTTTTTATGTTTTTATGCTTACAGCATAATATTATATATAAAGGTCTATAAATAGGCGAACTATGAGATTTAAGGACGTGAACAAAGCAATGTATGTTTTATGTTGCAATGGTCAAAAACTCTTTGGAACTTTGTAGCGAGGAACGAATATACAATTAACAAGAAAAGTATAACACACACGTGTTATATGTGAACGACATTCATGCTAATGATGTAATGTCCTTGAGCCAAGTTGTGGATTGAATTGATTGTAGATATGAAGTGAATAGTTGTTTGACCTATGATATGAAATAGACATCAAGTATAAGTAGTTATATAAGTAGTAAATTTTATTGAATATCACATATGACTGGCAATGATGTGATTATGATATCTTCAAGAATATCAGCATGGATGAAAGATCCCTGGCTAGAGGGAAGTGGATATTGTCCGCATAAGTTAAGCAATGTATTAAAAACATTTAGTTAGACTAGATTTCACAAAACATAGACATGAGAACTTCTGACGTACATGTAAATAGATGTTGCAATATTAAATGATACAAAGTAAAAGGGTGTTTTATGCAATCCACAGTGTAAACAATGGTTCCTTGTGATAAGATATTTGCTGTAAATTTAACAGAAAATTCTGAACCTTGAAGTAAGTTTCGCTCATCTGACATAACTTGAGCATTGAAATGTTTAACTGAAACTTAGATAAAAGTGTCAAGGTTTATATTTGTCAGGGAAAAGGCAAGCATTAATTGAAAAGATTCATAGAAATTCTCATAGTATTTTCATATCAAGCAGTTAAAGCATGCATTATATAATCTTGAGCTGGAGGTGGTCAGAAACAGGTGCAGTTTCAGTATCTTTATGGTGTATCATGACTAATCTTGTCTGTATATTTAAGTTAAAGATATTGTAAAATTAATATGGCTAATTATGTATGTAGGTATTCTTGCCAGTAATTATGTTAATATACTTAAGGACATTAAAAAGGATGGTGGGGATAATTGCATTTTGACAAGGAAATATACATATTATCAACATTTTCACAGTTTCATGCATTGCAGTAATTTAGATACCAAAATTATGAAAATTTATTAATAATAAAAAAGTTATTGCGTAATAAAAACTGTACCCCGAAAATAAAAAAAACAACACTTTTTGCTAAATGTGACAATTAATTGGTTCAATCTGGTTCAATCTGTTTCCTGTTGTTCATTGTCATTAAGTATATTTTATCAAATGTAGAAATTAAATGTATTGTTTTTGTTGTTGTTGTAATTGTTTTTTAGATGCAAGGCAGGTATTGAAGCTGGGGACGAGAAGGATATTATTATTAATTGATTAGGGCAAATGGTTCCAAATTTATAGTACCATAATTCAAAAGAGAAAAGTTATATAGATGCCTCAAAATTACTATTGGTTTAAACAGTATTTATTTCAAATTATACATATACATCGATGTATAACAGAGCAAGACAATACAAGTATATTTGAGAGGATGAGAAAACAAGCTATCAGATGATAGCTTATATTAATTCTTCTCCCCGAAAATTACTATTCTGCCATGCAAAAAATGTCTACAGCTAAAAGATTGACTTAATTTTCTATACCTAAAGCGGAATATAAAAGGCTCGAATAGGGTCTGGATTTCTTTCTGTAGGTCCTTTTCCTCCAACAAAATATCAACTGAATTTGCATGTCCACTTTTAATTTTTTTTTTTGCTTTGTCAATAATGAAATACAGCCGACCACATGCACTTATCCACTTTTTGAACTTGTGTTCATTTGTGGGTATAAAGATTTTGGTTTCAGATCATGCATCAAGACAAGCTGTTGCTTAGGTCAATAATCTTATCAGTGAATCTATTTTTAGCATATTGGTTATACAATATTTACATGCAAAGGGAGAGAAATCAAACATAATTTACTGAAAGGGGAGAGCAGTCAAACATAACTTAATGAAAGGGATGTTCAAAAAGTTCTTCTACCTCGTCAAATTCACTCAACAATTTCACTTCAAAAACTAAGGTTTCTACCCATAAAAACGTTTATAACATTACATTTCATTTCTAAAACAATAACTTTGAATACTAAGTAACAAAAAACATGTATTTACCATGTATTTACCAAAACAACATCTTTCCTGAACTTTTTTAGTAACCCTCTTTTCTCTCTTGGGTCAAACTAGTTGTACATATTAAACATCCTCTATTAATAGTTAATAATAAACATAATACATGACCCATAATTCGTCCAGAAAAATATTATGCTTTTTACGTTTAATCAGGAAGAACTAGACATTCCTAGGTGAATACAGTATGATCGTCGGCGAAGCGTCCTACAGGACTCGATCCCATTGATATCTAATTAAGAATCTGACAGCCCATTGCCACTATGTTCGATTTTGCATTACGCGTTTCACTTTTGTGTGTTTAATACTTTAAAATGGACATTATTAACCTATGTCTTCTCAGTTCGGTTTTATCCCTAAAACCTTTACCGCAACACTTGTACGGAAACGCCTTCTGATGGATGGCCTTGCAATGGACACGCATTGCGACACGTGTATTGAATGGCGCTCCACAATGTTCATATATGTTGTTCATGATCTGAAACACATGAAACCTAGATACTGTCAATTATGCGTTTTCAAAAAGATTAAAGAGCGATTTCCAGGTAATTTCAACATACTAAACTATCTGTGTTGATCTCCTAAATATCTATAATGGTTAAGTTTAATTAAGAATATTTTCAATATTTTACAATCAGGCACCGACCGTAAAAACAAAAGCTGTTTCACTGCCAATATTACTTTTTCATTTTGACACAAACGATTTTGTTTTGTACCAGCTTAAAGAATTCAATAAAAAATACGCAAGCCGGGAGTTTTTCGTTGGCCGGTGACAACTAAACAAGCGAAAGTTCAGAGGAGCGGATCGAAACATTACATGTTTTAAGCCGGAATTTGATATTGAGGAGTCTCCCAAATGTTACATTTTATTTTTTAATTGATTACGTGTCGGACATGTGTTTATATGGTCATATAAGTCAGGGAAATGCGACGGCGATGTTTTATGTTTAGTTGAGGAAAAAAGTCAACTGCACTTTATCATTTAATTTTCAGAACTGCACTTTACCATAAGGGATATTTGCTAATTTTGCTGCGAAATAGTGTTTTCTTTGACAAAAAAAGTTGTCTTGGGACATGAAATTTAAAATGGAATTCAATTTTTCGTGTGATTACAAACAAAACAAAACAAAACATACTAAATGACAAATTTACCTGCACTTTACCCTAAAAATTCTTGCTCATTTCTCGCCGATTCAGTTTCCATGACCGAGGTAACTTGTTTTCCACTTGGAGTTTATATTCCATCTAGGTACCAAAAGATTCGGAAAAATGTGTAGCAGGTTCTTAGGTATATCTCAATTTTACGAGTTATTTATTAAATGAGTAAAAGTAAAAAACTTACCAATTTTCGTCCAAGATGGCGGACTTTTGTTTACAAAATGCATGGTAAGGTGCAGTTTGATTACCCGCCCTGATTATGGCTTATTACGAAATAAACTATCATATTTTAAATCTTCCTACTAAGTTGCGGACAATTTTAAACTCTTATCTAATTTATATCATTATATTCAACAACGAACCTCCAAATCAATGCGCTGCGAAGAAATTTACTTAAAAACTGTATAGTAAAGTTTTCACGAATAACAACAAAGATGTCACGGCTGAACGTGACTGCAAAATGCTTCATCTGCGTCCTTGCTGGTTTATGTTACCCGTTATCCAACTGTCCCCAAATTCTAATTTTTCTAAACTAGGCATAGCCCATGACAATGTTATATTTAGTTTTTGGTAATGTTGGTAATAATAGTCATAATGACGATGCCATATTTATTTCTTTGTAATACTAGTAATATTTTAGCAATCTGATTAAAATCATCTCCTGAAAACCGCTACGCTATCAGGATCTGACGACGAGTAACTAAAACGTGCTTTTATCACTAACCCTTTGAACCAATCAGATTTTCGCCTACAAAATCGCAAAAGTGAAAGTAGCATTTAAAACCATGGGAAGTGTTGACAGCCTATGTAAGACACATTTCACTGAAGATATATGTGCTTGTGTAGTATTACATTCATTTCTAATCTAATGACATCTTTAGACCATTTTGCGAGCGTTATAAATCATGCTTCCTGTGTTGACAATTTCTAAAAATAGTAATCGGGGAAACCGCTATAACGTACACACGGTATCTGCGGGCTGTCATCAGATCTAACATTTTGTTAGATCTGACTTTAGTTAGATTGATATTTTAGTGAAGTATTTTCGTTATGACTCGTGGTGTAGATGCTCGCTTCACGGTTCAATATTTAACAAGAGAAGTTTTTTTGTACCTAAATACTTTAAATACAGTAGATAATTATCGTCTTGTAATGCATTTATTAGCCTGCACCTTCGTCGTCGCACTGTATTTCCACGGTATCAAGGGTTTACGCATCATTTTTCCGCTTATTTTTGATCAACTCAAATCTGGACTTAAGTACTTTATCACAATAAAAATCTCAAGATATGGATTTTGTAGAAATCTGGGATGTTGCGTGATCATTTTCCTGTTTTTACCTTATCTCACGGCCGATTCCAAATGTGTGGGTATGAGAGGAAGGTTAGGACATCGCTTGTTTGTTATCAATCGCAAAAGATAAGTATTAGATCACAATAACATGAAATTCATACAATAACTAACCTCTCCATACCGTTTTCTATGACCTGGCGATCTATCAATATACTCAAAATCTATAGTTATCCGCGATTCTCATTATCTGGGTTCATACCGTGTTAATATTTTGATTAAAAACAGAAATGTTTGGCTTTATATGTATTCCCACTGGTCATTTTCCCCAAACCCGCTCTAGCTATTTTCACTTAAATAAAGAATTCCTACAAGTCCTCGATTAAAACTGGGTAAAAACCTAACCTTCAATGATCATAATATTCCGTAGACAACTTATACATACACTTACTTCAAAGGCGGGCCGTTTTGACGTTTTTCATCATCGAAGTTTTTCTCAGTTTTGTCAAAAATGATACGGTGATAACGCTCAGGATCATACAATATTGGCGGTTCGCGGAAAAATGATGCGTATTCTCTCCACACGGTGATTTCCCTACTCTGTTTACATTATAGTTGTTAGTTTGCATTGAAAACAATGCATTCAAAGTGAAGTCAATCGTGATCGAATTACGACCACGAGTTACTTTATGACTTGAAACTTACATGACAACGGTGTTTGTTGTACAAATATCATATTCAAAAATAAAATTGAATAAAATAATTATATCAACAGAATTGGTGATTAAGAACGACTCAACTATAACATAATTATAAAAACTATTATTAGATAATTTACAAAAATATGACTGTATCTTCTGGATAATAACAAATATTGATGGTCTTTCTATTAATAAGATTTAATAATGCAGGGATCTGTACGTGAAATGCTAAAGATGCTTGGAAGTTGGGGAAAAAATAAAATACACTTTACCAATGTTCTAACTACACCGATCGAATTGGAGTAGTCTTTAAACTTGAAACATAATAAGATGCACCAGTTTTACTTCTTTTTCTAATATTTCCATTGAAACCCCTCCGTGCGTTCTTAAACCAATGACATTTCATCGAGGTGAGGGCAAAACCAAAAGTCACAAAATTGACTGAAGCTTTTTCATAGAGGATATACTGACAGCGGCAAAAAATTCTGAAAAATCTTCTGTGTAACAGCTGAACAATCGCATTATTGCAGAATTGCATAAACTTGTTCAAAATTACTTCTTAAAAATCCATATTTAAACAATGAGATATGAATTTTCGTTTACGGCGAATATACCCACTACCGACAATTTTATGACTTTTGGTTTTACACTACATTGATTAAATGTCAGTGATTTCTAAACGCGCGAAGAGAATTTAATAATTGTTTCATACAAAGAAGTGAAAATGATGTATCTTATTATATTTCAAGTCATTCCGCTGCGTAGATATATATCAATCGGGGCTACGCCCCTCGTGATATATCCTTACGCATCTGAACTCCGCCCCGTGAATTATCCTGCGATAATTCACCGGAAGATATTGATTATTTCTTAAAAACCGTTTGTTTAGGTACAATATTCATTTTTTACGAATGTTTTACACTCACAGCAATATTAAATTAATATTTTGATTGACAACAGAAAATTTGACCTTAAATGCATTCCAAATGGTCATTTTCCCCAAACCCGCTCTAGCTGTTTTCACTAGAAAAAAAGAGTTCCTACAAGTCCTCGATAAAACTAGGTAAATACCTTACCTTCAATGACCATAATATTCAGTAGTCAGGGACGCTCATCCAGTCGGTATGCACTCGGTGACCCCGCTATATATTCTATATAAAACCGCCATCTTGGAAAATCGATAAAAATGAGTCGCTTTTTGAAACCCGCTCTTGCGTAACCGGATCGAACCGGTCGCTTAAGCGGACGATGCTTTTCCGCCTTAAAATTTTCCAATATCCCGCCGCTACATCGGCGCGGTCATTTTTGAATGTTGTCGACCGCTTTAAATGATAGAAATACTAATTTTTTTTAATCTGATCTACCTTTTATTAGTCTTACACAGTGGGCTACTATATTTCTAAGTAATAGTAGCAAACGATATTTTTGCCAATAGTCCGCCATTTAATATCATAACCCCGCGAGCCGTTATACTGGCGGTTTATGTAGTATTTTTAAACCTTAATATCAGACGACATTTGAATTTTCCAATAGTCCGCCATTTCATAGGTCTATACTGGCCGCCACCATATTGGCGGGTGGACTAGCAGATAATAAAAGAACTCTGGCGTAACTGGATTGATTCGGTGGCACTAGCAGACGACTTTTTTTTTCCGATATCGCCGCTGTTATGATGTAGTTTAAACTCCTTTACAAATAATTTTATTTCACTCCAGCTGTCGACACTGAACGATACACATCGGAGCGAATCATTTATACTACAATACCGATAAAACGGATCACTTCACAGTGAAATACTGCTTTTATCGAAAAGGTAAAGTTTTACTTCATTATCACAAAGTTAACGGATAGCGGCAATTGATTAGCCAATCAGATAACAGTACCTTGTATTGGATTTTATTTTCATCTCATTTACCCTTGAGCCGTTGGAGAGTCAACATTGATACTTGCCAGCTGAAGAGGAACGTTTAACTGTAAAGGTTTAACCTTTTACACCGTTTAAGTTTACAAGTGGCTGAGGTTTATAAAAGAAAACAACACCGTCTTTTTATTTATATTTATTTTTAAAATTGCTTTAAAAATATACACTATATTTAAACGAACATAGACAATATTTACAACATCATGATCAAGTAAAACACAATAAGAATAACGTCAATAAACACAGTTAGGTAAGATTAATTTAAGTCTGAAGATTTTATCCAGCTATTAAATTTTCGCGGATAGTATTTCCACTTGACAAAAAGTTGTTTATTTTGTCCTTTGCCTCGGGTCTTTAATATTTTCTCTATTTTCCATGTCTGGTTAGGATCAATGGTTATGTTTTGCAGTTCACTTTGATAAAAAGTTCCTTTAATGTCCTCGTCTTGTAAATCTCGTAGTCTGTAGATAGGTAATGTACCTCTATGATAACGTTTGTGTACTTTAAATACTTCGCCGGAGTATGTTTCATCGTAAGCTCGAGTAAATACGGTTTTGAGATGACTGATGCGCACATAATCGCCTACTTTAAACTTGAAGGGCTTTAGTTTTGTTACGGATTTTACTGGTTTCGGGTTTTGAGCAAAGTAAGTAGCTAAACGCACTTCCTCCTGATTGGTATCTTTGACATCTGCGGGTCTCATACCGATAGTCCTATGATAGGTATGATTATAGCTGTTAGCGATATCTTGTAACACTGGTAGAAATGTACCGCTTTCCTCGTAAGACAAATAACGCATAAGCCTGGTTTTAATTGTTAAAATAGCCCGTTCCGATGTACTCGCTTTTGTTTCATTTTGGGTAGGAAAATAGTGGATTTCTTCTTTCTTCATGAGATCTTGCACTTTCTTAGCTTTAAACTCTTGACCTGAAAATATAATTGAAGTGGTTTGTGTAGTATTTGTCAGTAAAACATAATCATGCATTAAGATATATAAGCAGTTAAAATCGGTGTAAATAATAAAGATACAATTCTATATTAGGATAAAAAAGTTACCTTTGTCAGTGATAAGTTTGGCAGGAGATCGGTTTGTAGTTTCGAATATTTTCTGGAAAGCTTTAGCCACCTCTTCGCCAGTTTTATATTTCAATGGCTGTAACCACACGTACTTGGAGAATGTATCTATTACCAGAAGGATGTACTTGTAGCCCTGGTTCCAGTCGGCGAACTTTACCATATCGATCAAGTCAGCCATCCATAAATCGTCTTTACCTGCGCTCACAACATGATTTCGACGTAAACGTCTTCTAACAGGTTTATGTAGACTGTAGGACTCCTGATTATGTAAGAATTTACGTATCCTGTGCATACCAATGTCCAATTTGCCTTCAGATTTTACCACTCTATATAATTTTTGTGGCCCAGAAAATGCACCAGGGTGCTTAGGATCGTAATAAATAGTTTTTAAATAATCTTCCCAAGGAGCCATGTTTACTGTTCAAAGTTCACAACACAAATAAATAACTTTAGACGAAATGTTTTAATTTATATGTTTTCTGAGTCACTTTCTTCTTCCCCACTGACGTCATCGAAAGATTCCTCTTCATCTTCATCACTACTTTCGTCATCAGTAAATTCCATATCAAATAAATCTTGAAATGAATTCTTATATTTTTTTAACACCTTCGTCACTGCTGATGTGGTGTTATATCCTTTTGAGATAAGTTTGTCTATATTGCCCATTATTTCCTGGTGTAACTTACTGTTTGTAAGTGGTAGAATATAATTGTCAATCAGCGATGTGTATTTGCTGAAAAACTCTTTCTCATTATAGGGTTGTATTCGTTCTTCTGCCATTTCTTGCGCAGTGTCGCTTTCTTCACCATTGTCTATAAATCTTTTATAAAATTGATCGAATTTTTGATCGTTAGTTTCACGCGCTTTTTTCCACAATTGAACATATGCCTCATTATCTTCTACTGTATCTTCACTATCACTTATTTCGTCATATTTACGCTTCTTATGGTCCTTGTTTTCAGGGCACCAACCACTTTTTACGTGCCTTTGTACATCATGAACTGTATCAAATAACTGTCCGCAATCGTCACAAGCATGTCCGTTATTTTCCATTATTTTTTCTAAGTTATTATCTAGATTGTTTTCTGACTTATCTTCGATGTGACCTGTTTGAACTCCAACTGCAGAATGATTGACTTCTGGAAATACTTCTTCTTTTATAGTTTCTTGTGGGGTAACGTGGCTGATGTTTTCTGAATGTTGATTATTTTGTGTAATACATTTTAACCTCTGATTTTCTGGTGTAAACGGTTTTAAATCCACTAATAAATGTCCATAAGGACATTTGGTAGCTTTGGCAAATTGTTTCAAAAGTGTATCGCATTGTCCAGGGTACATTTGCCTAGCCAGTGTCATCACTGATTGTTTGTCAACTGGGTTATTAAACAAAACTATATAATGACAATTTCTTCTCTGTGTAGGGTCTTTGGTACCAAACAAATTCTGATTGATAGAAATCACGGAGAGAGATCTGTGGTGGGAACCCTCTGTAAACAAGTCTGTAATGCGTTTATCTTTGCCAGCTTCAGAGAACAAGTCATCCAGTATCAGTAAATTGTTAATTCTTGTATTAAAGAAATCATCATCTTCCAAGTCGGTAGGAATGCCCTTTATAAATTCTACTTGAGGTAGTACTGATAAATGAATTTCAGTGTATAACGGTTGCCATCGTTTGTACAACCATACGATCCTTTGAATACCAGGCTGGATTTTTAAGTTGTGATTCTGTAATAACTCTTTCACCATCGTCGTCTTTCCACAAGCTGAAAAAAGAGATACTGTTTTAGTAGTCTTCGATAAATGTGCTACAAATAAATATTTAAGAAAAAAGGGAACAACATATGTACCTAAAATGTACTAATTTTGCATTAGTTTAAAGCAAAAAAACAACAACAAAACAACAACAAACGACAGTAATTTAACCAGAAAAAAAGTTGAAATTTTTATTAGTTTTATATTTAAAAAAAAATGATGTTGAAAAATATCCCTAAAACTGTGTGTGAATGTCGAAAAAATATACCCTAAAATTAACCATATTGTTGAAAAACTATGCAAAAAAATCTCAAAATAAATCTGAAAAAAAAAATGTTGAAAAATTTTACTAAAAATCTTCAGAATGTTTTAAAGAAAAAATGGACAAATAAATCCGTAAAAAGTCAAACTTTATGATAAAAAGTTTTCAAAAACAGTGATTAAACGATCAGAAAAATGGTAAAATGGTAAAATTGTATCAAACAATTACCTGTGGGACCCGAAATCATCATGGTAAATGGATGTTGAAACACCATTTTTTCTTCCTGTGGTGGTGGTGGTGGTGGAGGAGGAGGAGGAGGAGGAGGAGGAGGCGCTCCCTGAGGAGGAGGAGGAGGAGGAGGATACGCATCGTTGGTTTCCTTATGAAGTTGAATCCAATGTCGTGTCATGTTATCCCTTCTTGTAAAACTTCTATGACAGTCGGGACACTGTGTAGTAAACATGTTGACTCTCCGGTGGCTAACTTACAAATGATATGATGTTGTTTTATAACCCCCTATGTAAAATAATTCTTAAAACATTAACCAATCAAATGCCTTCACAAAATACACATGATTATAAAAGATACGCACAGTTATTTCAAATTCCATTACTAATTTGAACATCGTAGTGATCGGACGTATATTATTTGGATTAAAACAAATTAAGGTAAATCTTTAGTCTCGCCTTTCTTTTTGTAGTCTCGCCTGGCATTTGTAGATGCTGTTAACTGCATATTTTTGTGAAAAAAGGAAGACATTTTGGGAACATTTTTAGTAGTTTTTTTACGATTTAAATAAACAATTGATTATTTAATTCAATTTTGTTCTAATGCACTTGATTTATAAAACCGTGGCTAATACAATCCTTTTATTCTATTTTCAGAAATAAAACATTCATCATGGGTTCTTACCAGTGCGAACACTGCAGTTCTACTTTCCCTAAACTCAGCCAGCTTTTACAGCATAGGCGAACAATGAATCACTGGAAACATCGCTGCGGGTCATGCAAGAAGTCTTTTTCGAGAAAACAGAATTTAGAGAGGCATATGGAAAGGCACAACAACGAGAACAACCAACACTGTCCAGAATGTTTACGAGTGTTTACGAGAGAAGATACCCTAAATGAACATTTACACCAAGAACATGGATGGCCCATTGTTAAACGATCTCTGGAAAATCAGGAAGGAGGTGGAGCGGCTAAACGGCAAAAGATGGAACAAGAGCCATCTAGTTTTTATGATATTGAGAAAGTTGGTGAAAAAAAGATAGAAAAGTTTAGAACTACGGCTACTTACTACAAAGTGAGCATCAAAGATATGGAGGTTGATGGACTGCATAATATTTTGAAAACTCTGAAGCAGGTTTTCCAATCAATCCTGAATGATATCGCTCATATGATACCAGATACAGACTTAGTGAGAATATCAATGGACAATCCCGAATTAGACTTTCCTATTACACTGGAATTCATTTATCAGTACTACCTCAAGTAGAATTTATAAAGGGCATTCCTACCGACTTGGAAGGTGATGATTTCTTTAATACAAGAATTAACAATTTACTGATACTGGATGACTTGTTCTCTGAAGCTGGCAAAGATAAACGCATTACAGACTTGTTTACAGAGGGTTCCCACCACAGATCTCTCTCCGTGATTTCTATCAATCAGAATTTGTTTGGTACCAAAGACCCTACACAGAGAAGAAATTGTCATTATATAGTTTTGTTTAATAACCCAGTTGACAAACAATCAGTGATGACACTGGCTAGGCAAATGTACCCTGGACAATGCGATACACTTTTGAAACAATTTGCCAAAGCTACCAAATGTCCTTATGGACATTTATTAGTGGATTTAAAACCGTTTACACCAGAAAATCAGAGGTTAAAATGTATTACACAAAATAATCAACATTCAGAAAACATCAGCCACGTTACCCCACAAGAAACTATAAAAGAAGAAGTATTTCCAGAAGTCAATCATTCTGCAGTTGGAGTTCAAACAGGTCACATCGAAGATAAGTCAGAAAACAATCTAGATAATAATTTAGAAAAAATAATGGAAAATAACGGACATGCTTGTGACGATTGCGGACAGTTATTTGATACAGTTCATGATGTACAAAGGCACGTAAAAAGTGGTTGGTGCCCTGAAAACAAGGACCATAAGAAGCGTAAATATGACGAAATAAGTGATAGTGAAGATACAGTAGAAGATAATGAGGCATATGTTCAATTGTGGAAAAAAGCGCGTGAAACTAACGATCAAAAATTCGATCAATTTTATAAAAGATTTATAGACAATGGTGAAGAAAGCGACACTGCGCAAGAAATGGCAGAAGAACGAATACAACCCTATAATGAGAAAGAGTTTTTCAGCAAATACACATCGCTGATTGACAATTATATTCTACCACTTACAAACAGTAAGTTACACCAGGAAATAATGGGCAATATAGACAAACTTATCTCAAAAGGATATAACACCACATCAGCAGTGACGAAGGTGTTAAAAAAATATAAGAATTCATTTCAAGATTTATTTGATATGGAATTTACTGATGACGAAAGTAGTGATGAAGATGAAGAGGAATCTTTCGATGACGTCAGTGGGGAAGAAGAAAGTGACTCAGAAAACATATAAATTAAAACATTTCGTCTAAAGTTATTTATTTGTGTTGTGAACTTTGAACAGTAAACATGGCTCCTTGGGAAGATTATTTAAAAACTATTTATTACGATCCTAAGCACCCTGGTGCATTTTCTGGGCCACAAAAACTATATAGAGTGGTAAAATCTGAAGGCAAATTGGACATTGGTATGCACAGGATACGTAAATTCTTACATAATCAGGAGTCCTACAGTCTACATAAACCTGTTAGAAGACGTTTACGTCGAAATCATGTTGTGAGCGCAGGTAAAGACGATTTATGGATGGCTGACTTGATCGATATGGTAAAGTTCGCCGACTGGAACCAGGGCTACAAGTACATCCTTCTGGTAATAGATACATTCTCCAAGTACGTGTGGTTACAGCCATTGAAATATAAAACTGGCGAAGAGGTGGCTAAAGCTTTCCAGAAAATATTCGAAACTACAAACCGATCTCCTGCCAAACTTATCACTGACAAAGGTAACTTTTTTATCCTAATATAGAATTGTATCTTTATTATTTACACCGATTTTAACTGCTTATATATCTTAATGCATGATTATGTTTTACTGACAAATACTACACAAACCACTTCAATTATATTTTCAGGTCAAGAGTTTAAAGCTAAGAAAGTGCAAGATCTCATGAAGAAAGAAGAAATCCATTATTTTCCTACCCAAAATGAAACAAAAGCGAGTACATCGGAACGGGCTATTTTAACAATTAAAACCAGGCTTATGCGTTATTTGTCTTACGAGGAAAGCGGTACATTTCTACCAGTGTTACAAGATATCGCTAACAGCTATAATCATACCTATCATAGGACTATCGGTATGAGACCCGCAGATGTCAAAGATACCAATCAGGAGGAAGTGCGTTTAGCTACTTACTTTGCTCAAAACCCGAAACCAGTAAAATCCGTAACAAAACTAAAGCCCTTCAAGTTTAAAGTAGGCGATTATGTGCGCATCAGTCATCTCAAAACCGTATTTACTCGAGCTTACGATGAAACATACTCCGGCGAAGTATTTAAAGTACACAAACGTTATCATAGAGGTACATTACCTATCTACAGACTACGAGATTTACAAGACGAGGACATTAAAGGAACTTTTTATCAAAGTGAACTGCAAAACATAACCATTGATCCTAACCAGACATGGAAAATAGAGAAAATATTAAAGACCCGAGGCAAAGGACAAAATAAACAACTTTTTGTCAAGTGGAAATACTATCCGCGAAAATTTAATAGCTGGATAAAATCTTCAGACTTAAATTAATCTTACCTAACTGTGTTTATTGACGTTATTCTTATTGTGTTTTACTTGATCATGATGTTGTAAATATTGTCTATGTTCGTTTAAATATAGTGTATATTTTTAAAGCAATTTTAAAAATAAATATAAATAAAAAGACGGTGTTGTTTTCTTTTATAAACCTCAGCCACTTGTAAACTTAAACGGTGTAAAAGGTTAAACCTTTACAGTTAAACGTTCCTCTTCAGCTGGCAAGTATCAATGTTGACTCTCCAACGGCTCAAGGGTAAATGAGATGAAAATAAAATCCAATACAAGGTACTGTTATCTGATTGGCTAATCAATTGCCGCTATCCGTTAACTTTGTGATAATGAAGTAAAACTTTACCTTTTCGATAAAAGCAGTATTTCACTGTGAAGTGATCCGTTTTATCGGTATTGTAGTATAAATGATTCGCTCCGATGTGTATCGTTCAGTGTCGACAGCTGGAGTGAAATAAAATTATTTGTAAAGGAGTTTAAACTACATCATAACAGCGGCGATATCGGAAAAAAAAAGTCGTCTGCTAGTGCCACCGAATCAATCCAGTTACGCCAGAGTTCTTTTATTATCTGCTAGTCCACCCGCCAATATGGTGGCGGCCAGTATAGACCTATGAAATGGCGGACTATTGGAAAATTCAAATGTCGTCTGATATTAAGGTTTAAAAATACTACATAAACCGCCAGTATAACGGCTCGCGGGGTTATGATATTAAATGGCGGACTATTGGCAAAAATATCGTTTGCTACTATTACTTAGAAATATAGTAGCCCACTGTGTAAGACTAATAAAAGGTAGATCAGATAAAAAAAAATTAGTATTTCTATCATTTAAAGCGGTCGACAACATTCAAAAATGACCGCGCCGATGTAGCGGCGGGATATTGGAAAATTTTAAGGCGGAAAAGCATCGTCCGCTTAAGCGACCGGTTCGATCCGGTTACGCAAGAGCGGGTTTCAAAAAGCGACTCATTTTTATCGATTTTCCAAGATGGCGGTTTTATATAGAATATATAGCGGGGTCACCGAGTGCATACCGACTGGATGAGCGTCCCTGACTACTATATTCCGCAGACATACTTTTGTGAATACACTTACTTCAAAGATTTGACGTTTTTCATCATGGAAGGACTTTTTTCTCAGTTTTGTCTCAGATGATACGGCGATAAAGCCCCGGTCACAACCCGCCGTACGTGCAAGTGCGTGCTGTCTACGTGCAAAAACGTGGACCAAATTCAGGGATCCGTACGTGGTGAGTACCTAATCCGTACGGATTTGGGAGCACGCAGAGACGCCGTAGCATTTCTAGTGCATGCAAAACTTTCTCTGCGTTCGAGCTGTGTGCGGGCTACGGATTCACTACCCGTACGGGTGACGTGCGTGCCCTGTACGTCCACGAGCGCATAACGCACTGCCTCTGCGGGTCATTGCGTGGTCCGTGCGTGGTCCGTGCTTCCTCAGTTCAACCGTCCAAAACGCGCACAGAACTCAGGCGGACCGTACAGAGCTCCGCACTTACAACGCACGGTGTTCGCACGGACCTCTGCGGTATGTAAAAAATTTCGAGTATCGATAGGTCGTCCTTATATATATCACCCAACCGCGACCGAAATCAACTTACGTTCGCCGCACTTGCACGCACTTACAACGGGCGAGCGAGTAAGAACACCGTACGTGAGCAGTCCGGCCTCCGTACGTTGGCATGGAAATCGCATGGAGATCTTGCGTTGTAAGCACGCACAACTCACTTACCACCTACGGAACGTACGATGCACGCAACCTTTTACCCCTAGACGTGGCGTGCGGGCAACGTACTCACACCTTGCGTGTAACGTGCGTCCTCTCTGCTCTTGCCACGACCGACCAAAACACGCAGCGAACGTAGCCTCCGCACAACATTCGGTCAAAAAAGACGCACGGCGGATTGTGACCGGGGCTTAACGCTCGGACGATAAAATATCGGCGGTACACGGAAAAATGATGCGTAGACACTTGACTGATTTATCCCCCTCTGCTTTCATCATCGTTGTGATTTAGCATTAAAAACAATGCATTCAAAATGAAGTCAATCGAGATCGAATTACGATCACGAGGTTCTTAACGACTTGAAACTAAGGTGACAACGGCGTTGTTGTATAAAGAACTTATTCAAAAATACAATTGAATAAAAATAATTATATAAACAGATCAATTGATTAAGAACGACTTAACTATGACATAATTAATAAAACAATTATTAGATAATTTACAAAAATATGACTGTATCTTCTGGATAATATTAAATATTGATGGTCTTTCTATTACCTCCCTTTAATAATATTTAAATGAAGAAATCTACGCTGCTCAAATATAAATTTCAAAGGAATGCAGCAAGTAGATGAATAACAAATTGTTAACGCATAAATTGAGGGATGACCACACTCCTCCCAATCTTGTTCATCGATAAAAAGAAAATTATCAAAATCTCAATAATGGCAAAATCCCGTTAAATGAAACTTTGCACAAATTTATGTTATTAATGTATCTTAATTTTGCAGATAAGGCCAGAGAAAATAAATCATCCGGATTTTGGGGGAAAAAAGGGGCGGGTGGGCACTTTTTAATTTTTATTTTTTTAATAAAAGAAATACCCTAAGAAGGTATTACGGGATGGTCTAAAGCCCTTACTGTCCGGAAAAGAATATGTTTCGATTTTTTTTACCAATTAATTTTTTGGGGCGGGTGGTTTTAGACAGGGGCGGGCGGGGATGAGAATCTAAAATATTTTTTTCTCTGGCCTAAATTTAAAATCCATAATAGCCATTTATGGAATTCAGACATTGCTGTTGGGTCAATCCCTTACAGTCTATCAGTTTTGGAAGCTTAAAATCCAAATTTCATCATACCATGACCAGACGAAAAATATTTTCAGTATTCCAGCCAGAATTGTATCAACCCAATCTATGCAAAACATTTATTTACATGCATTGTCTTAAAAAAAATACTTGTAACTTGGTAAACGTTGAAAACTTCAAAAAATAAACCAATGTCACAATTATTTTTTACCGTACAAATACAAATTGACTTTATGTTACATGCCCGCTAATGCCCTGCAGAAAATTGTTTGTATGCCGGGTTACCATTACCAAGAGGTCTGCACGCCGCCGCTTGAAAGTCAAAAGGGATGTAGAGAAAAATATTTCAACTAGTTAGAACTATTATAATCAACTGCAAAACAACAACAAACAACAACAACTAATAAAAACGTATGTTCTTATGACCAATTTCCTACTTAATTTTCTATGAACAATATTCTTCCTCATCGGATATCATTTATTTCCACTTTATTTGTCAAGGGAGATAAAACTAGTTTATCATCCGAACTTCGGTTGTTTCCGTAAATTTCCGGACTCGCTTTATTTGTTGATCATTTTAAAATAAGTTTCTACAAATTGTGATTACAGTGCAGATGCGTTTTCAGCAACATAATCTTTTTCATCTACAAAAAATACTTACCATAAAGCGGCATGGTTTAATTTATTTATATATAATGATTTTTAATTATTGAATATGATTAAATAAATGGTGAATTTATATTGACAAAAAGTGTATCGCTGTAACCATTACGGTGTTGTTCAGGTTTTGGATAAAGGCTGTTAGCACGCTACGAGTAGCATACTTAACTGGTACAGGGAATACCATGATCAACAAGGTGGTTTCTCCATGAAAATCGTGTTTCTTCATTGTTACCGAGTACTATTGATTTTCGTCATTATGCCTGTGGTCGTGAACGCTCCGTCCATTGGACGAGGCTTTATGGATGAGGATGTCATGAGAAGGACCTTACAGGTATCTACACATTTTGGACCAACATCGATCTCTGACACCACAGCCTTTCTTCACTCCGTGGGGATCGAGGCCGGTGACGTTGACCTTATCCAGACACCCAAACCTGGGACTGAGGGAGTTGTTGTGGTTCTTAGGAAGTGTGACGACGTTATCAGATTAAGGCAAGTACCTTTCCACGTCTTCAATAACAGAAGATTTTTTGTAACTTCCTACGAGAAGCAAATAATCCACTTACGACTACACTGGCTGCCAAGCTTTGTCACAAATAATTTTGTGAAGATGCTTTTGTGCGATTATGGCACAGTTGTCGACATTCAAGACGCTGTTCACTTCATAGAGCAGACTAAAACCCGGGTTAAAACTGGAGTAAAAATTGTTAAAATGGAAGTCACCGAATTAGACAGAACTGGCATTCCATACCTCTTCAATTTTGAAGATGGGTACCAATGTTTGGTGACAGGTGGTGGCAGACCGCCCTTGTGTTTGAAATGCAATAAAGTTGGCCATATAAGACGGGACTGTCCCCAGTCCACATTTAACCAACGCTATACTTCTTATGCACAAGTTGTAGGTACAGACACCAGGAAGGAAACAGCTGTGGCATCAGAAGTGATACCTGAAAATCACTCCACGCCTGACGAGACGCAGTCGGAGAGTGTAGGAAGAGAGGATGAGCCTGCTGAGGAACGCCCTGATGATACAGACGAAGGAGAGACTCATCAAGAAGAAGAAGAAGAAGGTGAGGAGAATATAGAGATAGATGAGGCTGGGATGAGGGGCAGTAAGAGGCCATCAGATGAGTCTGACGAAAGTCAGGACTCTTTTGTTGGCCTCTTTCCGCCAAACAGACCAGCGAAGAAAACGTCAAGGACGGCTGGTGGGCTTGCGGGTTCGGACAGCCAGGAGATCTCGTTGCAAAACGGTTTCGCCTTGCTGGGCGAGCTCGTGGACTCGCCGGACCAGTAGTGTTGAAAACAGACTGATAGTTTAAGGGATTGCCACAGTCCTCCCAACTTTGTTCGTCGATAAAAAGAAAAATATCAAAATCTCAATAACGGCTAAATGCCGTTAAATGAAACTTTGCACAAATGTATGTTATTAATGTATCTTTATTTTGCAGATGGTAAGACACGTTAGAAGAGTAAAGACAAATAGCGAGATCTAAATATTCCCTAAACTTCTATTTACATAAATTCACAAAAACTAAACAACACAAAACCTCATTTTAAAGCCCACATTAGTAATATGATACTGACAACAATTTATTGTGTCCTCGTGACTTACATATGTAAACTTTACGAGATATTAGTAAAAGTGTGTTTGACCTTCAAGTTTCTGTTCGCTTCCTGGTCGCGTAAACCGATGACAATCACTGATTTCTCTTTTAGTTGTTGAAATTTTTTTTACAAAGTACACAACATTTTCTTGTCAGTATCATTGCGCTCACGTGGGAATTTAAAATTATGTTTTGTATTGCTTAGTTTTTGTGAATTTATGTAAATAGAATTTAAAGGAATTTTTAGGTCTATTTTTTTTTCCTAACTTTTCTAACGTGTCTTACTGTATGCAAAATAAAGATTTATTAGTAACATTCATTTGTGCAAAGTTTCATTGAACGGCATTTTGCCATAATTGAGATTTTGATGATTTTCTTTTTATCGATGAACAAAGCTGGGAGGAGTGTGGCAATCCCTTAACGGACAACGATACTGAACAATGGACACACACACATTTGATAAGGGTGGAAACGAACGGAAATTCCTACGGACTATGAGTTTAGATTTTGGACTTCTTATTAAGTTAGATATTGTTATACATATCGTATTTCATATACTTATACATACCTGTACTTATTCTGGTTCTTTGTATCTGAGAAAAATACAATACATTTGTTTCACTATCAATTTTAATATATGTATGTTATTATGTATGCTTATCTGTACGCTCTCTTTTTCCTTACACCTGAAACTTAAAATAAGTGTACAAGTTATTAAACGTATTATCGTTTAACAATTTTCAATACTTTTGGTTGATCTGTACACTTACTTGTACGCTAAGTTATATTATAAACTCCATAGTGAATGAATACTTATCTTGCGAGAAAACGTTATACATACCGAGTACTGTTTTTTCCCTTATTTTACTACTTATATACACCATAAAACAAAAACTATTTAGTTTAATAATGTTCTTGTTCCTTTCTTTTAACTTTATCCTGGCAAACAAACCTAAAATTATACTACATAGAATATTATTTTTACACTCATTATTTCATAACACGTATCTAAATAAACACAAGCTTTCGTGTACCGGTATACTTACCTGTATGTGTCCTTTTCCTTTATACCTGAAAAAGATAATACAATATGTATTGGTCATTATACTATACACAAGTACCTTCATTTCATTTCCTTACACGTTATTATATAGTGTAGTTATTATGCCATTCAAAATGATTATCTTAGATAGCATATTATACTATCTATTCTTAATGAGTTACATCATTGTTGCGTCGGTACTTATACAAACAGACGGACACTTTTTTGATAGCCTGTTACTGGCATGCAGTGTTATTACTGTGTGTGCCTATAGTCATTTACCTGTTTCATTCATTGTAAATTCATTGACAATATTGAACTATTGCCTCTTGTGAGTAATTTATCAATTATAGAAAGTTATAAAATGAATCGTGTATACTTGCCTTGTGAGAAAATATCATACTTACCATATACTGTGTTTTCCTTCACTTTATTACTTTTACACTCTCTAAAACATCCAACCATGAAAAATAAATGTAAAAGTATAGTATTACATTTAGATCGAAATTTTATTCATCGAAGATGTGTGCTTACTGCACTAATGTTCGCGCTAACGGACGGACGCTTATTCTGTTATCGACAAAATTTGAATAACTACTTAATTTCACCGCGGAAATGTTTATACTATCTATTATCAGTCTGCAGTCGAGTTTTTATAAGTCGATTCAATATTTTATCTGCGGATTTATTTTATAAATGCCGATTCATTACTAACGTTGAAGCATCTTTCAATAAAATATTTTACTCGCAGTTGTTCGCTACAAAGACACACACAAATGACCTTGATTTTCATAGTGCAGTTGTACTCGTGTTTATTTTAAAATGCCTAACGTAATTATGACAACATTAAATATCGCTACAATTAATATTCGCAGCCTTAAATTGAAGGCAAAACAGTTATACATTAAATCTTTCATTATGCCAAACCATATTGATATTTTAAATATTCAGGAAACATATGTTGATAATTATTTCCTTTCAAAAAACATTGAAAACGTAATTAATAGAGACTTTAAATATATTTGGTCCTTTGGTGAATCTCACTCAAAAGGTGTAGCGATAATCATATGCAACGACAAGTATAATATACTCAACAAAAATAAAAAGTATCCACTTTCCTATCTTAAATTTTGTAAAATTTGAAAACGAAAACTGAGAAATCTGTACGTGGACAACTTTGCATTTCTGTTATCATTGCAAAGAGAAAAAGTTTTATTGAAAATCTGCAGCCACAACTTAGTTATCTTTCCCTTTGTTGTAATGAGGGTTCCAGGAAAAAGTCAGTGATTCTTTGAAGTATTCATATTGGTTTGAATTAAATCAATATTCCCACCTCTTGTGATCAATAAAATCATAAAACATTCATCAATAAAACAAGTAGTCCTCGATAAACTACGCTAGAAAGTCCAACCATTTCCAATTACCTCCCTTTAAATTGAATATGTAGCGTTTTGTTATCCATTATTAATTGTTGTTCGACTTGCCGTTGCTAAGGTCTTGGTGTGGAAGATTATGTTTATGAACAATA
Organism: Corbicula japonica; assembly: GCA_038501625.1. NCBI lineage: Eukaryota > Metazoa > Mollusca > Bivalvia > Venerida > Cyrenidae > Corbicula > Corbicula japonica. The sequence continues at coordinate 78,284 of JAZAYU010000565.1, read as the reverse complement.
GAAATTGAAAACAACTGAGATTAACCAATTGAACACCATTCAAAGCGTACGTGATTAAATGAAAATATGTTAATGAGAATATAAGCATAAAAAGTGGATACTTTTTATTTTTGTTCAGTATATAATCAAATACCAAACTGATTTTCTAGGTCGTATATTATACGTTGATATTGATTTTTTAAGCTCCCAATATAGAGTGGTTAATATTTATGCACCGACAAATGAGGTAGAAAGAAATGAATTTTTTGAAGAAATTAACCATTATCTTACAACAAATAGAACACTGGTTTTAACTGGAGATTTTAACTTTATTATGGAAAACCGTTTAGACAAAATCGGAGGCAATCTTGATAGAGTATCTAGTTCGCTTAGAATATTTTCTAATATTGTCAAAAATAATAATCTTGTAGATGCTTTTCGAATATTATATCCGAATACAAAATCAGTAACTTGGTCAGGTCAAGGTATTGGCTGCAGACTCGATAGATTTTATATAAATAAATTGTTCAAAGATAATATTGTTAACTGCTCTACTGTACCTTGTATCCACTCTGATCATGACTTTGTTATTTTAAAATTAAAATCTGAATGTAGTATTGAAATAGGCCATTCATATTGGAAATTAAATAACACAATTTTAGATGATGAAAATTTTACTTCAAATTTTGAATATTATTGGCACGTTATAAGTAAAAATGAATGTTTATCTCTAGAATGGTGGGATAAAATGAAAATTTTGATTAAAGAATTTTGTATAGATTTCTCAAAAAATAAAAATAGAGAAAAATATTCAAATCTTAGAAGACTACGGAAACTGTACCAAACATCACAAAGTATTGAGGAAAAAGATATTATTAAAAATCAAATTAAACTTTTGGAAAATTAACTGACAAAAGGAGTTTTTATACGCAGTAAAGTACATATTATAGATAGTAATGAAAATCCAACATCATATTTTTTCCAATGTGAATCTTCCAAACATTCTAATAAAATAATTTCCAATATTAAACATAATGATGTTGTTTATAAAGACACAGATAGTATTTTGAATGTTTTTAAAGAGTTCTACACTAACCTTTATTCAGACGAAATAGTTGATAGTACTTTAAATGAGTTATTTCTTACAAATTTACCTCAAGTCTCTGAAGAGGACAATTTGTTTTTAAGCCAGCCTGTTACTAAAGATGATATTTTATTAGCACTCAAAGGTATGGATGGAAATAAATCCCCGGGAAGCGACGGGTTATCATCATCATTTTATTTAAAATTTTTCAATATTTTTGGTGATATTTTGGAAAGGCTATTTGCGCAATGTTTTAATTTTGGTGAAATGTCCAACTCGCAAAAATTGTCTTATATTTCTCTTATATGTAAAGATAAAAATAATAGTGAAAATGTTAAAAATTATAGACCAATATCATTGTTGAATGTAGACAGAAAAATTCTTTCAAAAGTCCTTACTAATAGATTGAGCAATGTTTTACCTAAAATCATTGGAATAAGTCAAACGTGTTCGGTAAAAGGTAGAACAATATTTGATAATGTTCATTTAATAAGAAACGTCATTGATTATGTTGAACAAAAGAATTTAAGTGCGTGTTTAATTAATTTAGATCAAGAAAAAGCGTTTGATCGAGTGTCCTGGTCTTATATGTATAGTACATTAAAAGCTTTTGGGTTTCATGAAAATTTTATTCGTTGGATTTCTGTTCTTTACACAAATATCTCTTCCTCAGTCATTGTTAATCAGTGTATTTCAAACGCTTTCCCTATCCTAAGGTCAGTCCGTCAAGGTTGTAGTCTTTCTCCTCTTTTATATGTCCTGTGTTTTGAACCTTTTGCCAAGAAAGTACAGGATGATTCAAATATTAAGGGTATAGTTGTTCCCGGCGGAAAATTTCATTTGAAAATGTCTTTATATGCAGATGACAATACTGGTATTTTTACAGACAATCAATCTGTTCAGAATTTTTTCAACTGTATACATTTATTTCAACGTGTTTCTGGGTCTAAAATTAATTACACCAAGTCTTCTGGGTTATTTTTAGGAAAATGGAAAAATAGGTCCGATCATCCTTTTGGTATTTCATGGGTTAAAAACACTAAACTACTAGGGTATAGAATAGGATATTTATTAAATAATGACGACTTGTGGAATTCGGTCTTTAAAAAATGGTCAAATACTCTCACTTTATGGAAATGTCGAGATCTTTCTTTTAAAGGTAAAAGCACAGTTATTAACTCCCTTTTAATGCCAAAAATTCTATATTATGTCTCTTGTCGTATTTTACCACGACATTATTTAACAATGTTTACTAGATCTTGTTTTCAATTTATATGGAATTCCACTTTTGAACCTGTAAGTAGGAAAACGTTAACCAACATTTTTCAAAAGGTGGCCTTAATATTCCAAACATTGAGCTTAAGTGTAATTCCTTATATTTATTACATGTTCAAAAACTTATTAATAATTATGATGCTGTTTGGACATATTTCGCCAAATACTGGATAGGATTACAATTAAAATCTTTTAACGCCTCATTAGCTGAACTGAATTTTCCACATAGCGAGAACATCCCATCATTTTACAAGCATTGTCTATCTATTTATAAAAAATTTAGAAAAGATCGTGAAAATATTGACACAGTACACATTTCGTCGAAAATATTTTACATGCATTTAAATACCTCTGATTATAAACCGAAATGTGTTTCAATTTTTCCTCATGTTAATTATAATCGTGTTTTTAAGAATGTATTCTCCAAACATGTTGCTCCCTCAGTTAAAAATTTATATTTTAGATTAGCGCATGATGTTTTGTCCGTCAATTACTTTTTAAAAACGAAGAATATTTCCAGTAGGGATACTTGTACATTTTGCAATGGTATTGAAACAGTAAGTCATTTATTTATGGAGTGTCATTTTGTTAAACCTATCAATCAAGTAGTTAATTATCTTCTTCGTGAAAATAGTGAAGGAAGAATTAAGTTTTCTGAATTATATTATAGATTTCTTGATTTCCCCAATTTAGATGAAAACCAACGTATTATATGTATTATTTTAATAACAGAATCGAGATATGTCATTTGGAATTGTCGAAACTTAATGAAATACAATAACAAATCTTTCACAAAATTATCTCTTATTGACATGTTTTTACAAAGAATCAAAACTAGAATAAACATTGAATTTAAACGGCTTAAGCTTGGGGAATTCTTATACTGTTATGATATGTTATGTTCATATATTGTAGACAGAAATTATAATGATAGAATAGAATTTAATACACGTTTGAGCACCGCCTTTTATGTCGAAAAATTTAAATTATAAGTAAATACTTTTATTTTATGAGAATGCCTTGCCGCTTGTGTTTTCTGTCTTCTGTTTTCAGGGCGATGGTTGTTTGAAGCAGTGTGCGGAGATGATCTGCTGTCGCCCTGGAGGCAGGGGTGGAATAATGACGGAATTACTTTATTTCTGATGTATTTCTCATATGTTTTCGCGTTCATCCATCTGTTATAATTGCTCATTGTATCACTATTCATAACATTACCTCATTTCACGCACCCTTCATATATGTGTAATCCCAGCCTGGGATCATTTAACCATCCCACACATGTTTCATCTCATTTCAACCACCCTCATATATTACATGTAACTCAGTCTTGAGACCATTTTCATCATTTCACTCATATGTTCATCATCATACTTTTAATGTCTTTATTATTTAAAACTGGAGTTTCCTTTATCTTTTGGCTTTAAAATTGATTTGGATGTTGTTATCAGCACGTGCTTTTCGGGCTGTCTGTTGTCTGGTCCGCTGGATCCATCTGTCTCGTCGCAGGCTGAGACGGTTGGATCTGGTGGATTTCTGACCGCTCACCGCCTCAGACTTTCACCATGTGGTGGCATCCGGCCGGTGCTGGCGCTCGGCTCTCCCCGTCATGAAAGGTTGTACCCGGCCTGGACTCTCGGGGAGGGCGGAGTGGCTTCCTCCTGTCTGGGGTTTTCTTTTCTCCTTTTTTTGCGTTATTCCATTTTTCACCTAGTACATTGTCGCTTAACAATCCTTCCTGTACAATTAGTTTGAATTTCAATTGTTAAAAATAAGGTGCACGTGGTTAAAATTCAAAAATTAAACTATACACATTATTAAAATTCCAGTTTACATGCATTTCTTCTTATATTGTACACCCAACTTGTAAAGAAGCGCTGGATTATTCATAAATTACTTTTTAATTAATTTGTTAAATACATGGTAATATTGATATCTTTTTACACTTATTATATAATCATCTTCACATCAATAAGGAATATAATTTCACTAATCAGTCTTAGTCTTCAAAATATATATGTATTAATTATAAATGCCAGTGCTTCGAATTGTTTGTTAAGGTTTCTTTTAAGTTGGGTCCCTCACCGCTTTACGGTAAGGGTTTTTAACTGTAAATATTAAATGAATAAAGTTTTATGAAAAAGAAAAAAAAAGTTTCCCCAGGAAGAGGCCCCTCCATTACACTCCAGTTGGGCTGACGCCTGCGATTGCCACAAATGTTGGTAACTCGGGTACGCCATTTGTTCGTGTGGGGACTGCGTTCGCGCTGTCCCTGAAAAAGATTAATAATGGACTAAGGTAAACAAAGGGGCGTATGTGTGAAGGTCCGCCTATAAAATCATGGTATACCATCATTTTTTTATGTCCAATATAATTTTTATACATCCGTCGCGTAAAATGTAAATTACAGGTGCCCCCCTAATAAAATGTGATGGACTTCTCTCAACATCGGTGTAACATATTAAGTTGATTCACCAAATTTATTCGTCGCTATACAATTATACATTGGACCCAAAAAAGTAGAGGTGCACAGGTATCGGATATCTTTCGAGCCTTTTCGCGCGCCATGTAAATATCCGTTTTGATCCAGCAATACGCGGAATAACCGAATCCAGTGGGCATCATTTACTGAAAACACACGTGACAGCACGTATTTTTTTTTGCAATCATATGGAAAACTCCGCTCCCTTTTTCAAGTTAACGGTATAGATGTTCGATCCCTTTGGCAAAACATTAATGTGTATTAGTTACGATTGTCAAGCGATTTTTAGAAATTTGTTTTAGATACGTGTTAAGTGCCGCTTGTGGCTCCGGGGTGACTTGTACACGGTCTACCCATCATCGAACGTTATTTCTCTTCTTAACGGAGAATAACTTTCAAAACAACGAAGTGGACTCATATGACAAGCGGGATGGACATTTAATCAAGAACCATTGTTATCGGAGGGTACTATAACCTTCTTTGGGAGAAATATGCGAGACACTAAGTATTTTAGCGAGAAGGCATTTTGTGGCTGATTGCTGTTGGGATCTAACACTTGGAATGGAATGGAGACATATTAATACTTAAGGGGAAAACGAACAAAAACAGCAACTGATATCAACATTGGCTCAAGATCATAAAATTAAAATTGAAGACAAGTCTCAAATGTCAAGCATCTGATTGGCTGAAATGGCGACGGGACGCCGTTTCAGCCAATCATATATTTCAGATGTAAGACTTGTCTCAAGCTTTAGTTTTATGATCTAAGGTCCTGGTTAGTTTAACCTGTGCATCCAGTTTCCATCAACCGGCCCCTGTAGCACAATTATGTGATGTTGTTAGATATACTTCGTTTTTACAGATTGTATGAGCTTTCTCAGGTAACGGTTTCATTTTGAACGTTTCGCCGCTTGCTTGTCACCCTCGGGTAATAAGCGGCGCTCTTCTAATGTGTTATTGCTTTTAAAGCAAACATTTTATCGCTTCGCAAATCAGGAGATCGTACATTTCTTGCATACCGCTTAAGCGTTTCCGCGTGGTTTACCGGGGAAGGACTTTTAAAAATGGTTTTATCTTCACTTTATACTCATGCAAGATACTCATACATACACACATATCGTGTGAACAATAAAAGGTATGCAACAAAATGTATCTTGCATGACATTCTCATGATTCACCGTTAACGGATAAAACAAAATTGTCCCCGCCGTCGACAGAGCTTTGTTCCCACAAAATTTGTTTACACTCTGTGACAGTTTGTTATGATACGTATGATCAAAAGAGAAAAAGTTTCTCTCTTGCTATATTGAAACCCTTCATGAACCTTCCAAGCCCCTAACAATTCGAGCATGATGTTGCGAATATCTCTTTTTTTTCATCTGCCCAACACAACATTTAATTGTTGCATACCCTTAATTCGGTCAGATGAGAGGTAGGACATTTCTATCTTTTCTTTAAGGAATGAGCCGCTCTATGGCGTCACATCGATGACGTCTCATTTAACACGGAAACGTTGCGTTCATCCAACTTTTACCGAGTTATTCCAATAAAATCACCGGTAATCTTTGTAATAAAATCTTGTTATTTTCGTCGTTTGAATATGCATGAAAAAGAATCTTACACGTGCTGGATTTAAAGATGTGAATCTCGTTCTCCGGACGACTGTTGTTGTCCATCGGCGAAAACCCAGTTAACACATGAAATCGTTGTCTTTTGGGATGTCCCTTATTAACCTTTTTCTTTCACACCACCACGTTTAAGATATTTAATTCTGACTGAATGCGCATGATGATTGGTGTTTTAATGTTATAAAAAAACAACAACAGAAAAACAACAAGAAACAAATCAACACAAAAAACCCCCAACAAATTCTGCCCATTTCTGTTGATTAAGATAAAGCTAGATCGGCAATGTGACATGCTATAAAGTTTAAAAATATAATCATTGTAAAAAATGGATGCAGATTGACGCGATACTGTTAAATGCCTATGCATTTTAATGTATGACCTACTTTCTTTAGATCCATGGGAATAATGACTTGTTAGTACAATTCAATTGTGAGTAAAGTTGAACCTTCCATAGCAGCAACCTGCATTCAACAGCCATTTGTCTAAACTGACATTTTGTTCTACATTTCACCAGAACTGTGTTAAGCAGCCATTTTTGTAACCCCCTTCAGTGGCTGTTAAAACAAGGTTTGGCTGTAGTTTTATTTCGGTATTTCAGCTTAAACAAATCAGTTCGAAAAAAATGCTTTGTTAAAAGTATTTGTATTGCCTGACAAATCATTATGAATATATTTAGTTTTACACACACACACGCGCACACACACACTAATGTTAACGCTACACCGATGTAGAAACACATTTCATAATTTCTTTAACTATTACATTTTCATTAATATTTTCAGGGACAGCGCGAACGCAGTCCCCACACGAACAAATTGCGTACCCGAGTTACCAACATTTGTGGCAATCGCAGGCGTCAGCCCAGCCGAAGTGCAATGGAGGGGCCTCTTCCTGGGGAAACCGCCTTGTTGATCACGGTATTCCCTGTACCAGGTAAGTATGATTGCAATACTGTGTCAAAAATCTTTATGTAAAACTTGAACAACAACGAAATGGTTACAGATATACAATATTTGGCAATACCATTCATTATCAATTTCAATCATATTCAATAATTAAACAATGTAAGTTATTTAACACTTAAGAAATGTATCATTATAAGTGATATTTTTGTAGATGAAACAGATTTTGTTGCCAAAAACGCCTCTATAGTTTTACCATAATGTGTCGAAACTCATTTTCAAACGATCTGTTTTGACAAATAAAACGAGTACGGAAATTTACGGAAACAACCGAAGTCATGATGATAAACTAGCTTTATCTCCCCTGAATAATAAAGGGAAGAAATCAAAATGATTATATTATTGTTAATCATTTTTATGTTGAACATTACGACTGATCTCGGGGTTACTTTTTTCTGTTTAAGCAGAAGTTAAAGAAGTTTGAAGGTGCTGTCTAATCTTGAGACGGAGCGGTGAGAGATGTGTGCAGAAGCTTTAGGCGGACGGTTTACGTCTTTCTTCAGTAGTCTTTAACTTTTACCATGAGGTCTTTAACTTTTACTACTTATAAAAATGATATATCAGGCAAAAACGCAAATAATCACATGTTTAGTCTCAGTTGTTCCAACAAATTTCTTACCAGGAATTAGGAATTCTGGCTAAAATTACAAGTCAGTTATTGGAAATTTAAAGCAGATTTTGCAAACACTTTGTGAAATAACAGTTCTTTTTTCTTTAAAATTGTATATTCCATATAAGATGATGCCATAGCAAGATGAAATGTGACAAGACAGACTAAAATGATTTCACGGGAGACCGAATTGTAACATATTTTATGAATATATAATCAAATTTTCGAAGATGTCACGTTACACAGCCAAATGGCAAGTCATTACCGATTGCATCCACTTCGCGTTTATATACTCGGGCTTTTCAAGATCATCAAACCAATAAGCAAATTACAAACTTATATCAGAGGTTATCGGAGGTTAATTTACTAAGGTCTACGCCGTAAACAATATGATTATAATTATTTTCATACAAAATGTACGTATGCATACATTCCGTAAATTCCATACTTTTCTTATTACCGAACTCGAAATTATTCAATCGAGTCAACAAGCTCCCGAGTTTAGAAAAAAATGATATCCTCTAACAGTTTTAGCCAATATGTTCGATCCCCGGCGGCTAGTGAGTTCAGATCGTTTGGATAAAGATGTTAGTTTACAAGATAGAAGTCCTATTTAAGGCGCCGCCTTGGACCCGCCGGGGACAAGAACGATCTTTAAGATGGTATAACTTTCATCACCAAAAAGGTCTTAACCGTATAAGGAATATATACACGTGCAAACTTTAACATTTTTAATATCTCAAAAAAGTCATTGTTTATATACAAGGAAGAATGAAAAAATGATAAAAACATGTATGAGTTTTGGGATTGTAAAATAAAACTACTTTAAGCTATAGTTATTTTTATGTAGAAATAAATTTATAATAACATGTATGTAGAAATAAATGTTTTGTGGATTTTGCTGATATTGATTTCATTATCTATCAATGGAACGCGTTTCCTGGAAACACGCGTGACACGTATTCCGTAAATGGATTATTATAGATACGCTAATGACATTCAGTGTATTCATGATTACATACACAGCTGCTGTGTATGTCTGACACTCTTGCTAATGTGTGTCTTCATTTGTTTTAGCTAACTGACTCATTGTAAGAAAGTATAATTTTCATAAAAAATACGTTTATGTAAAGGACTAAATATATTGGTTAGGTTGCTGAAGTTTCAAATATCATAAGTAATCCTAAAGTTTTTATTTTCAACATGCAGTCAAAAACATTCAAATTTAGAAAAAAACAGCAGCTCGACCCGCCCCCCGCCCCCCTGTCCGAGAAAGCCAGATATTAATCGTAATCAGAAGTTATTGTTGCGTGTTTTTTGTTTGAATATATTGATACACTTTTTTCACATACCTTCTCCTCCTCCCCCCCCCCCCCCCCCCCCAAAAAAAAAATTTATTTGGTAGAAACGTGTAATATTTTAACGATATTTTTTTCACAAACGAGAGAAAGTCCCAGGACAGCAAGAGTCTTTGTCGGTTATTTTATGTGTATTGGATACCGTAAGTGAGCTGTTTACTTCATTGTTTCAAATATCAAACATCCGTCAAAACTCTCAGGTCAAAGTTCGATTTGTTTGTGTATTACTTTAATTAAGACATAATTAGCCACACATTGAAAATGATCTGTCGTGGGTTATGAAAACTTTTGATTTGATGATGATTGTAGATTGAACATTTAAAAATATTTTGTCAGAAAACACAAAACACTATCATGTTTTGTTGCCATTGGCCAACGGATAATGAATATAGAACTAGAAAGTCGTAAATTCAAAAAATAATTAAACAAAAAGAAACAAAACGTGCAACTTTAAAAGGAACAGGTTGACGAAGGCCTAACAATGGCCTAAAAATATCTATATACTCTATTTCGATAAGTTTTGCAAAAATTTATGTAGCAGGGAAAGTTTTTTTTACAAATTCGCTGGATCATTTCTTATACAGCGCAGGCCTTAATCAGATTTCTTTTTCCACAATGCAAAGATGCGTCGTTTTTTGTTTAAAGTTTTTTAAATCTTACACAGGGTGTATTTGGGAGATGAGCAACATTAAAAATGTGCAAGGGAGATAGTACGGGTAATATTACTATCTCAACTAGACCGATTGTTCTCCCCTATATTTTGATGGCTCAAAATAAGAAATGTTATAATTGTTATTTCGGGCGATTTAGGTTCAGGCCGAAGAGACATCGAAACAAAGCCAGATACTCATTAATACACACATATCGTGTGAACAATAACAGGTATGCAAGAAAATGTATCTTGCATGAACATTCGCATGATTCGGTTATGATAGAAAAATTTGTCCCTTCAAATGAACCGGCGCAAATTTAGTTCACCGTCGAAGACAGATTTTTCCATCTTCACACTCTCGGAAGATACTTATAGTTCAAAGAGGAAGCGTTTCTGTCTTGCTATATCGAAACCCTTAACGAACCTTCCAAGCTTACAATTCCAGAATAATGTTGAGATGATCTTTTTATACGTCTGCCCAAAAGCAATCAATTCTTGCATATCCTAAATTGGTCACACGACGGGATAGGACTTTTTTTCTCACTTACTAGACAGAAAAATCTCTATTTTTAGCCGTCTGAGATTTCCTTATCTCGCATGGCCTTATCTAACACTCCGCGTGGTCGCGTACTTTCGTATTATTGCGCACCGTATTAATATTGAGCACTTTCATTATTGATTTAGCCAACGTCATGATGCTTATAACTACGTCATTTAAGTTTATTATGTGACGTAATTAAACGAATGTTTACTTTTTCAAACAGAGCAAGCTGTTGATTTTGTTTTATCAGGATTTATTTCAAAAATCATTTGGAAAGTATCCACTCGGAGGTTGCTAAATTCTCAACGCTGGAACTTGGAAGTGTTTATCGTGGTATGAGTCTGAAAATGCTGATTTTTTTTTAGAGTGTTTCATTCTTATACCGCTGTTGCGAGCTTCGTTAAACATCAGGATCTATGAAGAAAGTGAATGGAGAATAAAATAGAAAATATACTGCTGTTTAATCGGGATATTTCAACTGGTATGTACAATTCAATTTTTTTTGAATTTTGAATTGTGACGAAATCGCAAATAACCTTAAAAATCGCAGATCCGTTTTCAAAGGATAAACCAGCTGTTTTCATTCAATGAAAACACGATTCTTTTCCTTTCTTTTATTTGTAACGATATTGTTGAAGGCCTACATGTTAGGGTTGATGAACGTTGACAGGACTTTGTATTCGTGGCTGATTTACCGTTCCTACTGGAAGTTACGCAAAAGAAATAGTTCTCTAAAATCTTGCGTTTTTTTTTAATTTTAAAGAATTTTGTTTAAATCTTCAAGAAGTAAGTGAGAAAAATAATCAATCATTGGTATTCGGCGAAGATCGCGGTATCCCAACCCTCGGGCAATGCTTTCCAGACGGAAACTCGGCACAGCCTCGTTTCCGTCTGGAAAGCATTACCCTCGGGTTGAGATACCTTGATCTTCGCCGAATACCAATGATAGATTCTCTTTATCTTTTCCCAAGGGAATGAGCCGCTCTATGACGTCACAAAAACACACTAATGACGCCACTTTCAACATTGATACGTTATATTCATCCAACGTTTGGTGAGTTATTTCAATTACATCAATGGTAATGTTAAAAAAAATCATCATTTTCATCATTGGATATGCACAATAAAGAATCTTACACGTACTGAATTGAAAGAGGTAAATCTCGTCTCTCCGGACGGAGGAGAGATTCTGTTGACCAGGGCCCAAGATAATAAAACTAAGATTTAAGATCAGTTTCAAATCTCAGGGATCTATTTGGCTGAAATGGCGACCAGGTACCATATGAAATATTGTCCCTTGGGAAGTTCCTTGAAAACTTTTCTATCGTTACAGCCAACACGTTCAACTTCAAGATATTTAATTCTGACTAGGAAAGAATATGCCCGATAAAAGCTGTTTTGACGTTGTTTTAGATATAAAAAAAAACAACTAAATCTGCCAATTTCTGTTGAAAAATATTAAGATGAAAATAAATATTAAAAATGGATAAAGATAAAGATTTTCGCGAAACAATTAACAACATTATAACATACTTACTTCGGATCCATGAATTATAAAGTTGCGAGTAGTAAATAGATTTATTTCGGTTGTTCAGAGTTGTGTAAATCAATGTGAAAACATTTTCTTGTTACGGTGAAAACTCAGTATTTGAAATGATTGCTTTATGCTTTCGTGTATAAATTTAATGTAGTAATTTCCGCGTGACATTGTGACATTTTTATTGTCCACGTAATTTCTACGTCCAATGTATTAACAGTACATTTTTGAATCATAATGCATTTTAATTCAGGGACAGCGCGAACGCTGTCCCCTAATACAAAGAATCCCTTATTTGTAAATTCAGAAAAGATATTTTATACACTTAAATTAAGTGAGTACTTGGACTTTCTTCAGGGACAGCGCGAACGCAGTCCCCACACGAACAAATTGCGTACCCGAGTTACCAACATTTGTGGCAATCGCAGGCGTCAGCCCAACCGAAGTGCAATGGAGGGGCCTCTTCCTGGGGAAACCGCCTTGCTGATCACGGTATTCCCTGTACCAGGTAAGTATGCTTTATACACCTTGCTATCATATTTTATATAAAACCTGAACAACGCTAAAATGGTTACAGGCATACAATTTTGTCAATATTTATGAACCAATAAAACTCAATCATATACAACAAATAAACAATACTCAAATCCTATCAATTGAACCCTGTCTCATAATAAAAATTGTTTTTATTAAATTAAACAGAATTTGTAATTGAAATTATTTTTGGTATAATTTCATAATTTGAAAAGATTTATTTTAATATGATATGTTAAAACCATCGGAATGAGTCCGGAAATTTACGGAAATTACCGATGTTTTGCTTACAAACAAAATTACATTAACTCTGGGTTAGAATATTATAATATTATAATATTCTAACCCAGATTAACTGTTTATAAGCACTGAGATGGTAGATCTTCGGCGAAAAGTTTTCCTTGCTTTTTATCTGTTTAAACAGAAGTTATAAAAGTTTGCGAGTGATTTCACTGACCTGAAGAAGAAGAAGCGAAGAGGGCTCTGTGCGAACGGGATGATTCTTTCTTTAATATGAAGTTTTAGTCATAAGGGGAGATCAATCAGCCTAATTGAGATATTAGTGTCACCCTGATTACCTCGCTTGCATTTTTTGAATCGTCAGATAAGATAGATAACATGTGACTTTACTGTCAAACCTTATTGCATTGGAGTCCTAATAGACATTGTAACAAATATGAATATATAATCATTTTTTCTGAAGATGTCTCTGCCAGCTCTGTCTCAGGCAAATTATATCGATTGAATCCAATTACATAAATTATAATTATAGAACGTTGCTCTCGGACTCTTTAAGATCAATAAAACCACTGCGCAAATTACAATCTCATATCTATCGGAGATTGACAAGATTTTGAAATATATATAAACCAGTACTGAAAAAAAATGAAAATAATATTTTCATACAAAGTGTACATTTGTATACATTTCTTGAATTTCCATACGTTACTTAAAGGAGTATTTCCATACGCGAAATTATTTAAAGAAATCAACAAGCCCCCTCAATTTAGGTATTCTTTCTCTAACGGTTTTAGCCAATATGTTCGATCCCCGGCGGCTAGTGATTTTAGATCGTTTGGATAAAGATGTTAGCTTACAAAGATAGAACGCTCTTGAATTAATATGGTAAAGCTTTCATCACTAGAAGGTCTTAACAGTAAATGGAACATAAACACGTTCACGCCTTTGGATTTAGTATGTCAAAAAATATCATTGTTTACGTACAAGGGAGAAATGTAAGCGAGGTAAACAGTATAATACTAACAAGTCAACTCCCTTTATGATATTTTGTAGTCAAATGAAAACTGATAAAGTCATATATGAGTTTTCGTGTGTTTTTGTGATTGTAAAATAAAATTATAAAATTAAACGAGACTTACCTGTAAGGTGAAGTTCAATTATAATTCTACTGCTACTGGACCTCGGGGTTAATGAGATGAACACTTGATCTTATCAATGTGTGAAACATCAGTCTTTAGAGTACAGCAATACAGGCATGGATTAACTTCTTTGGGAGGGAGTATTGGGGTGGGCATTAACCCCGAGGTCCAGTAGCAGTAGAATTATAATTGAACTTCACCTTACAGGTAAGTCTCGTTTAATTTTATAATTCTACTACTACTGGACCTCATGGGGTAAATGAGAGTTTAGAGTCCATGACTGTATTAATATTATATTCAGCCATGAGTTGTTTATCAAGCAATCCCGTTGCTTACATAATACCTTTTATTTATATGATGTTTAATTCATTTTCTAGATACAACGTTGTACTGCTATATGCATGTGAAAGTTCATCAGTAATGACCAGTCATAATACTTCATTACATAAATGCCCTTTTTCCTCCAACTGTTACAAACATATTAATGAATAACAATTGACATCACTTCAGGATATATACTTATCACTTAGCATAGTGGTAAACATTTCCTATCATCTAGTGGGATCTTAAAACACCTGCAAATATGTGCTTACGGACTGCAAGCTTTTAACTGCCAATCTACCTCTGGAATGTCTTGTATTTGCTATGTACAGTGTCAGATCTTAAACTATTGAAGTAAAATATGAACCTCTAATGTAACAGATGGGTATGGTTTGATTTAAACACACAAGCTCCTAATTTTAAGTTAAATACATCCAAAAGATCTCTGCCAGTGATCAACACTAGTATAAACAGAGTAATTCCTGGCCATATGATGTTTGTTTATAGACCAACTGGGTCACTTCAGAATGATAAATATCAGTTTATTTAATCTGGCTATGCAAACAGCTTAAGCCACTAGAAAGTTTCTTATTATGTATACTTTACTACTGGGCATTGCTTTCCCATAATAATGAATTTTATATATATATACAGGTATGAAGATAATTGTTTGCCTATAATCCACTTGCAACAATGTTCAACCATTAAAACTGATTCCGAGATTTCGTTAAACACGTGAATTATAGTGCATGATAACTGGTTCCTTGTTTCCAGAAAACCCCCTCTATCATTTCACACACTATGCAATGGTTGAACCAAATTCAATAAAATATATTCTTTACTTCTATTAGAACATTTGAGAACTACAACTGCATAACTTTCTTTTCTTCTTATTTTGTTACCAGTTGTTTAAATTTATTTTTACATGAAACTTTATCTGTTGTTGCATCTTGTTGTTTTCCCCCTTGAATGGTTACATAGTCGATCTATGAAATTAAATCAGTACTTCTTTAAGACTCATAAGGAATTTCCCGTAAAAGACAGGTACTGGCTAGCTGCAGTTAAAATCCTTACGGAAAATCAACAAAACAACTGTCAAGTAACCGGTCTGTGGAATGTGATACTGCATTCAATGTATCAACAGTTCAAATTGTTTTTAATGATAACAACCAAGATCCTAAAAAACAAGATTACTTAATCATGTGTGATATGCTAGAGCTATATCACAATTGATTTTAGATGCCACTTACGACCAAGATGGTAATATATGAGGTTACTTAATCATGTATGGTATTTTATATTAAAATACCAATTTGTTTGAAACAGACAATGTTTCAAACTTTGATTAACCAAATGTATCTGCTGTTTTATTCTTGAAACTAACTAAGCATCTTTCATTTCTTTGGCCTATGGTGCTGATTTTATTTAAAACAAACAAACAGCAAACAAAACAACTTAGTTGTTAATCAAGTAACAGATAATGCACAAATACTTTCTAAAAAGAAGATTAATCAACCTTCTTTTTGAAAAATGTTATTCAATATGTACTGCTCCTCCAAACTGTTTGCTGCTGGCAGGTTTTGTTGAATATTTTAGTATAAGAACATAATTTAATTCTTTATGTTTCCACCGGTAATCCAAGCTTGAAATCAATTGGGCCAATATTTTTTAAGCGATATGAACCTGATGAAAAAATTTATGTATTGCCAATATAATACTTCCAAACAACATTAACACTTGACCGCCACACCATATTATCAGTACATGTATTAAAGCACAAAACTGTGAAGCTTAAATCCCATATATTACGGGCACATGAACAACCTGTGCTGGATTTGAAATACTTATTTGTCAAGTTAATTTGAGGTACATATATTACAAATCTCGGTTCTTTTTGTTTCTTTATTATGAGGGTGATTTTGATCATTAGCAAACGCAAGTATGCATACGATCCATTGTTTATATATATCATTAAAATTTATTCTTGACAGAGTTGAAACATTCAACTTTAGTTTACAAGAGAACTGGACGAAATCATTTAAAAAGTATAAATCATTTAAAAAGTATAACTAATAAATAATGACAATGTCAATTAATACACAATGTACGTAACTGGTACATGGGTATCCAAGGTCACAGGATTCATAGTTCTTGCCACCCGGAAGTACTATAAGTGAATTTAGAATTTTTAAAAAGGTCTGATAATTTTTCTTTCTTAACAATTATTTGTTCCTGGAAAATTTAACCAATGCTTTCCTTAAATGCATTGTTGTGCGATTTGGTATTTGTACTATAACTGATTGCTATTATGAAAGCTTCCATAATGGTATTAGTTAACTTAACTCTACTCTCCCTTTTTTGCAAACCACCTGGCTTTGACAGAAAAGAATAAAAGTTCTGATATGTGAAGTAACAGACAAAATACACTGTGGTACTGTTGTTGTTCTTATTAACCTGTCCGAAAATAGAAATTTCAGACAAACCATTGTGCTACTGTTGTTTCTGTCATTGACTCGTCTGATAATCAGCATTACAGACAAAAACTTATTTTGCTATTTTATTTCCGTCATTGAATCGTCTGCTAATAAAGATTACATACAAACATTATGCTACTGTTGTTTCTGTCATTAAATCGTCTGATAATCGAAATTACTGACCAGTCGTCTAATAATCGAAATTACTGACCAGTCGTCTAAAAATCGAAATTACTGACCAGTCGTCTAATAATCGAAATTACTGACCAGTCGTCTAATAATTGAAATTACGGACAAATATCTTGTTACTGTTGTTACTGTTATTGACTCATCTGATAATCGAAATAACAGACATATCATTGTGCTACTGTTGTTCTTGTCATTGAATCGTCTGATAATCAGATTTTCAGACAAACATTGAGCTTATGATGTATCTGTCATTGGCTTGTCTAATAAACAAACATTACGGACAAAAATTGTGCTGATTTTGTTTCTGTCATTGACTCCTCTGATAGCCCAAATTTCAAACAAAATATTTTGATACTGTTGTTTCTGTCACTGACTCATCTTATAACTGAACTAAGTTCAAATAACAGCAAGACACATTGCACTACTGTCGTTTCTGTCATTGACTTGACTGATAATTGAAATAACAGACAAAACATTGTGCTACTGATGTTCTTGTCATTGACGCGTCTGATTAAGTTATCGAAACTACATACAAAACATTGTTCTACAGTAACTATTGTTTTATGTTTTTGCAGACACGTTTGCTACTCACAACTTTTAATTCGTACATAGTTTTACAAGAACATGATAACGCATCAATTTGATCGTTGTGGTTGATTCCCATTTTCAGGACAATTAAAGGAAGTCAAAGGACGGTATTGCTAACCTACAAGGCTGCTAGGCTGGTCTCAAACAGCCGAACATCACCAACCTGGGACCACAACTCGTAGTGTAGACATTCAAAAACACGCTGGATACAGTATGGTAAACAGCCATTGTCAGCGTTGTTCGCTGGTTACAAGCAACCAACTGAAAGTTGGCGAAATCAACATTCCAGACCACACTGGAAATAAAACTGAACTACCGAACCAGCCGGGCATGTTCTGAACACTTAAGTGACAGCAGACCCCTCGGATTATTGTATGGATAAAGATGTCTTATGTCTATTCTGCCTTTGAAACAAGAGAATTGTGGCCCTGGTGAAAATGTCTTACAAGATAAGAACATTCTAATCACTTACCTTTGCCCAGTGCGTATGCTTGTATCTCAGAACAACCACATTCATACCTTGTGATTTGGCAGCTAATCCATACCAAGTTAGCATTTAGGAATGCCGGATTTCACACCTAAATGATTCCATCATTAGGAATTGAATACACTGACAGCCAAAGTCTTTGAATTAAATTCTCAACTAAAATGGCCTCTCAGCCATGCCACAAAGACTTTAGATATTTAAATTTCTTTACTGAATCTCAGAACTCCATGCTAGGCATTAAATGCTGTATCCAAGTGCCAGCCATGCAAACTGGAAACAAGACCCAACTCTCAGATGACTGAGAGTTTGCCACGGTCATGCGGGACCTATTGTCCTCAACCATGGCGGGGTCACAGACGGTCTGATCACCCACGGTACCAGAAACGTCTGCTGGCCTTCTTGAGACGGTATCTTCCATTTCCCATGGTCGATTACCGCTCGGCCTCTCTTCTTGCCTCTTCTTCTTATTGCTGGTATTTGTGTCGAATAATCAATTCCAAAATCACTGATCTGATTGTCTTTTTAATTAAAATTACAGTTGTTTTCACTCTTTAAATGATGATTAACGATAATAAAAGACACAACTAATTAGAAATAATATTATATCCAGAAATAATAGACTGAAGGAAATACACATGTTCACTCTTGATAAGAAATTTTGGTTCTGATGTTTCACACATTGATAAGATCAAGTGTTCATCTCATTTACCTCATGAGGTCCAGTAGTAGTAGAACTACTTTCAGTAGAGAAATTGTTTATCTAGTAACAGGAATCTAAACTATCAGCTAGACTAGATTCCTGGTAGAAATAAACTTTATAATAACAATTATGTAGAAATGAATGTTTTGTGGATTTTGCCGTTGTTGATTCCATTATCTATCAACGGCACGCGTTTCCTGCAAACACGCGTGACACGTATTCTGTATTTGGATTTAACCGGTTTCGGTTACTGACATTCTGTGTCTTCATGATTACATACACAGCTACAGGTTATGTCGGACGCTCTTGCTAATGTGTATCCTTATTTGTTTTAGCAAACTGACTCATTGTACGAAAGTATACGTTTATGTAAAGGACTAAATATATTGGTTGGATTACTGATGTAACAAAAGTCATAAATTCTCCTGAAGACTTTTACTTTCAACCTGCAGTCAAAAACATTCAGATTAAGATAAAAGACAGCAGTCCCCCTGTCCGAGAAAGCCAGAAATTTATCGTAAGCAGAAGCTGTTGCTGCGTGTTTGTTTTTGTTCGAGCGTATTGATACCCCTTCCTCCGCCTATCCATCCCCATAATAAAAGTTTGGTCAAACATTTCAACGATTTTTTTCACAAACGATCGAGAGAAAGCCCCAGGACAGCAAGAGTCTTTGTCGGTTATTTTATGTGTATTGGATACCGTAAGGGAGCTGTTTACTTCATTGTTCAAGTATCAAACATCCGTCAAAACTCTCAGGTCAAAGTTCGATTTGTTTGTGTATTACTTTGATTAAGATATAATCAGCCACACATTGAAAATGATCTATCGTGGGTTATGAAAACTTTTGATTTGATGATGATTGTAGATTGAACATTTAAAAATATTTTGTCAGAAAACACAAAACATTAACATGTTTTGTTGCCATTGGCCAACGGATGGTGAATATAGAACTAGAAAGTCGTAAATTCAAAAAATGATTAAGCAAAAGGAAACAAAACGTGCAATTTTAAAAAGGAACATTTTGACGAAGGCCTCACAATGGCCTAAAAATATCCATATTTCGATGAGTTTTTCAATAATTTATGTGCAGGGAAAGTATTTTTTTTTACAGATTCGCTGGGTCATTTCTTATACAGCGCAAGCCTTAATCAGATATCTTTTTCCACAATGCAAAGATGCATCTACATTTTTGTTTAAAGATTTTAAAATCTGACAAAACGTGTATTTGGGAGATGAGCCACATTAAAAATGTGCAAGGGAGATAGTAAGGGTCATATTACTATCTCAACTAGACCGATTGTTCTCCCCTATATTTTGATGGCTCAAAATAAGAAATGTTATAATTGTTATTTCGGGCGATTTAGGTTCAGGCCGAAGAGACATCGAAACATTGTTGAGGGGTATAATTTTGACAGTGTCGGCCCCATAGCTAGTCATGTAAATGCCCGGTCAACACAGACTTTAATTTAACCTTCAAAAATAAACAATAAAAAACACTACAAAAAACCAACACCAACTCCAACTTGACAAACATCTTACTGCAACCACAATACTAGATTTACAATTATTTTGTTTAAAAAATATGCATTCCATACTTGCTGACTTAACAAATAAACTATTTTCTATTTTTACTTACTGTTTTCTTAATAGAGACCAGTTCCTGTTTGTGCGTGAGTATGTGGGAAGATCAGTGCGTGCGTATGAGCATGTGTGATAAGGGGATGGTGGGTGGGGGCTAGGTGATGGTAGTTACCTCTTAATGACACATTTTAGTTTTTTTTTTACTTCCCAATGATATTAAATACCGCTTAATTAACGCTTGTGTGTGCGTTTTTACAAAAGCTTGACGGCGTTATAATTTTTTATTCAGATGAAAGAAGCATCGATAGCTTACGAGTAGTTAAACTGTTACATTTTCTGCAACATACGATTTCAGACAATTTCTGAAATTTTCTAAAAATAATGGAAAATGAGCTTCTAGGAGGGGTATATAGTTGTGTCTTTGTCAGAACCAAGTAAAATTATGTAAAAGCCCGGTCGGCGAAATCTTAAATTTAAGCTTCAAAAATTAAAAAAAAATACGGTCCCCACCCCATGCTCGCCCGACAAACTCGAACTTAACAACATCTCACATCAAACATAATACTGACTCTATCAATTTATTCTAAAAATCGTCATAAAAAATCGTCATAAAATTACATTGGACGCAGAAAAAGTTCAGGTGCACCGGTATCTGATATCATTTTAGCCCCTTTTTTTCGCGCGCCATGAAAATATTCGTTTTGACCAGCATATACGTATATACGTTGAATAATCGAATCCTGTGGGCATCAAACTCCGCTCCCTTTTTCAAGTTACCGGTATAGATGTCTGTTCCTTTTGGCAAAACATTAATGTGTATTTGTTACGATTGTCAAGCGATAAAGAAGTTTGTTTCAGCTACGTGGAAAGTGCCGCTTGTGGCTCCGGGGTGACTTGTACACGGTTAACCTTTCATCGAACATTATCTCTCATCTTTAGGGAATATAACTTTCAACATAAAAACTGGACTCATAAGTCTCAATGATGTGTGATTAACATGGTGCTTAGCAAACTTTGAGTAGTGTATTCATAAATAGTAATTCTAACTATTAATATCATATCTTTTCTTTTTCATTTTATGCATTCGGACACCAGAATAACACGATTCTAATGACATAAAAGGTATTGAAAATATTTCATACAACTGTCCTTATTTCTATTGGAAATTTAACCCCTGGAGGGGATTCATAAACCTGTGTTTTGAGACCAGTCTCAAATCTTAAGCATCTGTTTGGCTAAAATAGCGACTGTTCGCCCTTTCAGCCAATCAGATGGTTGAGATTTGAGACTGGTCTCCAGTTTTAGTTTTACGATCTTGGGCCCTGGTTAGTATAACCCGTGGATAAGTTTCGATCTACAGGCCCCTGTAGCATAATTATGTGAGGTTGTAAGGTAAACTAAATTTCTCGTTGAGGTACTAAGCGGCGCTATTCTAATGTGCAAATGTTTTAAAGCAAACTTTTTATCGCTTCGAAAATCAGGGGATCGTACATTTCTTGCATACCGCCTTTATATTTGAAGTGTTCCCGCCTGTTTTATCGGAGGAGGACTTTTTTTATCTTCACCTCATATTCATGCAAGATACTCATACATACACACATATCGTGTGAACAATAACAGGTATGCAAGAAAATGTATCTTGCATGAACATTCGCATGATTCGGTTAAGATAGAAAAAAGTGTCCCCTCAAATGAACCGGCGCAAATTTAGTTCACCGTCGAAGACAGATTTTTCCATCTTCACACTCTCGGAAGATACTTATAGTTCAAAGAGGAAGCGTTTCTGTCTTGCTATATCGAAACCCTTAACGAACCTTCCAAGCTTACAATTCCAGAATAATGTTGAGATGATCTTTTTATACGTCTGCCCAAAAGCAATCAATTCTTGCATATCCTAAATTGGTCACACGACGGGATAGGACTTTTTTATCTTTTCCCAAGGGAATGAGCCGCTCTATGACGTCACAAAAACACACTAATGACGCCACTTTCAACATTGATACGTTATATTCATCCAACGTTTGGTGAGTTATTTCAATTACATCAATGGTAATGTTAAAAAAAATCATCATTTTCATCATTGGATATGCACAATAAAGAATCTTACACGTACTGAATTGAAAGAGGTAAATCTCGTCTCTCCGGACGGAGGACAGATTCTGTTGACCAGGGCCCAAGATAATAAAACTAAGATTTAAGATCAGTTTCAAATCTCAGGGATCTATTTGGCTGAAATGGCGACCAGGTACCATATGAAATATTGTCCCTTGGGAAGTTCCTTGAAAACTTTTCTATCGTTACAGCCAACACGTTCAACTTCAAGATATTTAATTCTGACTAGGAAAGAATATGCCCGATAAAAGCTGTTTTGACGTTGTTTTAGATATTTAAAAAAAAACAACTAAATCTGCCAATTTCTGTTGAAAAATATTAAGATGAAAATAAATATTAAAAATGGATAAAGATAAAGATTTTCGCGAAACAATTAACAACATTATAACATACTTACTTCGGATCCATGAATTATAAAGTTGCGAGTAGTAAATAGATTTATTTCGGTTGTTCAGAGTTGTGTAAATCAATGTGAAAACATTTTCTTGTTACGGTGAAAACTCAGTATTTGAAATGATTGCTTAATGCTTTCGTGTATAAAATTTAATGTAGTAATTTCCGCGTGACATTGTGACATTTTTATTGTCCACGTAATTTCTACGTCCAATGTATTAACAGTACATTTTTGAATCATAATGCATTTTAATTCAGGGACAGCGCGAACGCTGTCCCCTAATACAAAGAATCCCTTATTTGTAAATTCAGAAAAGATATTTTATACACTTAAATTAAGTGAGTACTTGGACTTTCTTCAGGGACAGCGCGAACGCAGTCCCCACACGAACAAATTGCGTACCCGAGTTACCAACATTTGTGGCAATCGCAGGCGTCAGCCCAACCGAAGTGCAATGGAGAGGCCTCTTCCTGGGGAAACCGCCTTGCTGATCACGGTATTCCCTGTACCAGGTAAGTATGCTTTATACACCTTGCTATCATATTTTATATAAAACCTGAACAACGCTAAAATGGTTACAGGCATACAATTTTGTCAATATTTATGAACCAATAAAACTCAATCATATACAACAAATAAACAATACTCAAATCTTATCAATTGAACCCTGTCTCATAATAAAAATTGTTTTTATTAAATTAAACAGAATTTGTAATTGAAATTATTTTTGGTATAATTTCATAATTTGAAAAGATTTATTTTAATATGATATGTTAAAACCATCGGAATGAGTCCGGAAATTTACGGAAATTACCGATGTTTTGCTTACAAACAAAATTACATTAACTCTGGGTTAGAATATTATAATATTATAATATTCTAACCCAGATTAACTGTTTATAAGCACTGAGATGGTAGATCTTCGGCGAAAAGTTTTCCTTGCTTTTTATCTGTTTAAACAGAAGTTATAAAAGTTTGCGAGTGATTTCACTGACCTGAAGAAGAAGAAGCGAAGAGGGCTCTGTGCGAACGGGATGATTCTTTCTTTAATATGAAGTTTTAGTCATAAGGGGAGATCAATCAGCCTAATTGAGATATTAGTGTCACCCTGATTACCTCGCTTGCATTTTTTGAATCGTCAGATAAGATAGATAACATGTGACTTTACTGTCAAACCTTATTGCATTGGAGTCCTAATAGACATTGTAACAAATATGAATATATAATCATTTTTTCTGAAGATGTCTCTGCCAGCTCTGTCTCAGGCAAATTATATCGATTGAATCCAATTACATAAATTATAATTATAGAACGTTGCTCTCGGACTCTTTAAGATCAATAAAACCACTGCGCAAATTACAATCTCATATCTATCGGAGATTGACAAGATTTTGAAATATATATAAACCAGTACTGAAAAAAAAATGAAAATAATATTTTCATACAAAGTGTACATTTGTATACATTTCTTGAATTTCCATACGTTACTTAAAGGAATATTTCCATACGCGAAATTATTTAAAGAAATCAACAAGCCCCCTCAATTTAGGTATTCTTTCTCTAACGGTTTTAGCCAATATGTTCGATCCCCGGCGGCTAGTGATTTTAGATCGTTTGGATAAAGATGTTAGCTTACAAAGATAGAACGCTCTTGAATTAATATGGTAAAGCTTTCATCACTAGAAGGTCTTAACAGTAAATGGAACATAAACACGTTCACGCCTTTGGATTTAGTATGTCAAAAAATATCATTGTTTACGTACAAGGGAGAAATGTAAGCGAGGTAAACAGTATAATACTAACAAGTCAACTCCCTTTATGATATTTTGTAGTCAAATGAAAAATGATAAAGTCATATATGAGTTTTCGTGTGTTTTTGTGATTGTAAAATAAAACTACTTTCAGTAGAGAAATTGTTTATCTAGTAACAGGAATCTAAACTATCAGCTAGACTAGATTCCTGGTAGAAATAAACTTTATAATAACAATTATGTAGAAATGAATGTTTTGTGGATTTTGCCGTTGTTGATTCCATTATCTATCAACGGCACGCGTTTCCTGCAAACACGCGTGACACGTATTCTGTATTTGGATTAAACCGGTTTCGGTTACTGACATTCTGTGTATTCATGATTACATACACAGCTACAGGTTATGTCGGACGCTCTTGCTAATGTGTATCCTTATTTGTTTTAGCAAACTGACTCATTGTACGAAAGTATACGTTTATGTAAAGGACTAAATATATTGGTTGGATTACTGATGTAACAAAAATCATAAATTCTCCTGAAGACTTTTACTTTCAACCTGCAGTCAAAAACATTCAGATTAAGATAAAAGACAGCAGTCCCCCTGTCCGAGAAAGCCAGAAATTTATCGTAAGCAGAAGCTGTTGCTGCGTGTTTGTTTTTGTTCGAGCGTATTGATACCCCTTCCTCCGCCTATCCATCCCCATAATAAAAGTTTGGTCAAACATTTCAACGATTTTTTTCACAAACGATCGAGAGAAAGCCCCAGGACAGCAAGAGTCTTTGTCGGTTATTTTATGTGTATTGGATACCGTAAGGGAGCTGTTTACTTCATTGTTCAAGTATCAAACATCCGTCAAAACTCTCAGGTCAAAGTTCGATTTGTTTGTGTATTACTTTGATTAAGATATAATCAGCCACACATTGAAAATGATCTATCGTGGGTTATGAAAACTTTTGATTTGATGATGATTGTAGATTGAACATTTAAAAATATTTTGTCAGAAAACACAAAACATTAACATGTTTTGTTGCCATTGGCCAACGGATGGTGAATATAGAACTAGAAAGTCGTAAATTCAAAAAATGATTAAGCAAAAGGAAACAAAACGTGCAATTTTAAAAAGGAACATTTTGACGAAGGCCTAACAATGGCCTAAAAATATCCATATTTCGATGAGTTTTTCAATAATTTATGTGCAGGGAAAGTGTTTTTTTTTACAGATTCGCTGGGTCATTTCTTATACAGCGCAAGCCTTAATCAGATATCTTTTTCCACAATGCAAAGATGCATCTACATTTTTGTTTAAAGATTTTAAAATCTGACAAAACGTGTATTTGGGAGATGAGCCACATTAAAAATGTGCAAGGGAGATAGTAAGGGTCATATTACTATCTCAACTAGACCGATTGTTCTCCCCTATATTTTGATGGCTCAAAATAAGAAATGTTATAATTGTTATTTCGGGCGATTTAGGTTCAGGCCGAAGAGACATCGAAACATTGTTGAGGGGTATAATTTTGACAGTGTCGGCCCCATAGCTAGTCATGTAAATGCCCGGTCAACACAGACTTTAATTTAACCTTCAAAAATAAACAATAAAAAACACTACAAAAAACCCACACCAACTCCAACTTGACAAACATCTTACTGCAACCACAATACTAGATTTACAATTATTTTGTTTAAAAAATATGCATTCCATACTTGCTGACTTAACAATAAAACTATTTTCTATTTTTACTTACTGTTTTCTTAATAAAGACCAGTTCCTGTTTGTGCGTGAGTATGTGGGAAGATCAGTGCGTGCGTATGAGCATGTGTGATAAGGGGATGGTGGGTGGGGGCTAGGTGATGGTAGTTACCTCTTAATGACACATTTTAGTTTTTTTTTTACTTCCCAATGATATTAAATACCGCTTAATTAACGCTTGTGTGTGCGTTTTTACAAAAGCTTGACGGCGTTATAATTTTTTATTCAGATGAAAGAAGCATCGATAGCTTACGAGTAGTTAAACTGTTACATTTTCTGCAACATACGATTTCAGACAATTTCTGAAATTTTCTAAAAATAATGCAAAATGAGCTTCTAGGAGGGGTATATAGTTGTGTCTTTGTCAGAACCAAGTAAAATTATGTAAAAGCCCGGTCGGCGAAATCTTAAATTTAAGCTTCAAAAATTAAAAAAAAATACGGTCCCCACCCCATGCTCGCCCGACAAACTCGAACTTAACAACATCTCACATCAAACATAATACTGACTCTATCAATTTATTCTAAAAATCGTCATAAAAAATCGTTATAAAATTACATTGGACGCAAAAAAAGTTCAGGTGCACCGGTATCTGATATCTTTTTAGCCCCTTTTTTCGCGCGCCATGAAAATATTCGTTTTGACCAGCATATACGTATATACGTTGAATAATCGAATCCTGTGGGCATCAAACTCCGCTCCCTTTTTCAAGTTACCGGTATAGATGTCTGTTCCTTTTGGCAAAACATTAATGTGTATTTGTTACGATTGTCAAGCGATAAAGAAGTTTGTTTCAGCTACGTGGAAAGTGCCGCTTGTGGCTCCGGGGTGACTTGTACACGGTTAACCTTTCATCGAACATTAGCTCTCATCTTTAGGGAATATAACTTTCAACATAAAAACTGGACTCATAAGTCTCAATGATGTGTGATTAACATGGTGCTTAGCAAACTTTGAGTAGTGTATTCATAAATAGTAATTCTAACTATTAATATCATATCTTTTCTTTTTCATTTTATGCATTCGGACACCAGAATAACACGATTCTAATGACATAAAAGGTATTGAAAATATTTCATACAACTGTCCTTATTTCTATTGGAAATTTTACCCCTGGAGGGGATTCATAAACCTGTGTTTTGAGACCAGTCTCAAATCTTAAGCATCTGTTTGGCTAAAATAGCGACTGTTCGCCCTTTCAGCCAATCAGATGGTTGAGATTTGAGACTGGTCTCCAGTTTTAGTTTTACGATCTTGGGCCCTGGTTAGTATAACCCGTGGATAAGTTTCGATCTACAGGCCCCTGTAGCATAATTATGTGAGGTTGTAAGGTAAACTAAATTTCTCGTTGAGGTACTAAGCGGCGCTATTCTAATGTGCAAATGTTTTAAAGCAAACTTTTTATCGCTTCGAAAATCAGGGGATCGTACATTTCTTGCATACCGCCTTTATATTTGAAGTGTTCCCGCCTGTTTTATCGGGGGAGGACTTTTTTATCTTCACCTCATATTCATGCAAGATACTCATACATACACACATATCGTGTGAACAATTACAGGTATGCAAGAAAATGTATCTTGCATGTTAAGATAGAAAAAAGTGTCCCCTCAAATGAACCGGCGCAAAACTAGTTCACCGTCGAAGACAGATTTTTCCATCTTCACACTCTAGGAAGATACTTATATTTCAAAGAGGAAGCGTTTCTCTCTTGCTATATCGAAACTCTTAATGAACCTTCCAAGCTTACAATTCCAGAATAATGTTGAGATGATCGTTTTTTACGTCTGCCCAAAAGCAATCAATTCTTGCATACCCTAAATTGGTCACACGACGGGATAGGACTTTTTTTTATCTTTTCCAAAGGGAATGAGCCGCTCTATGACGTCACAATAGCACACTAATGACGCCTCTTTCAACATTGATACGTTGTATTCATCCAACTTTTGGTGAGTTATTTCAATTACATCAATGGTAATGTTAAAAAAATTTCATCATTTTCATCATTGGATATGCACAAAAAGAATCTTACACGTACTGGATTTAAAGAGGTAAATCTCGTCTTTCCGGACGGAGGACTTCTGTTGACACTGGCCCAAGATAATAAAACTAAGATTTGAGATCAGTCTCAAATCTCAAGGATCTGATTGCCTGAAATGGCGACCAGGTACCATATGAAATATTGTCCCTTGGGAAGTTCCTTGAAAACTTTTCTATCGTTACAGCCAACACGTTCAAGATCTTTAATTCTGACTAGGAAAGAATATGCCCGATAAAAGCTGTTTTGACGTTGTTTTAGATATAAAAAAAACAACTAAATCTGCCAATTTCTGTTGAAAAATATTTAGATGAAAATAAATATTAATCAAAGTACTGAAAGTACAGAAAACCAGCGAAGCGATTTTGCTTCTTGAGAATAACCAGTGCCATGATTCTCATACATAAATCCATTTACGAAAAAGCAAAAGAACTTGTTTCACTCGCAAAGACCTTCATCTAGTCTATATGATAGTGGAAATAAGGGTTTCCATGTATTATCTGGATGAAGGCTTCTCTTAACCCTTTACTCCATAGATATACCTTCATAGCTTGGGCGAATAGTTTAGATCAGCTGGCACATCTTTGCGATCTGATTTGGATTTAAAATGTTCGCTTTTAGAATCATTAATTTTTTTCTGACCAGTAATCACAAATTTTAGATCCAGATCAGATGGCACTATTGTGCCAGCTGACTGGGACCTGAACTGGTCACCTATGTGATGAAAGGCGTATGTATTGAGTAAAGGGTTTTAAGCAAGAAATTATAATAGTGAAATCTGTGTACTGACATCCCAAAGACAGAATGAACACGAAAAATGATATAAAAAGTGAGACCCGATCGATGGGAATGATTATGCATTTATTTGAAATAAGAAATATATAATTGTTTCCTTCATTGTGAATAACATGCAAAGGAAATCATAGAATTGAGAATCCTACATATTAAGATAAAACAACCGAGAGTCATAACATTGCCGAAAGCATTGGAATTTAATGCTAGATAACACAAATGTAAAATTGAAGACAATTTCAGAGGAAAATGAATTACTATAGCTTATGCCATAAATTTCCACCGTATTAAGTTGTATATAATAACGGACTCGATGGTTTTTTTCATGTAGCATATTATTAGAAAAAGGTGCCAGATTTAAGACATTCGTAAACATATCATTGAGTTTTGGTTGTTAAGGAGATGGGATATACAAATGTATGTCCATTTGCTTACAATCCGTTCATATAACATCAGTTTCAGCAGACAGATGTGTCGTTTATAATTTTAGGCTTCATCATGGTTTTTCCTCTATATTCACAGGTACGTTTACTGTTATTTGGCTTTCTTCAAAACGCGTGATATTGTGACGTCACTAGCACTGACGTTTGCATATTCATTGTGTTACTGCGCCTATGATTTCATGTACTCCGAACAAAAATAATAGTCATCTCTAGCTTAATCGAAAACGTAAACCTAGTAAACATCTTCACCTTTGGAAAAATTGTAAATTATCCATTTTTCCTGAAACAAATCATAGTCCGTTCCTTGGACCACTGATGGCCTTATTGTCGACGTGTCTCCTGCCACGTACGTGATAGCCGGACACGTACCGCGCTTGCTCGTAGCATGTTTCGAATACATAGATCTGTAAATCTTACATGTCCCTATTTCTGTACGAATAATATCCGGTAATTTAGTTTCAATATGTAAAATATTACACATCTCAATAGTTTACTGCTTACTGTTCACGCTTATATGTGGAAATCCAATATATAAAAATATTCAGCAATGATGATTGCTTCATGTTCAGTGATTTACAACAATCATGAACGCCTGTCATCAAATAATAAACAAATGTTCGCAATATGTCTTGAAAATTTCAAGTGAAAGCATTTGCGCATTTATTTCATAAAGTGGACAATTGAAGAAAAATATGCTAAGATGGAAATTTATCATTATCGTTATTGTTAATGATAAAAAACACACAAAAAAACATGAAACAAACAGTTTAGCAGCGGAACAAACGTCCAATATTGAAATGGTTTAAAAATGACAAAATAAAGAAAATGTTTTCACTGTTATTTTGAGCCTCGAATTAGCAGAAAAAGATATAGTAAATATTTCAGAATTAATATTAAGCTATTGTAATATCCTAACATCGGGAATATCGTTTATATCTCTACCTAAAGGTAACACATCTGTGACTCGCTAAAGAATCCCTGGCGGCTACAACCCCTAGATAAAATTGGTTTTCTGTTGTCGATTGTGTTCTGAATTAGGGACAGCGCAGTGAAGCAGTCAAGTATTCTTTTAGCGATACTAACGTGGCACGAGCCAACTTTAACACGAAACGGGAAACTTGGACTACTTTGCTTGCTCTGATTACTCTGAAATGCGTAAATCGCCGGTTGCCAGTGCCTCGTTTTGGTTTGATACCGATTTCAGAATTGTGATTAGTAAAACCAGCTTCGCTGGTTAAAAATGGATTAAGATAAAGATTTTCGCGAAACAATTAACAGCATTATAACATACTTACTTCGGATCCATGAATTATAAAGTTGCGAGTAGTAAATAGATTTATTTCGGTTGTTCAGAGTTGTGTAAATCAATGTGAAAACATTTTCTTGTTACGGTGAAAACTCAGTATTTGAAATGATTGCTTAATGCTTTCATGTATAAAATTTAATGTAGTAATTTCCGCGTGATATTGTGACATTTTTATTGTCCACGTAATTTCTACGTCCAATGCATTAACAGTACAGTTTCGAATCATAATGCATTTTAATTCAGGGACAGCGCGAACGCAGTCCCCTAATACAAAGAATCCCTTATTTGTAAATTCAGAAAAGATATTTTAAACACTTTGCTTATATGAATATTTGGTCTTTTTTCAGGGACAGCGCGAACGCAGTCCCCACACTAACAAATTGCGTACCCGAGTTACCAACATTTGTGGCAATCGCAGGCGTCAGCCCAACCGAAGTGCAATGGAGGGGCCTCTTCCTGGGGAAACCGCCTTGCTGATCACGGTATTCCCTGTACCAGGTAAGTATGCTTGATGTATCTTGCTATCATATTTTATGTAAAACCCGAACAACGCTAAAATGGTTACAGGCATACAACTTTGTCAATATTTATGATCCAATAAAACTCAATCATATACAACAAATAAGCAACATTCAAATCCTATCAATTTAACCCTGTCTCATAATAAAAATTGTTTTTATTAAATTAAACAGAATTTGTAATTGAAATTATTTTTGTTATAATTTCATAATTTGAAAAGATTTATTTTAATATGATATGTTAAAACCATGGGAATGAGTCCGGAAATTTACGGAAATCACCGATGTTTCGCTGACAAACCCCGACAAAATTGCATTAACTGTTTACACGCACTGAGATGGTAGACCTCTGGCGAAAAGTTTTCCTTACTTTTTATCTGTTTAAACAGAAGTTATAAAAGTTTGCGAGTGATTTCACTGACCTATGAAGTTTTAGTCATAAGGGGAGATCTATCAGCCTAATTGAGATATTAGTATCACCCTGATTACCTCGCTTGCATTTTTTGAATCGTCAGATAAGATAGATAACATTTGACTTTACTGTCAAACCTTATTACATTGGAGTCCTAATAGACTCTTGACATTGTAATATAAATGAATATATAATCTTTATTTTCTGAAGATGTCACTGCCAGTTCTGTCTCTGGCAAATTTTATCGCTTGAATCGATTCACTTTGATTACAATTATAGAATATTGCAATGGGACCTTTTAAGATCAACAAAACCACTGCGTAAATTACAATCTCATAAATGTCAGAGGTTGACAAGATTTTGAAATATATTTAGACCCGTGCTGAAAAAAAAGAAAATATTTTCAATCAAAGTGTACATGTGTATACATTTCTTGAATTTTCATACGTGACTTAAAGGTGTATTGCCATACGCGAAATTATTCAAACAAGTCAAAAAGCCCCCTCAATTTAGGTATTCTTTCTCTAACGATCTTAGCCAATATGTTTGATCCCCGGCGGCTATTGATTCTATCTCATAATGATAGAAGTCCTATTTAAGGCGCCTCCTTGGACCCGCCGGGGACAAGAACGAACTTTCAGATGGTATAACTTTCATTACTAGAAGGTCTTAACAGTATAAGGCATATATACACGTGCACACTTTTGCATTTGAATATCTCAAAACAATATCATTGTTTACATACAAGGACTAAATATATGCAAGTAAACAGTATAATACTAACAAGTCAACTCCCTTTATGATATTTTGTATTCAAATGAAAAATGATTAAAAAAAAACATAAATGAGTTTTTCGTGTGTTTTTGTGATTGTAAAATTAAACTACTTACAGCTATAGTCATTTTTTATGTAGAAATAAAATTTATAATAACATTTACGTAGAAATAAATGATTTGTGGATTTTGCCGTTGTTATTTTCATTTTCTATCAACGGCACGCGTTTCCTGCAAACACGCGTGACAAGTATTCGGTAATTGGATTTAACCGGTTTCGGTTACTGACATTCTGTGTCTTCATGATTACATACACAGCTACTTTTTATGTCGGACACTCTTGCTAATGTTTATCTTCATTTGTTTTAGCAAACTGACTCATTGTACGAAAGTATACGTTTATATAAAGGATTAAATGTATTGGTTGGGTTACTGACGTAACAAACAATCATAAATTTTCCTGAAGACTTTTATTTTCAACCTGCAGTCAAAAACATTCAGATTTAGGTAAAAGACAGCAATACCCTGTCCGTGTAAGCCAGACATTTATCGTAAACAGAAGCTGTTGCTGCGTGTTTGTTTTTGTTCGAACATATCGATACCCCTTCCTCCGCCTATCCATCCCCATAAAAATAGTTTGGTCAAACATTTCAACGATTTTTTCACAAACGAGAGAAAGCCCCAGGACAGCAAAAGTCTTTGTCGGTTATTTTATGTGTATTGGATACCGTAAGGGAGCTGTTTACTTCATTGTTTCAAATATCAAACATCCGTCAAAAAACTCTCAGGTCAAAGTTCGATTTGTTTGTGTATTACTTTGATTAAGATATAATGAGCCACACATTGAAAATGATCTATCGTGGGCTATAAAAACTTTTGATTTGATGATGATTGTTGATTGAACATTTAAAAATATTTTGTCATTTTGGCCAACGGATGGTGAGTATAGAACTAGAAAGTCGTAAATTCAAAAAATGATTTAACAAACAGAAACAAAACGTGCAACTTTAAACGGAACATGTTAACGAAGCCCTAACAATGGCCTAAAATATCCATAATATTATACTCTATTTCGATAAGTTTTTCAATAATTTATGTGCAGGGAAAGTTTTTTTTACAAATTCGCTTGATCATTTCTTATACAGCGCAGGCCTTAATCAGATTTCTCTGTCCACAATGCAAAGATGCATCTACATTTTTGTTTAACGTTGTTTTTTTTAAATCTGACACAGCGTGTATTTGGGAGATGAGCCACATTAAAAAAGTGCAAGGGAGATAGTAAGGGTAATATTACTATCTCAACAAGACCGATTGTTCTCCCCTATATTTTGATGGCTCAAAATAAGAAATGTTATAATAATTGTTATTTCGGGCGATTTAGGTTCAGGCCGAAGAGACATCGAAACATTGTTGAGGGGTATAATTGTGACAGTGTCGGCCCCATAGCTAGTCATGTAAATGCCCGGTAAACACAGACTTTAATTTAACCTTCAAAAATAAACAATAAAAAACACTACAAAAAACCAACACCAACTCCAACTTGACAAACATCTTACTGCAACCACAATACTAGATTTACAATTATTTTGTTTAAAAAATATGCATTCCATACTTGCTGACTTCACAATAAAACTATTTTCTATTTTTACTTACTGTTTTCTTACCAGGTAAGTATGCTTCTTAAACAACTGTTACCAACTTATATACTCAACAAAAATAAAAAGTATCCACTTTCCTATCTTAAATTTTGTAAAATTTGAAAACGAAAACTGAGAAATCTGTATGTGGACAACTTTGCATTTCTGTTATCATTGCAAAGAGAAAAAGTGTTCTTGAAAATCTGCAGCCACAACTTAGTTATCTTTCCCTTTGTTGTAATGAGGGTTCCAGGAAAAAGTCAGTGATTCTTTGAAGTATTCACATTGGTTTGAATTAAATCAATCTTTCCACCTCTTGTGATCAATAAAATCATAAAACATTCATCAATAAAACAAGTAGTCCTCGATAAACTACGCTAGAAAGTCCAACCATTTCCAATTACCTCCCTTTAAATTGAATATGTAGTGTTTTGTAATCCATTATTAATTGTTATTCGACTTGCCGTTGCTTAGGTCTTGGTGTGGAAGATTATGTTTATGAACAATAGAAATTGAAAACAACTGAGATTAACCAATTGAACACCATTCAAAGCGTACCTGATTAAATGAAAATATGTTAATGAGAATATAAGCATAAAAAGTGGATACTTTTTATTTTTGTTCAGTATATATAAAATCTGAACAACAATACAATGATTACAGGGTATTGACCAATAAAAGTTAATCATGTACAATTAATAAGCTTTAATAGAAACTTGTCATCTGAACTCTGCTTATTAATAAAAATGATTTTTAATAAACTAAACAGATTATGTTATTGAAAAAAATCTCTGTTACAACATCATTACTTGTAAAAATGCATCTTAAAATGATCTGTTAAAACCGTTGAAACGAGTCCGGAAATTAACGGAAGTTACCGATTATCTATTGTACAGTATTAAGCACTTATCTTCTAAAAAGAGTAAACGATAAACACACATTTGGACAAATCAAAGATATGTAAATATATATAAACAGGTTTAGAAAATTAACTAAATGGAGAAATCAGGTAAACTGACTTAAAATCTACATGTTATGAAGTTCATTAAAAAGTAGTTTTTTTCGATTGATCTCCGGCGGCAAGTGTCTACTTTCTTTTTATCTTGGAAGAACATTCAGAAGTTTGCGGATGCTGTCTCTGGCCCTGACAAAGCGCGGGGAGAGATGTGGGGCGGAGGCTCTGGGCGGGCAGGATGATAAAAATATCTTTCTTAAGTGAAGCTTTTAACATTTACTACTTATACAAAATGATATATCACGCAAATACGTTAATAGCCAGTAATTTAGTCAAACCTAAGAATCTCAGTTATTACTATCACTTCTTCTTGCTTATATTAAAGATCAGTCATTAGAAATTTAAAGCGGTTTTAATTACATATAAAAAACAGATATTTTTTCATTGTGCAACACTCTGTGAAATAATTCTGAATTTTATTAAGCTTTTCATTGCCGTACTCGAATTTATTCAAATAAGTCAACAAACACCTTTCGATTTTAGAAAAAAAAAACAACTGATATCCCTCTGTAACGGTTTGAGCTAGTATGTTTGATCCCCGGCGGCTAGTGATTTCAGATCGTTTAGATAAAGATGTTAGCTTACAAAGATAGAAGTCCTATTTAAGGCGCCGCCTTGGACCCGCCGGGGACATGAACGATCTTTAAGATGGTATAACTTTCATCACTAGAAGGTCTTAACAGTATAAGGAATATATACACGTACACACTTTTGCATTTTAATATCTCTAAGAAAATGAACTCATATTATACATTCAAAAGAAAAATGGTTGTCGAGGTAAACAGTTAAATACTAACATGTCAACTCATTTTATTATATTTTGTATAAAAATCAAAAAAATATTTCACCATAGATGTGTCTTATTTTCTCTGTAATTGTAAAATTTAACAACTTTCAGTTATTTAGAAATACAATGTACATGTTTTGTGTATTTTGCCGTTGTTGATTTTATTATCTATCGATGGCACACGTTTCCTGCAAACAAGCGTGACACGTATTCTGTAATTGGATTATATTTCGTAATTGGATTAAAACGGATGTGTTAATGACATTCTGTGTATTCCCGTTTACTTACACAGCTACTTATTATGTTTACATACACAGCTACTTTTTTTGTCTGACACTCTTGCTAATGTGTATTTTCAATTATTTTAACAAAATGAATTATTTTAGCAAATTAACACATTGAAATTACATTTTTTCATTAAAAAGATGTATATGTAAAGGACTTCTATTGGTTAGGTTACTGCCTGCAAAGAAAACCTGAAATTCTTTTTTTTTGGAAAAAATCTTCTGTTTTGTTCAAGATTTCATTTTCATCTTGCACAAAACATTGAAATTTAGAAAACATCAGCAGTCCCACGTCCGAGAAAGCCAGAAATTTATCTTATACAGAACTGAATGATGCCGCAAATACTAAAATATTTCTATTTCACCGTTTAAAAAATCTGATTTAAATGTTATATAACTGGTTAAGGTTAAAGACATAAGAAGACATAACCTTTTCTCATCATCTGCCAAAGCCGCCCCCAACCGCTCCTACCCAGATCCGTCTCAAATTCAGAGGTTGCACTCGCAAAATTATTTTACTTCTGCTGAAACAGATACTAGTAGAAATCAAAGAAACATTGTGGCCGGGGATCGAAAATAAAATGTTTGAAAAAGATCCAGTATGAGTTTCCATCCCCCTTAAAGTTATTCGTTCCATAACTAAAATTTAATCCCGCGATTTATTCTACAAACGGGAGAAAGCCTCAGGACAGCAAGAGTCTTTGTCGGTTATTTTATGTGTATTGGATACCGTAAGGGAGCTGTTAACTTCGTTGTTCAAAATATCAAACATCCGTCAAAACCCTCAGGTCAAAGTTCGATTCGGTTGTGTATCATTAGCCGCTCATTGAAAGCGATCTTACGATCTTTCCTAAAAATGTTGTAATGATGGTATAGATTCAACATTCAAAAGTGTTTTGGCAGATCCGCCCCCCACCCCTTCACCACCCCTCAAACAAAAATACATGTTTTGATGTTATTGTATATTTTCTCATTTCCCGGCAACACTCTATTTCAATAATGCATATGTGCATGCATATTGTTTTTAGCGAAA
Organism: Corbicula japonica; assembly: GCA_038501625.1. Lineage (NCBI taxonomy): Eukaryota > Metazoa > Mollusca > Bivalvia > Venerida > Cyrenidae > Corbicula > Corbicula japonica. The sequence goes on along the minus strand of JAZAYU010000565.1, from coordinate 40,883 downwards.
TCGCTGGATAATCTCTTACACAACGCAGGCCCTAACCTGTTTACATAATGAAAGATGCATCAAAAGTGCATTTTATCGTTTAACGTTATTTAAATCAGGTCGGGAGTTTTGGCCACAAGATTATTCATGTATTTAAAATAAACAAGCGAGGTAATTAGGGTAACATTACTATCTCAACAAGACCGATTGTTCTCCCCTAAATATGGTGTTTATAGTCGTCCCATCCATTTACACACATAAAACGATACATAAAACATTACAGAAGTTTGACCAACAAGTCTTGTACATGATCTTTCTTATATAGAACTACAAAAGAGACAACTTACTTCAGTTCATCGCTTAATTGTGTCATCATCGACACCAGAGTTAGTAATGTAAAAGCCCGGCCGGCGTAGACTTTAATTTTACCTCCAAAAATTAAAAACAACGACACAACCCCCTTTATCACCAAACTCAACAACCATCTTAATAAAACCATAATACTTACTATCTTATTCTAAAATTTCTTCAAAAAATAGTAGGCGTGAAAATTATAGACAGAATACGCAGTTAACGCTGGTGTGAAATTTGCGCTTAAGAAAAATCCGAATTTTTGTTGTTGTTTTTTTTTGTGGGGGAAGGGAGGATTACAAACTGTCAGGCATAATTTACAAAATTTTAAATTTTTACAACATGTAAAAGGAGCTACCACATAACATCCCTTATTTGTATTTTGATAAATGACTTTTAGTTTTATTAAACCATAAAATTATGTAAGTTTATGCTTGTAGCCTTTTATCGTTAGCTTGAGATTTTCCGCGGAAGGTTGCTGTAAATAAACTGATATAATAATTGTTAGAGTCCGACACTGGACCATGTGTCTTTCAACTTAGTCACACGCGTGTGCCTTCTCCCACTTCCGCCCAAATAAATTGTATATTCAAAACTACAGTTATTAGACTCGTTGTTAATTTCATTATTCATCAATGGCACGCGTTTCCTGCATACACGCTTGACAAGTATTCTGTAATTGGATTAAACTGTATACGTTAATGACATTCTGTGTATTCAGGGTTACACACACAGCTACTGTCTTTCGCGCGATTATTTTGCCAGTTGACATATTCCCCAATCCCCCCCCCCCCCAAAAAAAAATCAAAAAAAAAATCAATACATTAATGATTACTGATGTAATAACTGATCTCAAATAATAACAATAAAATAATTAAAAAAAACGTGGAACAAACCTTAGATGTTTATAATTTTCCACCAAGAAAAATGGTCAAGATTTAATGAAAAACAATGTATGATTCATTTTGAATTCTTTTTTGAAAGAAGCAAATCTTCAGTGTTGGTGTTTTCCCTCCAGAAGCAGCACCGAATATGTCTATAAGTTCTGCTTAAATAGAAAGCAAATCAACAACAACAACAACAACAACAACAACAACACAAAAACAATTCATCCAGAGATAGAACATATCGAACGACAGTAAAAAAAGCAGACAACAAGAACACACACTTAACATTGAGCGAGCTGCGATGTAATACTCGCGACCATATGAAGGATGAACACATTAATGTTCCACAATTTTATGTTTCTTCTTGCCCTTTCAATATTTTTATTTGTTTCAATGGGTCCACGTTATCCAGACCTTTTTTGTCAAATGATCGAAAAAGTTCAGCGGAGCCCCGGGACAAAATGAGTCCTTATCGGTTATTTTTCATGTGAATTGATACCGTTAGGGTGTGAAAATTATAGGATTTTTGTGTGTTATGTGGAGAGGTGGGATTACAGACGGTTACGCAAAATTTACAAAATTTTGAATTCTTTACAACAAGTAAACGGAGCCAACACTATGTTGATCCCTTATTTGTATTTTGGTAAAGGGTGTTAAGTTAATTAGATCATTCAAATCTGCCGATTAATAAGTTTTCATTTAAGCCCTTTTTCTTTTTTTTACTGTAGATCATTGCTGTAAAAATAAAAGAGTGATATATTAATTGGTAATTGTTTTAGAAATCAACGCTGGGATTGTGTGTCTTTCTACTAAGTCAGATGCGCGACCCCCCCCCCCCCCCCCCCGCTTCCACCCTTGTATGTTTAAAACTAGAGTTTGTAGAGTGAATGTTAATTTTATTATCCATCAATGGCACGCGTTTCCTGCATACACGCGTGACACTTATTCTGTAATTGGATTAAACTGTATACGTTACTGACATTCTGTGTATTCATGGTTACATTCACAGCTACTGTCTTTTTCACGCGATTATTTTGCCAGTTGACATATTTTCCAAATAGTAATGGTTAATTCCCCCACTTCCCAAAAAAGAACAAAAAACACAACAACAAAAAATCATGAAATTATGTTTGTTCGTCGGTTTTCAAAGTTTCCTTTTTATCTATTTTAGTATCCAGTCTCCCCTCCACAATAGTTTCTCGACCTTCCCCTTCCTTGGTTAGAGACTGCAAATGTCGTTTCACCGGGGAATTTCTATAAATTCTACTAAAAAGTTTAAAAAAAAAAGAGCACAAAACCATGCCGTCGGAGTACGAACATACCTGACGACATATACAATGAGCGACGTGCGATGTAATACCGACTCTTGTCCATTTAATGGATTTACGCATTTGTATGTCACAATTATATATTTTTTCTTGCCCTTACAATATTTTTATTTGTTTCAATCGGTCCACATGCACCACGTTATTCTGGTATTTCTTCAAATGATAGAAAAAGTTCGGCGGAGCCCGGGGACACAATGAGTCTTTGTCGGTTATTTTATGTGTATTGGATACCGTAAGGGAGATGTTAACTTCATTGTTTAAAATATCAAACATCCGTCACAACCCTCAGGTCAAAACTCGATTCGTTTGTGTATTACTTTGATTAAGAAATCATTAGACGCACTTCAGAATTGATTATGGGGCCTTCTAAAACAAGATAGAAAAAAGAAAACATGCTACGAATACAAAGTTATATTCTGTATGTGAAGAGCTCGCTGGTACATCCGAAGTGTTTAATTAATCCAGCCAGCCAACTATTCCCTGTATATAAGTAAATATGCATGTATAACTTACATATTTATGCATGTTTAACTTTACATATTCTGTTTCCTGTAATGTTAATAAATTAAATGGCTACATACTTATGCTTTACTGTTTTTAAGTTATTTCTTGAGTAATTTTCTACAAAGATTAGACTATAATAAAAATTTAACACATGTATGATGTGATTTGATTGTTCGACTCTGAAATACCTGTATACATAAAATACTTTTAGTAATAAATTACCTATTTTCAAAACAACAGTAGAGTAACACCGCAATCTATTTTTTAATGAATAGCAGCGTTAATATTTGATTGTGAGCTTGAACCTCGGTAATGTAAAAGCCTTGCTTGTCGACCTGCGGTACCTAAATGTTAAAAAAGTACCATAAACTAACAAATGTCGAACTATTAGAAATCTGTGCAGTTTCCATGCAGCCCCCCCCCCCCGAAATCTGTGCAGTTTCCATGCAGCCCCCCCCCCCCCCCCCCAACGCAGAAAAAGGATTATAAGAAGTTGAATAGTTTCTTCATTTTCTATACGCTTTTGAAGGTTTTATGAAATCATCTTTCACAAGTTAGTTGACAATATTCACTGAAAGTTAACAATAATGTAAAAATCTTATTAAAATATGCGTTGAAATATCGGTCAATTATGAAACAAACTATTTGTAAAATTTGAATTGAACAACAATGAAACTGTAAACAGGTCATGGTGAAATCGAATAGATTTTTTTAAAATAACAGATTTCATTTATTAATATATAATGATTGATTTTCTTTAAATAATTCCTCTTAAAATTTACATATTTCCCCCCATAGTTTTGTAATACTTTTACACGTATGCTTGTTTATTAAACCAGGTTGTAATTTATAATAAAATATAGAATATGGCATCTGTGTAAATTTTGTTTGGAATCTGGTTTGATTCTTACATTTCTTTTACGTCAAAAAAGGTTTCTCATTTCACGGCATAAACTCATTCATAGTTCGAGTAGCGTCTTGTTTTCCGGCAGAAATGGGCGGAGCGTAATTTCGCTGGAGGCTGACTGTATCACTGATTGGCCGAGCGGTAAAACAAAGCCGCGCTGTGATTGGTTGACGTGTATTATTATTCAATGCCTGCTTTGCATATAAGAATCTGCATAATGTCACTATTCCATATATTCGTCTTTGAATGCATCTTTATCAGATAGTGTCTCAATAATTATTGTTTCGCGTATCTGCAGTTATCTGGGTAAAAATAATCAGCTTTAAATCACCCCTGATCGGTTCTGCTTTTGGAAAATCTAAGGACAGTTATTGGAAACCAGGAAAATTCGGAGAAAGTGTTGTTTGAAGCATAATTTGCAGCAGACTTCGAGTGGTTTACATCAAAGTGACAAACAGATATTGGAAGAACAAGATAAGAAGGGACTGGTAGAAAGATTTCCAGAATGAGTCTTAGTGTTGGGGGATACGAGGCTGCGTACGGTTATCCCGTCGGAATGGGACTATCGTCGGCGGCAACACAGGGATATTATGGTACACATTATCCGTCGGAGATTCAGTCTTACCCGGAATACAGTGAGAGGGATCTGTACAACAGTTGGGTTCTGAGTGCAGCTGGTATGAGCCCGGAGATGTCACCTGAGACTTACGGAACGATGTCCGGCACACCGTCACCGACCATGATGGGTCAGTATGGTCATTCAGTTACAGAAACAATGCAGCATATGGCCAACTGGCGTGACTTTCAAATGACCGACGGCGAACTTGCGCTAGCTCACAACATTCCTATGTCGGAACTTGGACAATACGAATCATACACGAACGTTTACGGTGATCGGTGTTTAAGACGGCGGACGTCGGCAAACAGAAAGGAACGTCGTCGGACATTAAGCATCAACAACGCGTTTTCCAACCTTCGTGGCTCAATTCCAAACGTTCCTTCAGACACTAAACTTTCTAAAATCAAGACTTTGAGACTTGCAATTAGTTACATTGCTTATCTGACAGAGGTTTTGGAGAAAGGAGACTCGGAGTTGGCGAAGTCGGGCTTCAAAGCAGACATCTCAAGAAAGAGGGAACGACGGGTTTTGCCCATGGAGACGGAAAAGAAACCAGCAGACTCATGCGTAAGTGTTATTGCCATTATACTTATTCGGAATTTTAGATAAAATCTTTAGTTTGATATTTTTATTTTTATAATGATAAACATGAAATATTAACCAATAAATTAAAAAAACAATAACAACTTATTTCATGCTGAGAAAAGTAATTAAGCGAAACTCCATCTTACCTTCCAACGGACTTCAAATTATTACTCTGTTACTTTATGAAATGTTCTTGATAATATTATCATGTCACCATGGTTGTTTCACAATGCTTCTATCTATTAACATATCTCGCTTATGATATAATAATCTGCACAAATTTATAACAATTTATTTGTTTTGTTCCTGACATGATAGTATTTTAAAATCAGTATTGATGTGTATCAGTTCTAATTAGTCAAAAGAATTATTATGGACTAGAATTTCTATGAAATCACCAGGAGACTAGCTAAAGTTAATCAAAATGAGTTCAGAAACCAGTCTCGAATGCGTAGCTTGCGATTGGTCAGTTTTGAGAAGATTCTTAATTTCTACCAATCAGCTGTTCCGGACCGGATACTGGTTCCAGTTTTATATTTCTCATAACTTGGGCCCTAGTGAGCTATGTTCGGGAAAGTAGTATTTTTTTAAACATATGTCCGTCATTCTTTCCTTTTTTATCACCTATGAAAATATTTTTATTTGATGTCTTCTTTAGAAACAAAACAGGGGACTAATTACAACTAATGCAGAAACAACATTAAAACTTCACTGCCTTTGCTTTGATGATTATATTCAGATAACGGATCTGGTGACGTTATTTAACATTAACATGAAAACAACACGCATCATTTAGGGTGGCCAGGGGCTGGGAGATTCATATCACACCTAGTATACATGACTTATCAGGGGAGAAAATCAGGAATGTCACATAATACTTGGCGTTTGTTTTTATTGCATTTTTATTGACTTAAATGTATGTCGTATTTTAACTTTATTGTTAAAGCTTTCATCTGGTTACAAATTACCCCTTCTGCTTAACCATTTTTATAGTAATAAATACAGTTCTAAACAATCATAAATTACTTATAGTTTGCGTTAACGTTTTTTGTTATAGTTGCAGATCTATACAATTGAAAAAATTTAAAGTATTTGTTTTCAAATGCTTGAAAATAGAAATCAATGTCGTTCATACAAAAGTTTTCCATCCATATGAGTAGTGTAAATAATAGTTAGCCTAGAAACTATAGCACTTGACCGGTCTCTAGGTTACAAAACTGAGATTCGAAACCAGTCTTACACCTCAATTTCCTCCATGTCAGTTCTCAGACTTTTTTAAATATAAACCAAAAATTGCTGAGAAGATCTGAGACTGGTCTTCAGTCTCAGTTTTATTACCTTGATATCTGTGCCCAAGATTGGAGATCAGTCTTAAATAAAAGCATCTGATTGAGTGAAAGGGATGCTAGTCTCCATTTCAACCAATCACATGCTTGGGATTTGAGCCTGGTCTTAAGTTTCAGTCAACAGTTAGGCTGGACTCAAAATCATTAGCGGATTAATTGCTTATCTTAGTATAAAAAAATTGTAATTAAGGGTAATTTTCACAAGTATTTTTTGTTCAGACGAGGAAGTATCAGTTCTAATGCATGTTGTTTGTATTTTTACTCCGCGGTTCCTTTACGGATATTGTTTTCAAAACTCTGTGAACAATGTTTTACAATCGCTGGCAAAACATCTAAAATGATGGAGCGAGATTATCTTGTAAGATAAAAACTAACATTTTTCTGTAAAGTCGATGATAATGGCTGATAATATTTTGATTGATAACTCTGAAAAATATACACGACTGTTCTAAGATAAATTTGTTTATTGATAAACCTTTATCTGAAGCCCCGTGCTCCGCAGAAAACTTAATTTTAGTTTTAATTCAGAAAAATGACATGCCAAATCAAGCTTTGATTTTTCACTAGGGGGTTGGCCTTAAAACTGTGAAGGGTCGCGGCGCGTGTAATGGATACTCGAGCCATTTATGAATACGCTCCCTAATCGACCGACGTCAAATATTGGGGGTTGTACTAATTTGATTATTTAAGTGAAAAATGAGCAGATTAGCGCGCGGATGACTGATGCGAAAATTAAAAAGATACGATAGGATCGTATCAAGTTTTAATGCCGATCTGTTCCAAATTTTTCTTTTTGTATAGCACAGAAAAATTAATAACTCCGGAAAATCGTTTTTGTGCGATTTTTTTTGTAAATGACTTTTTTCTTTAAGTAACAAAAATTATTTGTTGAAATATACTGTGACACCTTTTTATTAAGTTTCATCTGCTTCGTATTATTAAGAATTACACATGTATACACATTTTACATGGTCGTTCAAAACCGATATAAAAATCATATTTTCATTTAGAATATTTATATTGACACGTTATTAATATTAAAAGGAACAACGACAACATAGAAACACCACAAAATCTTGATGAATTTGACCATCATTTCGAACATAACTTTTTAGTATTATTTTTTAAAACTAAATTTTCACAATAATTGTATGGCATGCACTAGTATGATTTATTTTATAGGATTTTTCGATAGATTTATGCTGTTAAATTTTTGACTAGAAATTATAAAACCGATCCACATCACATGACCCTTAAGTGTATTTTATTTGGGTAACTCAACAAGTCTTGTTTTAATTTGATCGAATGTTAACAAAATAAAGAAAGCCGCCTTATTTGCAAAAGCCATATGTTGAGCAGATATAACATATTTACTTGTTACTTATTTATTATTTTTTAAAAACAAATTCCCCATATTTCTAATAATATGTTAACCTCCTTTTGTATTTTGACATGAGAGAATAAAAGGATTTTGACTTTTACTCGACTTGACCTAGGTAAGCCGTTGCTCGTACAATCTGTTCACAAAAATTCAGAAAAGATATTACAAAGAACGAAACTTGATATACACAACGCAGTTTAGGCACTTTCCATGAATCACGCCCACTTTTCGTTGTGCAGTTCAGATGTCATGAGTAAAATTCAAATAATTTGATATTCATATCGCTTAATATGAACATAATATTGAAAGTGCACGTGCCAAAATTTAGTAAACAAATTGATGACCAAAATAAATTTGTATTCGATGAAATTAGCGCTAAATTGAAGACATTCTTTTCCCATCATTTAGATAATTTAGAAGAAATAAATGACAGTCAGTTCATGAATACCTCCTTTATTAACAATTAACATCATTTTTCGACCGTGTGCTTAATTAGGTCACGTGATCTCGGCACGCGCAACATCTGTGTGTAAACATGGCGGCATCGGAGACTTTCTTCTGTAATGCTATCGCTAGCAAAATGTGATTATTGATAATTATCGAAATGAATATGAATGATAACAATCAAGCAGGCAACCTAAACAGTAGCAGGTTTCATAAACTAACATTGGGTAATGATACTGATTTGGGCAGTTGATAAGCAATGCTAACAAGATGCTAGACATAAAACATGTAAATAATGTAACAATAAACGTATACCGATTTATGCAGTTATGTTCATACCGAACTCGATCGCCATTTTCATAAAAAACAAAACAAAGCCTGCATGTGTGCGTGCGTGGGTCGCTTTAATCCTTTGCCAGGTTAGGAATGAACATTACGTTTAAAAGACTATCAACTCTACTATTAAGAAAACTTTTGATCGTAATTGAGTAATTTTTTTATATATTATTCAGGATTCTGAAGATTCCAGAGACAGCACCGAGAGTGACGTCACATCCCAAATCAGCAGCGCAGACGACAAATCGTCAAGTCCCGCGAGCGAGTCAGGAAAATCGAAAGGTCGCACCGGTTGGCCGCAGGAAGTTTGGGCTTCTGAACTAAGAACATCGACACCTCACATGCCATCATCTCTGCTAAAAACAGAAATACCAAGTCCTTCATTGTCATCATGACGTCGAACAATGGCATGACGTCATGCAGTTGAACTATTGTGATATATTTTTAAAAAGAACACTCTTTAGTGGGAACTATTTGTGTAAATATATGTGCCATCTTGTCTAGTTTTAATGTTTGTGCAAATAATTTAACAGAAGGAATGCGCGAGAAATATACGCATGTTTTTGTGGTATGTGCATATTTTGGTGCCATTAACTGACAAGAATTCAAGATAAAGAAAATGTTTTCTATAATTCAAATGTGCCAAATTTGTCAATTATAGATGATGACACGGGAGATAAGTCATTAATAATCACCCTTGCGATCTCATTACCTTTATTTTCTTGAAAAAGGCTCATTATAGCATTTGGGAAACAATAGATGCTTTATTCAGAGGCTTGGGAAGTCTAGATGTATTATCAAACATCGTGCCTCTTTCTTCCCGTCTCTCTAAACAGACAATTAGTTTTCCATATTCCAAGACGTTACGACAACAAATTCTTTGATAAATCCGAACTCTTGTTTATGAATGTTTTTTAATTATACTGGTACCTGTCAGAATTGGCGTCGCTATAAAGTTAACAAAAATCTTGGTTCGTATATATAGAAAATGTTTTTCCTTCTCTGAAAATGTAATGATATGAACCCGTCAGACTTATCTGCAACTCTGGGCATGGACCCCACAGAATTGAACAGTGGTTTTCATGTTTTGAAATGTTAAATGTTAGTAAAAATAAAACTGATAGTTTTATCGCTCAAAATATAACATATATATGATATTTATATGTTTGATGCAATTTTACAGAGAAAAAGGTTTTAGACGTTTGTGTGATTAAGAACGATTTGCTACAATTTTGTTTCTGTGTTGTAAGTTACATTGAAAATTTCTGAAGATTTGTTTTATTTTATTTCTTTTTTTGAAATAACGTAGACGTTTCTTTTCGTTTTTAATTTGAAGCTTAAACAGATTAGAAGGAAAAATGATTTCGACAAAATAGGTACTAATTTTATGTAAAAGAATATACGTGAAAGACCAGTCAGCTTGAATATTGAACAATAAGGGGATATGGTAGTATTCTAGGGTGCAACTAAAATTTTGTAAAAAGGTGGGAAATTTGTAAAAAGGTGGGAAATGGTTAAACATTGGGATGCAAATTACTATTTTGTATAAAGGTGGGAAATGGTTGAACTTCTAGGATGCAACTAACATTCTGTATAAAGGTGGGAAATGGTTGAACTTCTGGGCTGCAACTTACATTCTGTATAAAGGTGGGAAATGGTTGAACTTCTGAAATGCAACTTACATATTGTATAAAGGTGGGAAATGGTTAAATTTCTAGGATTCAACTTACATTTTGCATAAAGTTTGGAAATGGTTTAATTTCTGGGATGCAACTTACATTTTGTATAAAGGTGGGAAATGGTTGAATTTCTTGTGTGCAACTTACATTTTGTATAAAGTTGGGAAATGGTTAAATTTCTGGGATGCAACTTACATTTTGTATAAAGGTGGGAAATGGTTAAACTTCTGGGACGCAACTTACATTTTGTATAAAGGTGGGAAATGGTTAAATTTCTGGGACGCAACTTACATTTTGTATAAAGGTGGGAAATGGTTAAATTTCTGGGATGCAACTTACATTTTGTATAAAGGTGGGAAATGGTTAAACTTCTGGGACGCAACTTACATTTTGTATAAAGGTGGGAAATGGTTAAATTTCTGGGATGCAACATACATTTTGTATAAAGTTGGGAAATGGTTAAATTTTCTGGGATGCAACTTACATTTTGTATAAAGGTGGGAAATGGTTAAATTTCTGGGATGCAACATACATTTTGTATAAAGTTGGGAAATGGTTAAATTTCTGGGATGCAACTTACATTTTGTATAAAGGTGGGAAATGGTTGAACTTCTGGGATGCAACTAACATTTTGTATAAAGTTGGGAAATGGTTGAACTTCTGGGATGCAACTTACATTTTGTATAAAGGTGGGAAATGGTTGATATTCGCTGATATAACCTCCTTTTTGAATTCGGGAAATCATTGAACTTCTAGTTCGCAATTAACGTTTTATATAACGGCAGGAATGACTTAAAATCAGGGAAGAAATTTACATTTATATAAATGCTTGAAATGATCCTGGTTTAGAAATTTTGTTTTGTAAGAGACGGAACGTCTTAAAATTAAATGTTTGTTAAAAGTGAATGTTTGCGCTGCAAAAACAAATTTAATTTTTATATGAAACGGAGCTAAGCTTCCTGAAATAAACTTACACGTTATATGCAGTTGGAAAACACTGGAGCTATTTGATAACTTTTTTTGTGAGAGGACTTTTGAATCAGCAAAATCAACGTTTTGATATTTCATAAAATCTCAGAACTGTAGCGAACTTGTATAAAGAATACATCTTCTAATTAGATGATGCCATTGAAAATGGATTTTAATATAAGCTTGAAGCACAGTGCTTTATTGTGTAATTTAATATTGTCAGTTATTGATTTGTTTGTTGTATATGTTGTGTAAATACTTTCGTAATGCAACTGTTAACACTGATCGTACATAGTTTATTTTTGATTTATGAATTAAATGAAATGAGATTTTATCAAATTAAATGTTTTTTCTATGATTGAAAGCTGGCGTTTGTCGTCTTTAGTAAGGGGTTAAGAATGTTCAGTGGAACTTTGAAAGGGAAATCAAAACTGTGTTTCCTTGGCCACTGTTATCCTAGAAAGTGCGAATAGCATGGCGACCCCCCCCCCCCCCCACTGCTTATACAGAGCCATCTTCAATGATGACACCATTTTCTAAGGCTTGAACCGCTTCTTTCGGAATATTGCGGGAACCAACTATGGACACAATGTCTGCAGTTAAATTTCTATCCACTGTGAGAACTCACGGTAAACAAGTTAAAAAAGAGATCGAAGACAAGTCTAAAATTCAACCTGTCTGATGTTTAGGAAAAGATACCGGTCTATGGTCTGAGTTGATGATTCTTGAACCCGAGTTCTCTTTTGGGGACCAGATGATCGGCTCTATGATGGGAGTTTTTTAACTGCCTGCAGTATATATGTAGGGACTGTACGAAATACAGATCATTTTTATCTGTGTTTGTAAGTGTGTATCATTCTTTATGTCTGTTTGACACAGATTCCCTGAAATTAATGTAATTATAATAATGCATCATTTAATGTAAGCTGTTTGTAAAACGACGGATACACTGTTCTCAGTAGAATCGTTAGCCCCCACTGGTTCGAACACCTGTGTGTCTCTAACAAGCGAATAGTAATTACATATTAAAACATTTCACCTCGATTTTTTTCCAGTTCTGTAAGAACATGTATACAAATGCCATGTAATATCTCGAAGTAAATGAGTCGCTTATTATAAACACAGATGTTTACCGTGTCAGGTCCTGCAGAAATCTTATTCAGAATGCAGTTTTTGTTTCCCCCTGACGAGGGTATACCAGATAATGTAATCTTAAATCATTCAAGAAACAAGTACGCCGAGTTGCCTTAAATTAGCCTTATCTTCGAATTTAGATATACATCGCTTTATGTACATGCAAGAAGTGATTAGATACTTTGTGTGCATCAACATGGAAGTCAGGGTTTATCGGTTTTGCGTTTTAGAGACCTACATTTCTCTGTTGTTTATCCCTTCCTACGATTTCATTTGATAATACATGCAGGTGTCCGACGCCATAGTCGCAAAACCTCAAAGTTAAAATTAAAATTGAAACACTTTCGTTGACATCACCATTTTCAAATTGAATCATGGATACTTCACGTGCATATGAGACGTTAGACCAAGAGTAGCTCGTACATACTGTCAGATCTAGTCCAGCCCGCTGGGACATTATGACGGCGTCTACCAACTTGCTAGAGGAGAAGGGAGTACGGAACATTATGCGGTTCGTGCCGGACCTAAGTCAGATCAATTTTTACAACGTCTGATTTTTCCGCGAACCATCTTAAGAACTACACATTTCTTGAGGTTTTATCTGCGTCGCTCCTTTAAAATGTGATAATGGAGGGACGGAAGGAAGAAAGGGATGGAGGAAGAACGCCGGTTTCATTTAAGGGCAGTATTGCAATTATCCATAGTCAGTGAGTTGCCGAATTTCGAATTTATTTTATTTTTTTATATAAAAAGTTTTGCCAAGGTTGTCAAAATTAATATGGAGAGTATTCAGGTTTGTGGAAGGATGAAGTCAATGTTGATTTTATTGTACCTTACATTGTGAAATGACCAAATTTCAGACAGTCACCTGACTTATCTTATTTAAAAATATGCTTATTATAGTGTTGTTATCAGTTTTCTTTTATTAAGTAACAAACCAAAATTTGAAAAGTCATTGCGTTCTTAAAATGTCATTCTGTTAAATGAAAACGTCATGATTGGAAGAAAACCTACATATCAGCGCGTTTAATTCAGTCAATAAACATTTTGGATTTATCTGCCATGGAATATTTGAAAAAAAAATACAACAAGGGATTTTGTAAGATATCCACTTAGTAGAACAGAGAGCAGCGTAGGGATTGGTCTACAAAAAGGCGTGAAAGTAATCCTGTTTCTGTGTATACTGTAAGACAGTCCTTGTAATGCGGGGTTTGAGTAAAACACTATGTTTCGGAGAGCAATATCAGACTGAATGAAGGCTCACCATTCACTGGTCCGGCATACAGATCGATGTTTACTTTTAAAATAAATTATCTTATATATTTTCTTGTTTTGTCTGTTTTGTTTTATTCTGATTTGAACAATCCATGGGAAACTTTGAGCGTCAACATAAAGCTCCTGCTGGAAGCGTTTTGTATGTTGGAGGAACAATTTATGTATTTGAAGACAGTCTAACATTCTACTAGAACTGGCATGTTTCAGCCATACATGAACATCTACATAGAGTGCCCGCTTCGTTTCATGCATTGTTCTACAGTATATGAGTATTTATAATAGCTATTTATACTGGTAGAAAATCTTTCAGGCAAAAATAATGTTAAAAAGCAATCAGAATTTAAATAAGCAAGACAAACATACAATGAACATTTAGCGACAAAACAGCAACCGCGTGTATGAGGTCCCTTTTTTATATTTAAAATAGTACACGTTGCACATGTTTCATTTGTTGAAATTGTAAAATGTTCCATCTGCAAAGGTCAGTCACCACACACTAGCAGCAACGAGAAAACATCATTCCCCATTTATCTTTTGTTAACAAGATCCCGTTGTTTATAACAACAGGTAAGTTTTCTACCACACATTCTGCAAAACATACGAAAACAATGCGTATGTCTGTTTCTTTAAATTTCATGAATAAAAACTCCCCAAATTTCAATGAAACTAAACGCCTTCCTTATCGCCAGCCTACTATTAACGAGCTACGGTTCCACGCTCGTGGCACTGTCTAAAATCGACACAATTCTTAATTTATCTCAATTGAAATGATCCTTTTCACTTTACGGAAACATTTTGGATACGCAACGGCTGTTAACAGACCACGTTTTGCCGGTAACTACTCAATGACCGTGGAAGATTTAAACGGAACCCAGTCTTTTAGTCTCCCTAGCAATCATGGCTGGTAGTTGCGTGACTACATGAGGTTATCATGAATTAAAAATCTCATTTTTAACGGGATGAGGTATTTTAGGTGCATCATGATTAAAAATCTTTTATTAGATTTACGTATTTCACTTGCCTTCATTTAGTTAGTACATGACCATGATATTCTCCACAGCATATTAGAAGGGTACGTGTTCTGGGACTCTGTTGATTGTTAAGCAGTGTCTTTCCTTACAAACATGTTCGATTTATGTGAAATGCGAGGAATTAATTATCTGAAAAATTAAACGATTTAACGGTGCTTATTGTAAAGATTAATATTATGACCGATCACCGATCGACAGTTTAAGACTAGAACCGCCTCCAAGCCGCCATCAGCAAAAATGTTTCCTTAATATTTTGGTAAGAATTGAGAATGTTAAATTTTATGAGTGCAAATACAAGAATTAAATCGATATTTTGTCGCGTTCATCAGGATGGATATGAAAAGCATTTGTGCTGTTTAACACTTTAAACTACCTTAATGTTTTCTATAACCCGGTGAGATATAATATCGATTCAATCGTGAAATACAACACAAAAAGTAAAAGGGATATTATCAGAAATTTAGCAAATAAGACTGAGTTTCTTCTGCTTATAAGTTACTCGTAATACGTGTGAATATTTGACAGACGATCCTACGGTTACCGCGCGATACAACATCAAAGTGTAACTCATCGATCTTCTGTCTTCGGAGTTCATCGTAAATTATCATAAAATGATAACAAATTACCATCCCAAAGGGTTCTTCTTTCCATGCTAATGTAAACTGTACGGAAACTGTGTATAATCAAACGAAGATGAATATTTTTGAGTTATGGTTTGATCTTGGAACATTTTCATTGAATATAACACATATAAACGATATTTTTCAGTTCCTGATTCGGTTAGGATTTCTGTCGTCATTTGTGGGTTTTAATAACAAATTAATAACTTTTAAGTGCATGAATCAGGAAGAGTAGGTATGAGATAAGACTGAGGGAGAACCAGGTGGACGTTATAATTTTATTTTGCTTTCAAATTCTGACCATGAGTTTAAAATTGAATACAAGTACATTTATTTTGACTTTAATACTAATACATTAATAAGTATTAATTTAGCATATTTGTTAAGCCTGTAACAATTCAAATATCAGAAATCTCAATAACATTCCATTTCGAATAGTTTTTGACAAAAATGAATAAAATTATTTTGTCAATTACTAGTAGTTTATTTGAACCTGTTGTAGCGAAGCGTTTCTTCACAACGGTTCAATTTATCGTAACATTTCTCCTATCAGTCTACAAATTGCATGCGTCAACGTAATAATTTTTCAAAGAATTAAGTGTTCATCCTTCAACAAACTGTGATATCCAACTCTCAAATCGGTCACACTTCAAAGACCCTAGATGGGCCATAATGACACGTCGGGCAATTCTTGACCACTTAAAATGATAAGGGCCCGACCCTAATGATAAATTCTCAGATAACGCCTTGTACAATCATTGGTTTCACGTGCCGTAAAGGTTTCTACACAGCCGAATAGTAAACGGGGTCGTTATTCAGTTGATTAGCGTGACGTAATGCGCAGGGATCCGTTTCCTTGGGACTGATAAAGGATAATGATATTACTTGCTTCATTAGATGTTTTTGGTAAATGGTTCATTTTCCCAGCACGGCGTCTAGTCTGATAAAGGGTTAAAACATCAGGGAGCCAGTGTTCAAGGGGCAACAGGAATAAAACAAGCCTTTGGAGGTTCTAATAATAATATGCAGTATCGCCATGTGATGCTTGTATTTTATTAGCCCCTTCGTCGATAACAGTCATGATAAGATATTAACTGAAGAGTACTGTAATTAATTCAAGTGCTCATTAATTATGCAGGATATTGTAATAAAATACATATTCATTAGGTATTATTAAACATGCATCTAGCTGTTCTATTTTATTAGTTTATGGTAAGTAACTGGGTGCGTGGTCAACAAACATCCTGCTCTGTTCGCTGCGGAAACATGTAATTAGTAGTATCTTCATGAAAATGATAAAAAGGCATTTGCTAAATTAATTGCTACTATAGGTAAAATTAACGGTTCACTGGGTTATCAAAAAGCAGATGATAAGTATGAACGAATGCATGATGCATTAAATAGTGTTTTGTGAAAAGTAAAGACATATTTTTATAAATTATAATTTGAATTTAAACCATAATTTTTTGGCGGTGCCTACAAATTTAGTTTATGAAAAAATATTCGGCTGTTTGAAAATAAAATTTCGTCACCACAGTGGTTATTTCGGTTATCTAGGCTAAAGTAAAATAATAATAATTAAAAAACAACAGCAAACGCAGACCCAAGATTATAACTTTTTATTTTTTATGTTTAACACCACAGTGCACTAGAACAGTGCATTACGTCACGTACGATGGTAATGCGACAACGTTGAGGTTACCATCCGTGAAGATGTTATCACTGCATTATCATATCGCGTTATGTCCAATATCGCGTAATAAAAAGTGTCAAGCTATATTGTGCGTGTAATATTGTTGAGGTACTTGTTACTCTGTAATGATTTAATCAGTTTATCTGAAAAATACACGCAAGGGTATCGCAAGAGGAAATGGGGCGTTGCGTTTCCTAATAACTTTTAATAAAATTACTAATGAATTTACCGGAAGCTACATCCGGCTACTTGTACTATGTCATACTGTGACATATATGACACGTATTGGCATTTGGATATGTAAGTGTACCTTGTATTAAAGTTAATCATATACAATCTTACTTTATATGTTAAACATACGTTGTTTAACGTTTTCGTTTATCATTGATTACCGCAAAGCTGAAGTTTGTAATTGAGGGAATATTCACAAATTAGAATTTTTCTATATAAACGTGCATTCATCTTTAGAACACTGTAAAAAGATATTTATTTTATGATTTCTATAGAATAAGTGATATTTATATTTTTTACTGTTTTGAAACTATGGAATACCCCTTTTTATGTTCCCTGTTTTTGCCGTACTCCTTAAAAAAACACACAAAAACTTATTGCCTCCTTTTTCATTTTTTTTGACAAACAAAAAATAATACGAGAAAAAGAAACAAGTGTTTGTTTCAGTGGAATATCAATTTTACTTATGGCGTTCACGAGTGAAGAAAATCGATATTTCTCTGAAAAAAAATCAAATAATATCTTTTTTCTTCCTTGAGTTATATCAATGTTTTACTATTATTGGATTAAAAAAGAAATTTCAAAGGTCCATAATTAACAAATTTTTGATAAATTTTTCTAAAGATAAAACTTTTCGGACCCTTTATTGGCACCCCAGTGACGTTACAAATCGTATTCCAGAAAGCGGCCATTTTAGTTCAACTATTTAAAAACAAATAAACTCAATTAGATTTCTTTGCAATTATATTGATTAATTAGCCAACGTTTTATGTTTTGCAATAATTCACAGGGACTGTTCTTTATAGTAAATGCAGTATTGTGTATTATGATAGCCAAAGTTTGTCTGTGCGATAAAGGAAATGGAGAAGACCCTTTATATATTGAACGGAGAGAAGGATTTTAAAGGCAACGAATTTCACGCGGTAATATCAAGCATAAGTCTCTTACAATCCTATTTCGGTCACAGACACATCCTTACCGCTTGATGTTGTTAAAACTCTACTACTGCACCTTTGCAAAGTCGCAAAGCTATTGAAAACTGGTTTACATATTTAATTTAATTTGACAGAAGCGTATTTTTATTTTTTTGTCAATGGGGTTAAAGAATTGCGCTAAAATTTCAGAAGTTTTCTTCAGCATGCACGATGTGCGCTCTGTGTTTTACCGTGGTCCAGTTGTTTTGGTTAATTAAGCCCCGCTGTTTTTAAAATAAACACTAGTTAGCGCTCTTGATCCCTCGGGACCCGACGGACAGGCGGGTTTGAGTTCTTAGATAAGCAGACGCGTGTCACGCGACGTGTAAAAGTCGTCTGCTTTACGAGAATTTAATGATGGCAAGAATGTGAACAGAAATAATTATCGGCTGGTGGAATTAAATCCACATTGAAATTTAGAGAATTGATAGCAGTTTAAATTAACGTTTGTTTTTCCAACCGTGCAGTGGTCAGTTTGTTTGCTTGTATAACAGTGAATTGGCCGTATTCGTTCTGGTGTCATACCAAAATGTTTAGAATAACGTAATTGTTTTCAGATTAACTTGTGGCATTACCGAACTGGACGATTTTTTTAAAATGAATGCTTTGAGATTGTTTATGATAAGAATTTACCCCTGTAAATCGTAGATAAGAAAAAATTAAGGGTTAAACAAGTATATTGGAATAAATAACGACATTACCTATTAAATTAATATATTAATCCTTCGCATGACGCAACTTATGGTTTGGTCAAAAACCGAATGCTGTAATTGATAAAATACATCTGAAATAAATTTACGCACATCAGAATTTCTTTATTTTATTACTTCATGACAAAATAAGTTACATACCCGTCCAGTCCCATCCCATTCCTTATGATTTCAATTTGATTATTTAGTTATTATATTATCTTTTTTTTTTAAATTTTAAATAGACAAAACGGGTTTAAACAATTGCTCCTACAGTATTGAACGTAAACAAGCACCGATATAAATTAATGGATTCACATATATATCAAAATACGTCAGTCAATTTATTGTCCCTAAACATAAAACATAAATTAAACAACTGATTTTTTTCTGAATAGCAAACAGTGTAGACCCCGGCGTGATGTACAAGCTGATCTGGGTCTACACTGACTGAAAATATGACAATTAAGTGGATTAATTTTTTTTTAAAGTTCGATTAAGCTTTGTTTTAAGCTTCTTTGGGACCGGCAACATTTTATGTTGATTTTATAAAACCCTGTTTAACAAACCAAATCACAGAAAAAATATGTGGTAACGAGTTTTAATGGACAGTTTCTTTTTCTTAATCATTCGATAATAAATTCCATCAATTTTGGATAACGTGTGCAAAATTGATGGAATTAATTACCTTGACTTCAGAATAATAATTCTTTAGTTTACCTTTTATACGAAAAGGGGTTGAGCTAAAAGACTGATTACAGACATACGACTTATTCCCCTTGTAACCTGCTTATGCGGGAACGCCTATTTTTTTCTAAAGAAATGACCATGTTTAATGGCCATTTCACGAATTTACCATTCGGGAATCAATTAATCGAGTCCAGTCAATAACGGACGAGAATATTTCATAACTAAGACAGGTTTCTCTTTGATTTTGAAAATGATGTAAATATTAATTGCAAATTTATCGGTTGTCTATCAATGCTGACCTTTGAGGGTCAAAACTTCAAAGTTGCCGGATGACAGACTCGTCTGAAATGGTTACTAATGGCGGATAATTGTAGGCACATGGTATATGTCTTGAACACGGTTGATAATTGAAAATGGAATATTCATTTGACTTCCACTTGTCCGATGATGGATAATTGGGAAACAAGTTTAGAGTTTTAGTTTCTATGGTATCGTGTAATTTTTCTGGGAGAAAGTTTCGCACATGTTCATAATTAAAATAGTATACACAGCGAAACTTTATAGAAATGTAATCTTATAAACATAACACTCCAGTGCGGGTAACAGTGGAATTTTTCAATGAAAGACATTAGTTTGACCGAGATGAAAGTTAAGGTCAATATTACTTTAAAAGGGTAAAAAATATCCACTATCACCTTTGCTGTGTTGCGATATCTATTTTATGACACAGAACCAATCATTGTGATGATGCATTATTTGCACACTTTAGTAACACATCGCAGCTTGGTGCGCATTTTCAATTTTTGCTGATCTGGAGAGTAAAATTCCAAAAATCTATTTTAGGCTTTTAAGCCGATGTAGAAATTACATTTGCCGCGTGACGATCGAAAATTCGAAAAATTATGCATGGCTCAACATATGATTTGAAAATGAGACAATTAACGAAGATGTAATGATATGAATATTTTACAATTTTCACCGGTACAGTATGTTTCTTGACAAACATAATTATAGACTGTGAAGGTAGCTTAATTTAACCAAGATTAGTTCAGATCGGATAATGTTTAATGTGTATTTTAATGCAGATGTGTTCGATGCTGTTCAAAAATAATAAAGTGACACATTTTTTGTTAATAAATAAACAAAAACAACAACAACAACAACAAAACGCAACAAAACGCAACAAAACACGATTTGCCGCCTCTGATCAACCATCCCTACACTTCATTAAGAGATAGTCGTACATAGAATTCAATAATTAAAGAATTAAAAGCTGAACCTGCGGAGAAAATTTTCCATGTATAAAAGACAAAATGCACTAGGAAGTATCATTTCTGTTTAACTTTTTAATTTCTCAAGTTTGGCAGATAATTTTGTAGTAAGGAAAATCTCAGATATTTTCTCTTGTATCAGTTTTGACAGTTCGGGCGTCGAGCGGCAAAAAACAAACCCATCGGCCACGCGAATGCGTGCAGGTGGCCAATATTAAAAATTATAAAAATGGGTAAATAATACATAATAAATTCAAATGTAAATGAACCACAGCGATTTTCGGCAGTATAAGAAGGCAGGTTGTTTCCAAATGCGAATTTAGGCGCAGTGAGCGTCTTTTGAAGTGACGTGCTTAGAAACAGACGTGCCATTAAGTGGCGGGAAAGAAACCACGTGATTCCGGAGAAACGCGTCTGGAAGTGTCGTCTGCTCATTATGTTTGAGCATGTGGCGTTGTCCACATTAAATTTCATTCATTGTTTTCTCAGGTAAGCTAATTAAGCTGCCTAACGGTGAAATATTATTAAAGTTTTATTGTCTTTTCTGTGTGTGTGTTTTTTTTGGTTTCTGCTATCAATGGATATTCATGTATCATAGGAAAGCAGTAGTCTGCTGCCATCAGTTCGCTACACCGGCCGACCATCCTGTAACAAAAACCGAACATTTTTTGTCTAAAATTAAAATATGTTTTTGAAGGCATTCACGATTTGCGTATCACTGTTTGCTTTTGATATGGACAAAAGTGCTATCATCCTGCAAATAGACCACAGCCGGTCGGTTTGCACATATATTCTAGCTTTGTTTTAATAATTTAATTCTTTCTTTTTTACTTTTTTTTTCATTCCTACAAATATACATAGCTATTATTTTAATAGTTTTCTAGCTAGTACTGTGGCATAATTTAATTTCCAGGGGACGAACTTTTTGCAAAAGCTTCAAATGATAAATTTATTATTACGCTTTTTCTAACAGAAATATGTTTATGTATATGACATACATTTGACTAAAAAGATTATATACATGAAAAAAAAAACCCAAGAAAAACACCCCCCCCCCCAAATTAACTTCTTTTTTGGTCTTTTCATTTTTGATAAATACCATATAAACCGATATTTTACGGAAAATGATCCTCTATTAAATAAAGTTAATTTATGCCAAAGTCTTCTGAGAGACTGAATAGATTGTGTTTTACCGGATTATTTTATTCTTCACTCCTCAGCATTTCTCCAAGTTGTGTATACATTGTTTTCTAGCAATTGTTTACGTTAACTGGAGTCGTATAGTAGCCTTGAGCTCAGGAAACGTTTCTTTCCAAGCCAGATGCCCTTTATTTATTACCCAAAGTTAAAGACACTAATGATTTTATGTAGAAAAAATCCAATTTCCTACGTGTATTTAGATATCAAATCTTCAGATTTGAGGTAAATTGGAATTTCTGTAAATTGTAGGAATTGCCTTTTCATATTACTTGATTCAACAATTTCACACCTACTGTATCTATCTGATTTGTTGTGTTTTCTTGCGCTGTAATCCACTCTAATATTAATTTGAATAACTATTATTGTTGACAGAAGGAGATCATCATCATCATCATCATCATCATCATCATCAGCAGCAGCAGAAGCAGCAGCAGCATCACCAGCAGCAACACCAGCCTCATCGACAGCAGCTTAGAAGAGGAAGCAACACAATGCATTGTAACAGCTCGGTTTTTAATAAACACAACATTACTCAAAACAAATCTAAAAAGACTTGGTAAGTCTTACTACTAGTATAATTATAAGGATTTAGTTAAGATAGCATAATAATTGTCTACTTTCTTGTCACCAAGCAGGTTAATAAGTATTCCTCTGTGATCCATCAAGCCCGTTTTTATAAACTGCACTCAGCCCTCTTCATGTAAGTGCCATTTAAATAAATCTCCCAGTTTGTTGCTTGTTTGCAGGGGACTTCATGCCTATATCTTGCTGGATATGAACTTATACCGGAAGAGCGTATATATATTTGTGGCACCGTATTCCAGACAGTCTGGTAGGTCAGAGACCACTACTCTTCGTGTAAGTAATGTTATTCCCGATTTTTTTTCTGTTTCCATTAGACAAAATGCAGAAGTTTGTTACAAAGCATTTTAATGGACACTGAAGATTTAGACTGAACACTTTGGGAATTAGATTTACTTTGTGCAAAATGAGTACTTATTTGTTGACTCTAAGTCCTTTCTTTACTCCACTCCTCCATTTTCCAGCCCCTCAACATTATCTTCTTGCCCAGTAAAAATAGGACGTTCTTGTTTCAATCACAAATTTCAGATATAACAATTTTTCTAAAAAAGTCTTGCCATAGAAACCGACCGATTCTTCTACATTTATGAGATTATGAGAGAGTAAAAATACTGTGAGTAGAGAGAGAAAGATGGCTAGGTTATCCAAGAAAGTGCTGAAATTGCTGATATCAACCAGATCTGAATGCTTGATAGGTATTCATTCAAAATATATTCTAAATCCAGTCTTCCCGTCGCCGCCTACATTTATCCCGTGATTGGATTATAGCAACGTTTATTTTATTTACAAATTATTTTTCCGCTTTTCCGAAACCTGCGGGGAAGTTCTTGAATTTGCAAGATTTTTCTACGACGAAAATGACACTTGTTTAATTCAATAGAGAACGGAAGACAAATGACTGCGTTCTTTCTCTTTATTTTACTTTTCATTTGTTTGGTATTTTTGAGAAATGCAATCGAATTTCATACAGATTTTCATTTGAATCTTAAAAGAAACTTACGGTGGATTTCTTTTCTTTAACATGATGCCTCTATTGCAACCATTGGTGTGTGTAGATGCCCTTAGCGTTATTTTTTTATATTTGCAGCAATAATCGTTAAGTGTTGTGTCGCAAATGTAAAAGTCTCCCCGCACTTCGGTTAAGCAGTAAATTATTACTGGGCCATTGAAAGCAAGAAACACATCACGATTGCTCCATGACGCCATTATGCAGGAGACGACACTAAGGTGAAGAAAATGAAATATGTATATCAGTGCCCAAGATCATAAAAGTAAATTGGAGATCAGTCTCAAATCTCAAGCATCTGATTGGCTGAAATGGCTATTTTGACCAGTCGCCATTTCAGCCAATCAGATCCTTGAGATTTGATACTGGTTTCCGATCTCAGCTTTATAACCTTCAACCCAGGAGAAGCCACGTTCAGAAAGCACAGCCACCAACAAGAACAGTTTTGAATTGTCAGTAGAAATTTTTTTATACTTACAATTGCCCATTCAGGTTCTCAAATAAACAATAACGTACAAGTTCTCGTGGTAGGGTAACTTCAACCCATCAAGTACTCGTCAATGTTGCATGCAAAACCGCACACACTCAGAAAACACTGGTAGCAGGTAATCGATGACCCCACTGTGACCAGAGCACTTAGGAATCTCTCATCAACAGTAATCTTCATTTACCCAATCCTACATATTCAATGATTTCATAAGTATAAACTTATAATTGTTATTTTCTGTATAAGCATAATTTACAATAAATATCCCCATTTTGCATCGTGGTCAAGGATTATTTTTAAGAAAAAAAAAAGTAAATTAAATCTTAAGCCCGATTTGTATGCTGTGCCATAGTTGCCAAGAAAAAGGCATGTACCAGCAAGACAGATTGAAAAAAATGAAATAATAATAGTAATTGAAGCTGACTTTTGCGTCGACAATAAATTTCTTCGAAGTTGATCCATGTTACCTTTCTTTATTATGATGTAATATCTTAATTACCATAAATCACTACGTAGCAAAAACCTGTGACAAAAACAATAATGCAAATGAATAGCTGCCATAAAACTTAACATTTCTAGGAAAATTAAACCGAAAAAGACGACGGAATAATTCAGCAGACACGCGAGTATCACCAGCAAGTTCAAAGATTTTTATCGTTGAAATCAATCCGGTGATTAGCCCAATGTCCTCGGGGACAGGCGAGTATATTCGATTGTAACATATTTTCGCGTCTCAAAAGACTACATAATGGAAAATCCAATTCAATGTAAAAGTATTCACTTCCAATACAATTAGTGGTAATTAGCCTTTAATTTAATTAAGAGCAATCCGTAACGGAAAAGTGAGCAAATGTCGTGACTTCCAATGATATAATACCATTAATTGCACTACGAAGACCGTTTGAGCAATGCTAATAATTTACAGGAATTCATTAGATTACAGGAAACTTATATAATGAACACTTGGCAGATGAGAACGCTATTTTCCTGTCCTTTTGTGGGATATTTACTGTTACAATACTTAAATATATCCATAGTTTATGAATTAACTTTTCGTTACTTGTCTAGAAAATGTAATATTTGTTATTATGGAAGCTGGTCATTTTTAAACTAAGTTGTTGGCAATAATTTGTTGGAAGAAAAAAAGATAAAAAGAAGGCCACATAAAATTTAAATTTCTTGTGTATTTTGACTTGACTACTTCTGACTATCAAGACGAGAGTTATGGGCCCTAGGCAGTGCATTCCTAACTTTCATTACTCATACAACTGTTCGTTGCGTTTTTATTCTTTAACATGAACATTATGCTGCAGATACCATTATTTAAAAGGCAGTTGCTTAAAAAACAACATCAAATACGAAAGAGTTAAAGTTCTTGCAGTATGCCATTTTTTCCAAGCCATCGATCAAAGTTCAATCTTTCCATTATATTCCCTTTCAATTCTTATTTATTGGTCAGAATAAAAGTTGTATAAAGATGAAAAATGTGATTATAATGTAACTAAGCAACTTTGAGTTGTCTTGTTGAACTGCCCTTTTCTTCCCATTCCAATTTACCACTCTTTAATTGTATTTCGGTTTTCGATGTTTGCGTTTGACAAGTTCTGTTTGAAAAATAAAACAGAAACATACAATAGATTACACTTAACAGCTTTTCTAAGTATACACCTTCGTACTGGGGCATAACTGGCTTGATAATTAAACTTTTGCTCTGAAACTTTTAATAAAAATGCAATAAATACTAACTGATTTATTAGAAAAATTGGTCGAATTCAACAAGCATATTGGGAAACTAAAAGATAGGCGACTACATTTTATAAATTCAAACTGATTTGCTCAAAAAGTGGGTTGGACTATAAACAGTTATAAATCATTAGGATTAGAATGAAATAAATGTTATTTAACAGAAATAGAAGAAAAGCATATTTCTAGGTTCCAAATGTTCATTTATATGTACGAGTAATTCGTTTATTAAGTTGAACATACGCTATATTAACTGATTTTTTGCATTTTCTGTGGGTGTCAGTATTCTAAATGATTTTGAGCAGTCAGTTGTTTGTCATTTTGAATGAAGTTTTACTTATAAATCAGTTAGTATTCATTGCATGGTTTATTAAAAGTTTTAGGGCAATAGCCCAAAAATCAAGCCAGTAATGCCCCAGTACGAAGGTGTAAACTTAGCAAAGTTGTTAAGTGTATATTGCTGTATCGAAACCATGATGACTACAACATAGCCAATGCAGTTGAATACGATTTGAAATGTGTTTAAACGTTAAGAAACACTACAACGACTATCATATTTATAAGCTTTTAATTTTTTATTTGAAATAAAATGGCACCTATGTACTGTTTACAAGCCCCAAACCTTTCTTAAACTACCATGACCTGTGATTTAGTTAAAAGACTTCCATACTATATTTATTTTACTTTACGCTTCTTAATATGCTAATTTTGTTATTTTCATATATAGAAATCATTCTGTGTTGACAAAATTATGATAATAGACGTGTCTTATTTAATCTTTGAACTATTTAAAACAATAAATAACATAAACGTATTTGTAAAGACACATGTGAAATATCATATTTATTTGACAAGGCCGTGCAGCCTACATACCAGGGATGTTCCAAATATTATGTCTAGAAATGCATAATGTTGGTCCATGAAACCATTTCCAGAAGGTGTTACGGTCTGTTGACTTCACTTTTTGGTAATCTAAAGAACGGTTGAACAGCAAATCGAGATTTCGGACTTGACGCAGTCGATATATTATTTTATTACGACAAAACAAGGAATTCTTTCAATTTTGGACAGAGAAAGAAGTCTTGGCAGGTCTTGGAATAAGGAGATTGTGGTAACACAGTAACTTTCTCCAACTTCAAAAAGCGTGTTACTACAGCTGTCGTCGACGTTCTTCGCAGTAAAGGTTTTATTCTTCTCGGAACAATACCGTAGTACATTACAGAGACACTTTGGCCCATTTTACTGGGCCAAAGATTATAAAACTG
Source organism: Corbicula japonica (assembly GCA_038501625.1). NCBI lineage: Eukaryota > Metazoa > Mollusca > Bivalvia > Venerida > Cyrenidae > Corbicula > Corbicula japonica. The sequence continues at coordinate 13,677 of JAZAYU010000565.1, read as the reverse complement.
AAAATGGAAACCAATCTAAAATCTCAATGATCTGATTGGCTTAAACATTATTAGATTTGAGACTGGTTTCAAATCTCAGTTTTATAACCTTCAGTTCTGGTATTTGTACTGCTATGCCTTCGCTAGAGAAGACTAAGGCTTGCACGTATATTTGCCATTTGCAACGTCTGGTGGTCCGTTGTTTTGTTACCAACGTTTCATACCTGGGTCGGTTTTGTAAAAAGTACAAGGGGACAAAGTTTTCACAAAGCACAAAAAATGTGCTAGCTCATGGTGGCAAGAATGAATGAAGCTGATCAAGATGACGATCAATAATTTCTCTGGCTCCTAAAAAAGTTTTTTTTAGAATAATTTTGACAATTTCAACACGTACTTTTTTCTAGACGGGGCACGAGTTCTCAACATTCTTATTTTTTCAAATGAAATAAACCGTAGGTAGTAAAATATCGAACACCATTTGGATTAATTTTGTTATCTTTAATAAATTTTTATCACAAGTAGATGTCTTCACAATGATTATTTCAGCATGGAAAAGATGAATATTTAATTATTTATTACAAATTGAATGAAGTGTGGTACTTGTTTTTTCTTGTAATTCTGGGGTTAAAATAAAAACACTTTCCACTCGAATAAATAACAAATAATGAACATCCACTTCAATGTTTCCCTCTAATAAACATTATAACAGGTTTTATTATTCAAAAAGCAAGAAAAATTAAAATAATTTTCAAAACAATATGGCTGACAAATTGGATACACATTAATGAGATACTTTCTCACTAGAATAAAATGGGTGGATCAAACACAATTCATTTTATTGCACACGGAACCGTTTTCGACATGCAATTAGTAAATATGAAATGTTTATCTCTGACAAATTACTGCGTCTATGACTTACCGTTATTCCTAATCTCGACGATTTCAGGGGTTATCACGAGATGTCTTTCTTGGCACGAGAATATACGAGGTTGTCACAGACAACGGGATTTTTTTATTGTGAAAGCGACTGGATTTAGTTTGGCACGGAAGGTCATCAAAACCCATTGCCTGAATTATCAGAGTTTACCACGCTGTTTTGTGCACTGGTGCAGTATTCGATTCGAAACATATATACATAAAAATTGAACTATTCTAAATTCTCAAATCTCCGAATGAATGCGTTCGATTAATATCACGACATCATACCGCGAGACAGCGGGAGAATCTGCGAGTCTTGAAGACTAATGGCGGGAAATGGATGTATGAACCCGTCTTATCGGTAGAACTCATAGATTCGAATACACAGATAATCTCAACTTATCACAGAAAACATTTTGTTGACATTTATTATTTATTTCCTATCTATGCCTTAGTGATTGAACTTTGTAGATATTTTCATAGAAAGATGGTTTAATAGAGTTTTCGGCAGTTATCGCGCGTAAATATCGTCTGGTGCTATAGAAAATGGTTGATATTGCTAAGATAATCGACCTTCTACGTCCAATATCCGGAATAAATAGGTTAGGGTTTTAAAATATTTCAAAAGGGTAAAACATACTGTTCAATAGACGTAGGTGCAATTTTCGAAACATTTAGTAGAAATTAAAGAATTTGTTTTTGGTATAAGTGTCTTTTATGCACAGTTCTTATAAAACCAGGAGCTAAGCATTTGTTGTTCCCAAACTATTACTATAAATGATATGTAATTCACAAGTAGGTTTTAAAGATTTAAACATTTATTAAAAATACTATACGATTCAAAGGCAATACAAACGTTTATTTTTTATAAATTCCTTCATACAAATACTATATACCTTATATGACGAAATCCCATCTTTTCTCGCAGTTCTCAAAACAAAATGAAATATGCAAATGTTTTATTACAATGTCAAAACCTCCGACTCGTTTACTGGAATTTCAGGGTCCATTTTGCCGCAGATTAGGGGAAGATCCATGGTTATTTCTGACATTAAAATAGTATTTATTTGTCTCAGTGTCCCGATGAGACGATGGTTGATCGTAGCATAAAACCATCTCTGCCAGAAATAATTAGCTTAAGCTACCGTTTTACAATAACCATCCTCCCGATAATTTGATATGCCTAAACGCAATTGAGGGAAAACACCATTTTGTCGGCATCTAAAGAGTGATTAAACTCTGAATTTCGGATAATAACTAATTAGAATAACAGTATTATTGAATTAGATATTTGCAACTACTAAAATTTGAGGGCTAAAGATTTCTCGATTGTCTCGCAGAGTTGTGATGGATAAAGAAGGTATCCGGTTATATTTTTGTCTATGAGGATTGTTATCTTTTGATTATATGGCGTGGCAAATATTTTCTTTTGGCTTTTGGCGAAATACAGATTGGACATGAACAACCACTAGAATGGCGTTAATAATTGCATTAACTGTTTGCTTTTTCGTCAAAAATAAATATTATAACGAATTTGAGTTTTCTTCTGTAAAATACTTAGTCCTTCTAAATTTACCTGCCGCCCCATTGACTACTGCTATGGTAAACAATATCATAAATAAAATAACTGTATGTAATTATTAGCATTGTTATTTGTTTAGTATTTTGTAATATTATTTTGTACTTTTCAAAGCTGAAACAAAACCTACGTCAACGAATGGGTAAATTTTCACACACTTTATGAAAAAAAATCTAATAGTGTGCTAATATTTGCAAATATAAGGAATATGTGTAGCAATAAAGAGATGTATGTAAGTTCTTTCTTTTGCCAAACAAGTCCTTTTAAAGCAAATCAAAAGATTGAGAGTCCTAATATCGCTTATTGTATAATATTTTGTGTATATTTGTGCGTGTAAAAGAGGTGGTAATAAGTTACGAAGTGTCTAGGAAAATACGAACAAAAACACGATTTATTTTGCTTTCACCCCAAAATCAACCACTAACCAGAAAATGTTATATGCTATTTTCACTCACAGAATAAAATACTCGCATTGGGTAGGCATTGACCTGCAGGGGGACTTTAGAAAACGTTTCATGTAATGTAAAAATATCTTTTGATCCAGACAAAACATTGTCGGTTTTGCATTAATTCCAATCCTTAAATATTTCTTGTATACTTCCATCTTGTGCTACAAAAACCAGATTCAACATGAATAGCTATTCCTGATTTATTTTAATTATTTATGTTTATTTATAAAGTTATTATAAACACAGAATAACAATATTTTTATTGTATCATGCTTGTGTCGGACCAGATCTCTTGTAATAATATTTCAGTTCTGTTTTTAAATAATCACCTCCAATGCCAACCGTATGCTCTTGTGTAACAATAACAGTAAACCAAAATTTAATCTGTGTTTCTTTTTTCATCGTTTGGGTTATGTTCTGTCCTGAAATTAGAAAATAACACAAGTTACAGAACTATTTTTATTTGCCAAAATTTAATGTTTCATGTTTTCCATCTTATTTTATTTAAACAGAAACATTGTATTATTAATATTGCTTGGAGTAAATATTAGCAAACGAGGTCTTTTTATCTGATGTTTTGACGGCATTAAAATTTGGTTTTCAAATCCTAATAATAGTGAGCTCCTGTGCCCAAGGTTATAAAACTGAGCATGGAAACCAGTCGCCATTTCAGCCAATCAGATGCTTGAGATTTGAGACTGGTTTCCAATCTCAGCTTTATAACCTCAGTCCAGATTTACGGATTAATGCCCCCTATGTATAGTATCATAGCAAGTTGGCATGTCTGTGATAAAATAACCACTTTCCGGGTTTATATCCCTCAACATGTAATCTACGAATAGTGAGCACCCTCATTAGGGGTTGGTGCAAGATTTCCAGGGGTTTCGTTTGGGACTGTCATATGGTACTTACATGATAATTCCAAACTTTCTGACCAAAACCCCAAAATAAAATATTGTTGACCATAAAGAGCGATCGAACCACCTGCTCATGTACGTGTGAACGCATCCTATGAGCAGTTGGTGTCTCCATGCTAATATTACCACTCTCCGGGTTCATAACTCTTTAACAGGTGAGTCTAACAATAGTGAGCACCCGCTATTACGGATCTACGGGTAAGTGTACCCTATGAGTCATAGCAAGTTGTCGTGTCTATGCTAAAATTACCATTACTCACTTTAAGTCGTGAGTAAATTAATTATTCACTTATTACATGTTTCTATACATCAACAAACACAACAAATTAGGATACAGGTATTTATATTTGACAGCATTTCCGTGTACAATACAAAATCGAATTTCTGCGTCGTTAACTATAGTGAGTTGGCGATGGAAAGTCCACTAAATCTGAGCGGTGCTCATGAAATCTAGTCTGTAAATGTGTATTTACATTTGAAGCTTCACTTTTCAGTCAATATTTGCAATGTTATTCCGGAGTTTTTTTTTCCAATCTATCACTGTTGTGGGAAAAAATATTTAAAATAGTCACTATTTGTCTGTACAAGCTGAAAACACGTTTTGTAATAGCTCACTGGTTTGCAACAATGTTTTTATGTATGTAGTTTCTATTCCTTGGCTCTTAATGTCCGATTGGGTCCAAGAGGATTCAGGTAGCGTTCGATGTTGTTACCCCAGAAACTGAAACAAACTAACAAACAATTGAGAATAAAGCCCAATCAAAAGTGAATAAATGCGGTATAAATGTTCTGCTTCAATTTCTCTTCTAAAAGAAATCTGAAAGAGAAACAGAAAATATTAACTTTCGCAAAATAGTGAAATATCGAAGCACAGTAGCGTGGGCGGGTGGGAACTTGTCCTTTCTGAAGATGTGTTGCTGTCAAATATTTTAACCTCGAGTGATAAAAGAATATGAAGCAAACGCTTATATAGTGTAGCACGAGAATCACGAATAGCGGGAAAACAGAATAGAACTAAAATCAGATATCTAGCTATACACACTAACCCTACAATAGACTGTAACGATGTAAAACGTGAATAATTGCATCTCTATTATTCATTCCCCTCTGTTTGTAAACGATTAAAATGTTTTGATTGTATTTTTCTAAAATCACGTTTTGTTCTAGAATAAACATGAATTTGCTCTTCTTAGCCAAAACTTTTTTACCTTATTTCCTGTAAACCATATGGCTGTTGTGTCTCAATGAAATTACATTACCGCTTTTGAATGTTTCCTTGCCAGAAAAGATGTTTTACATGTTATTGGTCTGAAATATTTTCTTCCACAGTTTTTGTTTGTGAGAAAAATCAAAAACTGTAAATTTTCATTGAACTTTAGAACTATGTAAACAGTAACAATAATAAGATTGCGGGAGTTTTAAACATGTTTAACCCTTTACTTCATATACTCGTGTATGACCTTTATTGCATTAGAAATCATAGCAGATCCAGATTAGCAGGCATTAGGCATTGGATTAATGATTAAATTACAATTAATTTATTTTTCAAATGTAATGATTAAATTACAATTACTTTGGTAAAGTAATCAGATTACATTTTGATTACATTTGATTATATGTACACACCAATTCATATTGAAGATTCAGAAACATATCCCTCATTAATTTTACAAAGAAAATAAATGTCTATACATTCTAAAGAACTTTAATGAAAACATTTTAATATGTACACTATTGAATAAATGAACTTCATACAATCTTTTAAAGGTTTTAGTAAGCATCAACTGCTCAAATGTTTCAGACTTTAAAGAACATCTGTCTAGTCTAAATATTCTGCCTGCAAAGGCAGGAATGGCCAGATATTTATTTGCCAGTGTTGCCAGAGATGGATACACTTGTTGTTTTTCCAGAATTTTAATGGATCAGCTTTCATGTCAATACAGGGTCAAGAGAGTGCATCATCATTTTCATATGGAACCAATCTCTTCTCTATGGAGTCTTTTATAGCTGATACCATCCTGTTTTTGAAAGTTTTATAAAGTTCTTGTAATTTAACTCTAATTCCAATAGTAACAGGGATTGACAAACTTCCAGTTTTGTTTAAATGTGTAAGTAAATTTGAGGTTGTTTTTGTGTGCCCATATATTGTTGTAGCACAGTGTTTGCATTTTCCTTTAACATGACCTTCTGCATTTTCAGGCAGCACAAAATGGCTCCATAGGTTTGCTGCCATGACTGACAAACTTGAAATGACCAATTTTACACATTCACAAATAAATCATAAACAAATCTCTTTGATCTCACTGTTACCTAGATTGAAAAATATGTTTAATCAACTTTTTATAAATCTGCAGGTGAAAACAATGACACCTTTCAATTTTCAGTTGTAGGTGAGAACATATTGATCACTCAAATTATTGGGTTCAATACATTTTGTCATAATGTATTTCTGAATTCTGTTTTGTCATAATATTGCCTGAGTCTTGACATGGCCCTCTAAATCATAATTTAAACTGTTGGTGTGGATACATTGTTGGTTTGCTCAATTTTGATGTAGGTTAAAATTAAAAAAAACAACATATTCAGAGATGCAGGTTATTGTTTTTTCATAACTCTGTTTAATTTTAAACTTTTTCATTGTTAAGATAAACTTCATATATGTACATGTAATCAGAATGTAATCAGAAATTAATCATGATTACAGGAAATTTTTCTTGAGTAATTGATTAAATTACAGTAATTTTAATCAGATTTAGCCAATGTAATCATTACATCTGATTACTTGGAAACAATGTAATCATTACAGCTGATTACAATTACTGATTACGATTACCCCAGGTCTGGCAGGCATACCCATGTCATCTGATCTGGATCTACACTGTCCGCTTCATTGTCAGAAATGGACAAATGAATTTAAAAACAGTGTATATCCTGTATATCCTAATCAGACAACTAATCTGGATCTACAATATTCGCCAATGAGATAAAATTAATATCTATGGAATAAAGGTTAATACCATTGCTAGAAACATAATACTAATACAGGGATGGACCGTTTGTTTGTTTTTCTCAATATGATATCTTGAAGAAAAGTCCGTTTTGGTGACTGAAAAACACTTTTCTTTGACGGCTGGTCTTCGTCATTTTCCAACCTTTATCTGTCGAACAAAAGAGAGGAGGAATTTTTAAAACTTAAGTTAAAAAATAAATCTTAATTAAATTTGACGAAGCAGGACTATTTCAACATTTTTTTTTTAAATCGACATTCCATTGTGATCTAGTTTGTCTGGTAGGCCTACATGTGATATACGTCTTTTAGAGACAAGTAAGAGCAGCCAATCCATTGCTGGATAGCTATCTCGCCTGTCTGCACTTGCAAACAAATAGCGGTCAGAGTGGAGGTGATTGTGTGTGTGTTGCGCGGGGGGGGGGGGGGGGGGCATTAAAAATAAGTTTTAACCTCAGTTTTTAATGTTTGTACTTGTTAAAAATTAATAAAGCAATCAAAACCACCCTTATTGTAACATATGGATATAAAATAATCACACACGTATCTACTGTAAGGAGGTAGATTTATGACGTTGAACAGCAATAACACACACGGTAACAATAGTCAATAACTGTGTGATGTTTGTCTTGTAAAACATCTGGTTCCTTTACAACAATAATTTAAGAATACTTTTCTTTATTGATTTTTTGTTTGCAAAACTGTTTAATACTTTCCCTAATGAAATAGATTGTTATTTTGTTGTCAAAAATTATTTTGAACATTTTAGTGTGATTTCCTTGAAAACAACTCAGCATTGCCATACATTGAAAACAGCACATATTACGTATATTGACCTGGAATTGAAATTTCATTTTTCATTTCAAACAGTAGAGAAGATATGAGAGCATGGATTTATTAAATGATCAATTGCAAAATAGGCACCACAAGTGAAACATTTTGCTACTGCGGGTATAGACCAAGTTCAAGGGTCCACCAACCTCACTAGTCGCAACAGGTTCTCATAATTATGAACAGACAGGTACAAGTTGTTTTGGTGAATTTGTTTCAACCCACCCATCAACTCAACAATGTTGCATGCAAATGCACACAACCATATAAAACATATAAAGCCACTGGCATTGGTAAGAAAAGACGACGGAGTCCACAATAATTTACTGTGACCAGAGCCCAAGATCATAAATCTAAGTTTTGAGATCAGTCTCAAATCTCAAGGATCTGATTGGCTGAAATGGCGACTGGTCGCCATTTCAGCCAATCAGATCCTTGAGATTTGATACTGATCTCCAGATTTAGTTTTATGATCTTGGGCACAGAGTACATTGAGTCAAATCAGCAAGAACATGATGGCAGGAGGAAAGTCTACGACAGTCTTTTACAATATTTCCCAATAAACCGTCACAAACTCCGAACCCCCTGCCACCATTGTGCAGAGGTCAGCAAGGCGATCAATTATAGATGGGTAAACCTACAAGCATGCAGAGCGCTATAGAATATTATGTTGGTAGCCTTTCTTTTTAAATTCGTTTATATGATACACATTGTTTTTTTTCTGTTTTGGTTCTGTTCATCAATAACGTTGACGTGGGCCGCCTCATGGAGATCTACCTCTTAAAATAAATGAATAATTTTCATTTCTTTGGCAGAATAGACAGAACAGCAGAATTTAGAAGTAAAATGAATAAGAGAGTTTCTTCTGTATTTAACGATTAGACCAACAAAATATGTATATTCTCTCAGAATGGGAAGACTGTTCCCTATGGTTATAAATCCTGGCACGAAAACCAGTCTCAGATTTCAAGCCTTCTATAAGTCCATATACTGTGCTCAGTTTAAGTAAGCCAGTACCTAAAATCATACAATTAAGAAGAGTGACGAGTATTAACTCTCAAGCATCAGATTAGCTAATAAGGAGAGTTGTATTAATTTCAGACAATTACATGGTAAGGATTGGTCTCCAATCTATGTTCATGATCTTGTGTTCAAACTCCTTAATTCTGAGACTAGTCTCCAATCTCAGCTTTATAACATTTAGACCAGAGAATGTTGCCGTTGTTTGGTTAGGCCCATAAAACCCATCAGCTATTCTTTAAATATCCCAGTTAGATCTTATTCGTCCATGTAACAGGATTAGTGTGTGATTTTATGAAAGCTCGTGATTTTCGAAAAATCAAACATGTACATATATATGTATAGTCTTTTTTTGTTTGAACATCTTTAATGTGTATTTGTTCATTGATAAAATTAAAACAATATCCCAAACAGGTCAAACTTTTATGCTATTGATACTATGATTAAGCTTTCTAAAGCTAAATGATTGGCAGTATTAAATTTAAGGTGGTATTTGAACCCAAGGTCATTTGATGAGAAATATATATCTGAGCTATTGTTCATTTCATAATGCCTTTGGAGGTAAGTTGTTGGTTATAAAACTGACTTGTAGCCCACAGCAACATTTATGTGACTTTGAAACCATACTGGATTCAATTGTCAAATAGATTTTGTAATGTTCTTTATGCTAGATAGGTTAGAGTGACGTTTTGGCATTTTCATAGGCTGCAAACTTGGCTCATTTCTGCACGCTTTTTGTGGGCAACAGCGGAAACAAAGTTAAACGATATATTTCTTTTTAAATATCTTGCTATCTTTCATATCTAGATTTTGTTTGTTTTGTCATGGTGCATTTATAATTTACAATCTGAGTATTGTTGAAGTCGTTGTACATCTTGATATATCGAAAGAAATCTGAAAAATGCTCCTTATAAATGTAAAACAAATCTCATGATATATTTTTTAAAATGTATCATGTTTTACATGGTTTATTATTTGTTATTCTTGCTTGTTGTTTCAATGATTTGACACTTCGTTGTGGAAATCCACCAGTTCCTTGCATTTTGTATTAAAGAGCGGGAAACATCGCGTGCGGCAGCGACTCCCATGGTGCCTCTGGATTCGAGTTAATTACATTATTGTTTTACAATGTTGTCTGTAATTCTGCCTGGCAAATGTTAATTGCCCGAATCTCCCGAGCGTGTTCTTATGTCGTCTCCGTGAAGTTTTAATCGATTTGCGACCAGTCTGGTATGGGACTAGCTTTCAGTAGGAATTAGTATGTTATAGATCATTTATTGGAAGTTGAAGGGAGCGACAGTGATCGCTTAGATGATTTCTTTAAGTATCTAAAAAGCAATCTATAATCGGCTTATAGTTCAAAATGAACATCTCAAAAATATGATCTCGTAATGATATTAATTCATGGATAAAGGAAAATTTATCCCAGTACGAAAGGAAATGGAATAACACATTGAAAAACTGGAAATTTTATCTCAACATCTTGCAAAAAAAGCTTTTTGGAGGTCAACAATAAAAAAAATTTTAGACTTTATTTTCATGTCACTTTTTTCTTATGAAACAGTTTTTTTCTAGATGTTTTGGCTTAAAATGTTCAAGTATTAAAGCTTCAAAATTTATTCTTTTTTAATCTATCGTTTAAATATTTTTAGACAATGGCTGAATGGAAAATGTATTTAAATGCATACTTGTAGTCTTTATAAAATGTATTATATAAAAATATGGAAAAGAATGTTAGAAAACTTTAAAATTGACTAAAACACCGATAACAAATATTCAGTACTGTTCTGGCGGAAAACGTTATGATTAAAATAAAATATGTATTCGTGAAGCAAAGCATCAGTGTTACTTATTGTCTTTGGATATATTGTATGACAAAATGTAGTTTACAACATATATATCTTCCATTAAATAAGTGTTTTCCTTACCGAATGGCAGGTTGTTAGTCTATTATATCGAAATTGTTGTTATTGATGTTGTTTTTAATTTTTGACAAAGATGACATGAATTTATTTATTTATGGGGGTGTATATTAGAAATATATTGGTTTGCCCATCAGAAAAAAGGTTACAATAAACAGAACTGTGATTGTTAGTATTTCGATTGGAATATATTTTATTATAAAGCACATAGCATCGAACTTGGTTCTTCAACCATTTTCTCTTATTCCGCACAAACTTATATCTTTTTATCGTATTTTATGGAAACACGCATTTCTTTTAAAATGCAAAGTGGAAAATAATTTTCTCATAGAAATATGACAAAACTTCAGCAATTACTCTCGCTTGATTGACACTCATATTTCTTAGTCGATTATACAAAATGCTTTAAATTTTAAAATTTCGCCGTTATCGTCTGCTAGTCTACCTACTCAGCACGAGCGTCGCCTTTTCCATTTAGAAAACGCGGGAAAACTGCAGGGACTAATCAGAAGTTCGAGTGAGGGGAGCAGTTATTTATACCCAGTGACAACAATTTTATGAGTATAGTAATTACTTCTTGCTGTGATAGTAAGTATAACTGTCAGGGTCTATCAATCAAAATTGTCACAGAATTTTATAGAAAAATCAAAACGCTAAAATTCGCAATAAATCACTTTTATGTGTAAAATTTCACTTCGCCAAGTCCCTTAAGTGTTTTGCTGGAAAGGAAAAATAGAAGTTGTATATGACGTTCATAAAGCATGGTTTAAGTATAGTGCTATATTGCTATATTTTATATGCAGTTTTTTTATTATCAGTTGTCTACTGCAAAACAATAAAACTAAATAGCAAATGATTTGAGTATCAAACTTAACTACTAGCCTCCTCAGTCCCAACAGTCACAAAGGAAAAGGAAAAATTCACATAAAACACGAAAACACGTCCCTAAGCACCCACACACACACCCGCATCCACAGGCACGCACATTAACAATGCCACGAATATCAGAAAGGAAACATATTTAGTGTATTAGTTAATAGTTTCATTCGATGTAGTCTATATCTTAATTGTGTATTTATTATGTAATATATTGAGATATTATTTTTATATGTATATTAAAGTGGAATGTTGAAGATATCATTGTCATCTGACACTTTATAAAATAAGACATTATGCTTTGTAGATTAATACCAATATATCAATTGACGTTTATGTCTGTATCCACCATTTTTAGAACAAAACTGGACTAAACAAATGTTTGTGATATAATTTTATTAGGTATTTAATATATATCAGTAAAGAAGAGAAATTCATATTAATTATCTTTGTGTAACAACAAGAATATAAGAAAAACAAATTACAACAAATAACGAGTGTGAGTTAGTGTCCCCTATTCTACCAGCCAGTAACGTTTAACGAAAACTCCTCTACAGTGATTTTCAACACACTATTAGACGGCGCTTTGAACACGACACACGGTACAGGTTATAAAATTTCGATTTGTTGGTCCCATATTTCATTTTTAGTTTCCCGTGTTGCTGGTTTCTTTTCATGTATGTGTATTGACTGAAACATCCACCTCTTCGCCCCGGAGTCTGTTTACTTCCGGTTCCGGTTAAGCCTTCCGTCACCTATGGGTTAGCACTCATTCGGATGTTTTCAATTCGGATGCCCATACATGTTCAGGCCAGCCACTTCTTTTGTCTTTCTTGCTCTGCGATGGTGAGACATTCTCGTCTTCCTCTTTAGTTGTAGCTGCTTTCTGAAGAAAACAACAACATCATTTAGGTAATAATATTAATTAGCTACATAGTTATACTTATGTTTCCACTATTATGTTATGGTTCCAGTTTTTCGACTACTATGCTACATGGCGCATCAAGAGCACCTGTTTTGCCCGCCGTGATTTCCATTTTTAATAGTATTTCAAATATGATTATGTTGTTTTTTAATATTTCATATAGCTCAAATTAAAATGCTAAATACTTTCAGTGTTTTATTTTAAATTTAAATGAAAAATGGGAAGCGAGTGGCACTTCCTTCTAACTCCCAAAACATATTAACGCTAATATAAATCTAATTATTGTAGAGTTATTAATGACATAATATATTTGTTTCTTGCATATCATGTTCTGTCAGATTTTAAAATTGTTAATGCTGAATTTACGTCGGAAATGTTTGTCTTGTTCATTTATCTCCCTGTTGAATATTAGATTACTTGAAAATGATGGATGAGAGTTTTCTAAAACGAGGCTGGCGCGTGCAGCGTCCGTCAGCGTCTTTATCCGGTTCTTTTATCTAGGCTTTGGTCCAACATGCTCGTTGCTATCTGATACAAAAGCGGACTTGTCTTAGTAATGGTATTGTTTTGTACGGAGGCAGCCCAGGTACTATTGTGGTAATATATGTTTTTGATATATAATACAACAGCTGTATGTTTTTCTCTATATAAAACCCTTGTGTATTTGTGTTAAAGCGCATTCCTTTATATTATATGAATCTTTAGTAAGCAGTTTGTTTGGATTCTTCTCTTAATAGTCGATTACCTTTACAATTTTAAATGATGTTTATTTGCATATCGTTTTTAAAATATATTTTCTTTTTTTTTAAGCAAACCGAAGAATCTTTATGTAATATTGTTTTGGCAATACTCTTTATATTTCTTTTAATTGAATTGGTTCAACTATTTTATCTAATAAAATCAGATTTATGATACGAAATATTATGCAATTTCATGAAATTCTGATAAAAAAAGTCATAATATATAGTTACGTATATACCATCGGCTCTGATAATTGTTTTTTTTTTTGTAAATAAACTGCCCTAAAAGAAAACTCTTTGGTATCCATTCATTGTGTGTATCTTGAGACTTGGTATTTTCAAACGTTTTCCAAAAACATGCGAAGCAACCCAGGTTTCAAGCAGATTATGACTTGAGTGGTAACCAACACCATGAAGTCCGTACTCTTGTCTTTGACAACCATTTATTTACTAGTTGAATTAGTTTTAATATGCTCTAAAGATATGCTACTACAGGAATGGGTGTTTACGAATT
>JAZAYU010000564.1:61425-251488 GCA_038501625.1 Corbicula japonica | reverse complement strand
CGCGTTACCATTGACGTTATATTTCGCGCCATTTATCGTTCAAATTAGCTTGATAAGCTGCACGGAGTCCACTTGAAATTAGTATTAATTGAAGATTTCTAAAACATAACTATTTATAGTTCATGTAATAAAACAGTTATTTACTTATTAGCTGGGAAATATGCTGTTGATATTGACCGCAAAAATCGTTATTGACCTCGGCTATCGCCTCGGTCAATAACGATTTTTTTAGGTCAATATCACAGCATATTTCCCAGCTAATAAGTAAATAATTGTATAATAACGTAGTCATCAGTACATGACATCGGTAACCGATTATTTACTTTTATTTTAGGTAGCTTTATAAAAATTATTTTGCCGCTTTCAAAGGCGATAACCTCATCGGAATCTCATTGTCTATAATTGTTTGCGGCGTTTATTTTTGGAATTGATCTTTGTAAAACCTTGCTCTCTTCTCCTCGCTACTTTTTGACTGTGTGGGGAGGCCATATCTACAGGATGTTGCCATTAATGATATGCATATTTCAGTTTTTATGTTATTTCATAAACTTTTCTTAAAACAGTAGTTCCGTTCCAAGTGTCTTTATATCAATTTAGTATTACTGTTAAACAGTTAATCGAAAGTGCTGGTTAACCCGAATATCCAGAACTTTCTAATAACCTTTTATTACATCAAGCAATATACTTCATCATAGCAAAAGACATAGTGCACATCGATTAATGAAAATCATTGTTCAGCCGTGAAGGCATTCGGTCAGATAGAAGGTCAACTGGCAATTAAGATTCCTATTAGGCAAATGAAATTACCATTTAATTATTTTTTGCCTTAGGCGGTGACCTGCAACAAAACTCGACAATATCTGATCATATGACAGGATCTAAAAATTAAGATAACAATATTCACAAATGAATTAAAAAAAACAGCTGTTTAAACGAGTTCTAGGGTAAATGCAGTAATAAATATGACAGGAGTTAGAATGGATTGTAATGATTTAAACTAAATTTCTTAAAGTCTGGTCCAAATACAAAATACAAAATTTATTTTACGACATTCAAATATAAGGAATATGGTAATAAACGATGAAATCCGCCATTTCATTAATACAACAACATAATAAAAAGGAATACATGAACAGAATATATATACAACAAAATAGGGATAAGGCTGGTGTGTTTACAGAAGTCTTTACGACAAGATTACAAAGGATCAAATTACCAACACCCGCGAACACACCTTCAAACTTATTTCGAGAAATTATTTGCCAATTAAAAAGCATGGACGAAATAAACAACTTACTTACTGAAACATGTTAAATAAAAGGAAAGTGGACTGGCAGAAGTGAATCATTTATTTCAAATTTAAAATAGGTCCATTGTGTTTTGTGCCTTAAGCCCACTCCTTGAAATGAGCAAACTAACAAAAAAATGTTCATAAGAACTAGTAAATAAGGAGGAATGTTGCTTCTATAGCTTTATAAACTCATACCTAGACAGATTTACGCGATAATTTAAGAATTTAAAATTTAATATTTTTGTATGTTTTTTATTAACCTATTTGTACACATGAATTCTTTCGGTTACTAAATGAATTGAAAAAATGAAAACTTACTTTTTTAATTCAAAAAATATGTTCGGTGATGCTAAATTTATCCAAAAAAATAAATATGTCGTATTTGCATATATCTGGAAATTTGATTAAGCGGAAAGATGTTGTTATGTTTTAATAGAGGTCAAGGTACATATTGATGAGAGCTTAAAGCCTATGGTATGACATTGTATGGCAAAGAAAACAAAAAATATAAAGTCCATTGATGCAATGAAACAATATACTGTTCTTAAAATATCCATTTTTGGTAAATTATCACCCTTGGAATTAAAGAAATAACAAAATCCAACTCTTAATTTGCCACAACCAAATTACTATTTTTATTTTTTAAACATATAGACAATGAACCAACAACTTCCAAGGTGAACGTGTTAATGATCACATTCCTTCAGACATTTGCAGTCTCTGGCACCATTTATGTTAAAGGAGTTTCCCATGTTATCTTTTCAAGTTTTCATTTTGGCTCAGAATAGTTTTATTTTATTTGAACACTATTTTAGTAAAACCAAAATGCATCAAAAAAGCTTCAGCATGTCCTCGGGGTCAGCATAATTGTGACATCAAATTAGCAATCGGTTTTGCTTCTTATATATGTCCCATGTCTAATCATACAACGTGATAGCTGTTTGGAGCTGTGCTGCATTTATAATAATCATAACTTGATTTTAGGAGGGCGAATCTCCACCACTGAATGAAAATATGTCGCATTAATACCCTGAGATTGCAATACGTTGTGGAATATTTCATTTTCGGTGTGTGTCTCGAATAAATCATCGAGTATCTGCCTTCAGTTGCACGGTAGTTTGTCCCTGAGGGTTTAAATCAGGTTCTAAGTGCACCAACATCACACCACATATGGCCAAATATTTACACTTAAACTTCATCCACTACGATGAAGTCTTATTCATCTAACGAATCATAAGTTCTGATGGTAAACAGTGTGACGTTTTATTTAAAAGGCGTGGCTACAGTAGAGCCGTTCACAATTTATTGGACGTTGCAAGATGTTTTGACGTGTGACGTCGCCTTGCACGCACGTTTTGCCACGAGTTGCTGCGAAAAAGCCCTTCGGGCTTCACGCACTTTAAACAACCCAACTGTTTTCCATACCCAAATGGAAACCATCAACTATCGATTCAATCCTTAAATATATCATATTATTCAAAACCAAAAAGTAAAATATGCAAATCACGAATAGCCACAAACAGACAACGCAGTTTTCCCATATACACCCAACCAAAAGTAGAGAAACGTAGGGAAAAAGAACAAAGGTCTATAAAATAACCAGTTTAAAATTAGGCACCACAAACAACTATCGCAAAAGCTTGAATAAATTTCAAGATAAACATATACAACATTAATAATTGAGTGTGTAATATGGTTTAAGGAGTACCAAATTATCACTACTTACTGAAAATATCTCTAATTATTTCTCTTAGATTCTATTGATGCAATGCAATATCTGGTCTCAGATGACAGATTGATCGGGTTTATTATCCCCCGAGAGTGCTTTTTAGCAAGTTATATAATGTACTAATATTTTATCAAGCATGAACAATTATTTCTGGGTAAATTGGAAGTAATTCACAAAAGTAACGTTTTTTATATATATATTTTTTTAGAAAATCTGGCGGAGCAAGTGTAAGATTGGTAAAACCTGGCTTTTTGTGTGTGTTTTCGATATGTTACAACGTAGCTTTATCAGTTTAGAAATAGTCAGTTAAATCTTTTATATATTTATAAATAGTCTTTATAATGTATGTATATTCATATGTTCACAATACAACGGTAATAAAATCCTAAATTTTACTAGTTTAAAAGAACTATAGAGTGCCTTGTCAGTAGGTGTTTTACCGATTACAAAGACATCCGTGATTTTGGTTGTCGGCCAATGAAATTTGGATGATTAGGCATGATGAAAGCAAAAGTAGCTGTATTCACTGATGTGTTGAAATGGAGGCCCGACTACTTAATGTAATAGGTTATGAATTTTCAAGTGAATCTCAATTTAAACAATGAAAACATGTTCAGGGGGTAGGACGTTATTAAGTAGTTTACAGAAAACATTAAGTGGGAAAATGTTTGCAGAAAACAAAATGGCGTAAATTCGTCAAAATCTGAGTAAGTAGCTTTTTTCTTTGTATTTTACAATATAAGTGTGTGCATTCTGTGGCGCAAAGTGTATATTTCAATCGGCAATTTACCGTTTCATCATAAACTTGGAGATGAAAAAGTTATTGAAGAGCTTTTAGCTCTCGTGGCAATATTTACCCATGTCTTTCTTGTATTTGTGATGGAACATACGCCTTTTCTGGTCATGTTTTTCAAACATGTTGCATGCCTTAAATAGATAATCATGCCTGAAAGGCTTTGCACTTCCTTTTCTGTTTTTTGCATCAACTGCCGACGTTGCTTGAACAGATTTTGACCACATTAAGCCCTGTATTCGTTATAGAAAACACTTTATACCCGTTTTGTTTGGTAGAAAACATTATTTGCACGTATAAGGCCTATAAATTAACATGGTGGTTCTGTGGAATGACTATAGAATTTAATTTGAACAATAAACAAGGGTTTGCCGGTGAAACAGAAGACATGTTCCAGTACAGTACAGTATTTTTCTGCAATGGGATTTATAGCTGTCTAAAATGTGTTGTGTAAATAGCCATTAAAGACAGTAACCTTTGTCTCTGTACAGCAGTCATATTTGTCTTTATATAGAAATTGTTCTCTGTGACAGTTCATATGTAATATATAATATTAAGCATTGGATCAAAGAAGGACACTTGAGTCTAACTTGTTTTGAGTGTCCTCCATTCTAAAAATTTCAGAGATCACCAGTTTGATACGAGAGAAAGACACAAAGGAAAACATTGAAAAATAATCAGTATTAAGGAAGCTCCTAGACTGGCGCACATTACAAGGCTGATGAAAGTAAAAATCTCCAAGTTTATGATAAAACGGTAAATTGCCGATTGAAATATATACTTTGCGCCACAGAATGCACACACTTATATTGTAAAATACAAAGAAAAAGCTACTTAATTAGAATAAAACCGGCCGAAAGTCCTCAGATTTTGACGAATATACGCCATTTTGTTTTCTGTAAATTATTTTTCCCACTTATTTTTTTTCTTTAAACTACTCAACGTCCTACCCCCTGCTGTTTTCACATTTATTTGAAACTTTTCAACAGCAACTGAAACAGTGTTGGTGAAAATATAATGTTACTGCTTTTATACACCTATGCGGTTTAACAGAAAACAGGGTCTCATAAAACATGCAAAGTGTACGAAAGCTAGATATACTTTTATAAGTACTCTTGCATTTCAAAGCGTGAATACACCAATGTAATTATACTCGTACAGTCGTTTCACTTTTAAATCCTTAATCTCACCAATTAATTAAAAGTGCGAAGCAGTCAGCACACCAGATTGGGCCTGGTTAGGTTTATGACCTTTTTATAAGGTTTGTTACATAACTGATAAGAGGATAAATTATGGCGGGGACATGGAAAATAACTCAGGATTTGTTTTAATTAAAATGCCTTTATATTTCATTACAAACAAGACTAAATCACATTTCTTGACACTCCTCGTAAATCTGAATGTCTTTTGTCTGCAGTAACACATTTTATACATTTATTTTGATTAGTTAATTTGTAAGGTCATTTAAATACAATTCACTTATTTAATCAGTTATGGTTGGTGTTTTTATTGTGCAGTCCCGTCTATAATAATTATATTCATTTATATTGCATGCTATTATACAACATAAAATATTAAAATTAATTCCACAAAACCATATTCATTTTGTATAACAGGAGGATTCAGATAAAATAGTCTACACTGTAACATGGATAACAATTTGTATCTTTCTCATTATAATAACTTAATAAAGACTGTTGTATAGATACTATACCCTGTTAACATCTATTTCAAACACGTCTGTGACATATGCTGGAAAGCAATCTAGATTAAAGAAATCATTGAATGATCAACTACCGATATGCAAAAGCATGCAATCAACGAAAATAAAAAACCTAAAAGGCTTATTTAGACGACGCAATTATGGATCCTTGATTCATTCATAATTATTATTATTAATTATTATTATTAATTACCAAACTTATATAGCGCCCTTTTCATATACACGTTCAAAGGCGCTTTACAATGATCTAAACTGATAAATAATTACAAGCAATTTCATTAAAATCCTAAAACAGTATTTAAACAATAAATGTATGACATACTAAGAATAAGAATATAAAATAATAAATTAAAATGTGGTATTAATCTAGTTGTCTGAAATTAAAATAATTAAATATCAATATCATACAATAAAAATATTCTAGCGAAACTTCTTAGATACTTAATTTAAAATAATAAATTTTATAATCATCATCTAAATTGCATTTATATATTAAATCGAAAGTCTAAAACAGTTTACACTGGATATGTAACCGCCCTAAAAGATCTTAACAGAATTAAAACAGATTGTAAAATTATTATTTATATCAAGAAGACGATTTGGTAAGTCCCATCCCCATCCCGTTCCGTACCACACCGCCCGGGACCGACCGCGACACCCGCCCAGACCCGCCACACTCCCCCCAACCCACTACGAAGGTCCTCTGCACATGGAGGGATAACCTGAAAATATACTATGACAACAAGAAGTCGTCATTGTATACTTAACTTTCTTGAGTCTTGGCACAGCGCGACCGCACGGGACACCCCCGCGAGCAAGAAGGCCGATGTCCCGTCCCGGACTCTTCTTGATTCTTGACCCCAGTGAGCTAGAAGCTCGACTGGTTACTGATCTGGACAGTGTGGGACACACAGACTTCCAAAATCACTGTGTGGTTATTCATGATAAAAATAATATTCATAAGCTTGTTTGAAATAGTGTGTTTTAAGTGCACGTTTGAAAGAACACAATGAGCTTGAGTCTCTCACATTGGACGGTAGATCGTTCCACAGTTTCGGAGCTGCATATTCAAATCGTCTTTCGCCGTAGATTACAGTTTTACTTTTTGGTATCACTAAAGTAAGTGCTTTGTTCTGAGATCGTAGATTCCTTCGTGGTTTGTAAACACATAACATTTCTTCCATATATTCCGGCGATTTTCCGTTTAAAGCTTTGTAGGTATGTGTTAAAATTTTAAATTGGATTCTGTATTGCACTGGAAGCCAGGTGTAATATGATCGTACCGCGAGGTTCTGGAGATGATGCGGGCAGCTGTATTTTGAACGATCTGCAGTTTGTTGATTAATGTTTGAGGTACTCCATACAATAGTGCATTGCAGTAATCTAGGCGCGAGATAACCAATGAAGTCACAAGCTGTTTAGATGCATCAATTGTCAGATATTTCCGAATTCTGCCTATTTGTCTAAGATGTGCATAACATGATCTGCATACTGAATTAACGTGATCTTCCATGTTCATGTTTGAATCAAAGATGGCACCTAAATTTCTAACATTAACCGATTGATTTATTTTAGAGTCACCCACTGTTATCGATAGATCTTCAATGTGTTTGGAGTTATATGGAGATGAGAACATGATGACTTCTGTTTTATCAGTGTTAAGTTTTAGCATGTTAACATTCATCCACGATATTATGTCTCGAAGGCACGATTGAATGCGTTGTAATGTTTCTTCCTTAGAGATGTCATCTAATGGTTTGAAAGATAGATACAGCTGTGAGTCATCGGCGTAGAGATGGTACTGCAGCCCATGATCTTTGCAGATGGCCCCAAGTGGTTTAGTGTACATAGTATAAAATTTCGGCCCTAAAACAGACCCCTGTGGGACACTAAAATTCAGTGTGACCGGGTCTGACAGCACACCGTTAATGTACACTGTCTGTTTTCTATCTTGAAGGTATGATGTTATCCATTCCAGTGGTTTTTCAGTGATCCCGAAAACATTTTCAAGTCTCTGTAACAAAGTTTTGTGATCAATTGTATCAAAAGCTGCTGATAGATCTAACATAACTAAGACTGTAACATTACCATGGTCGAGGAATTTGAGAACATCGTTTTGGACTTTGATAAGTGCAGTCTCTGTCGAATGGAATTTGCGGTAGGCTGACTGATATTTTTCTTGAAGTTGATTTTTTGTCACGTGTTCATCAATACGAGAACTCACTACTCTTTCTAATGTCTTTGATACAAATGATAAATTTGAAACAGGTCTATAGTTTTTTAAAATGTTTTGATCCAATGTTGGTTTTTTCAAAAGAGGTTTAACATAAGATCTTTTAAACTCTGCGGGAACATTTCCTGTGCTGAGCGAGATGTTGATAATGTTAGAAAGAAATGGTAAAAGTTCATCAAGGCACGATTTTAATAGCCATGTTGGTATTGGATCCAGTTCACATGATTTATTTGAAGATCTATTGATTATTTTCTTAATTTCTTCTTTTGATGCTGTTTCAAATTGAGTCAGACTATTTTCAACACCCATTTGTTCTGCTTCTACATCGACTGGGTTTAGAACTAATTTTGATTTTATTTCATCTCTGATGGCTTCTATTTTCTCAACAAAGAAATCACTAAACTCTTGTGGCAATTGAGCAGTTTTTATGTTCGTAGGTAAAGATGTCTCAGTTGGACCATTCAGTAGGTTATTTGTAATTTGAAACAATTGTTTTTGATCTCGACCACAAGATGTTACCTTATCCGAATAATGGTTCACTTTAGCCTCAACCAGCATTTGATTTACTTTTGAACATTGATTACGATATATTTCGTGGTCTATAGTCAATTTAGATGATTGCCAATTTCTTTCTAACTTGCGCCGCAGATGTTTTGCGTCATGCAGCTCCTGAGTATACCAAGCACAAGAAGGTCGTAACACTATTGTTTTAGTTCGAAGTGGAGCGTGCTTTTCGAGTAAGGTGGATAGTACATGTGTATATACACCTACAAGTTGTTCTAAATCGGTGCATTCAAGATGGTCATGTAAAATTGTTGATGATTCAATATCTCTCTTAAAGGAATCTATATCAATAGAGTTGAGTTTTCTGTATGTCACTGACTTTCGGATAGGTGGCGGTTTTTCAGCAACGGTATTGAATATAACTGCATAATGATCTTTTGTCACTTTTCCAGATTTGTTGTCTGACAACCCTGGATCAACAACCTTAATGTTCGAAATTGAATTGTCAGTTTCCCTAGTGATGACGACGTCAAGTGTATGTCCAAGCACATGGGTTGGTTCTCGAACATATTGTATCATTCCACATGATTTTAAAATGCTTGTGAATTTTATTGTGTCCGGTTGAGTGGGGATATCTAGATGGAAGTTCAGGTCTCCTGTTATTATAATGTTCTTATCAATCACGGCAAATTGTGCTAGAAATTTTGCCCATTCTTCTAGAAATACACTAGTTTTTAATTCATTTCCTTTAGATGGGGGTGGTCTGTAAACAACTGCTAGCCTCATTGAATAATTTTTCATTGCTATCTTGCAGTCTAAATGTTCAAATGTTGAGTAGTCACTATCATGAGTTGATGTTAGAACCTGAACATCAATGCTTGACCTATAAATCACGGCGACACCACCATAACCTTTACCACCAGGGCGCGGGGCATGTTTTATGTGATAGTCTTCTGGCAAAAGTTCACTCAGACATATTTTGTCAATCGAAGTTCCCAGCCATGGTTCGGTGATCGCAACCAAATCGAATTCATTTGAAAGTATGAAATCATAGATGGCCAGGGTTTTATTTTTGACTGATCTTGGGTTAATGCAACATATATTTAACTTTCTTTGGCCTATAACTGTAGAAATAGGTTCATATTGTATTGTAATTAGTGTCCTTATTCTAGTGTTGTCATTGTCTGTTTGTAGTAATGCATTGTGTCTATTAGTCAATTTTACTGTTGAAATTGCCTCTGGTAAGGATTGCAGGTTTGAAAAGTTAACTCCATCATTGCTGTCCCAAGATCTAAATACATAATTACTACCTCCCCGGGCACCTCTGTACTTTAAAAGATTAAGGTTTTTTCAGAGTTGTAAATGTGTCATTGTTAGGTTTCGAATATCTCCTGGGCACTCTAGCTAAATCCAATAATTGCTCCCTTTTGTATCTGATCAAGCACATTGTGTCTGATAATCGCTCACCAACACCTTACATAAAAATTAGTTTATTATATATGTATATTTAAGATATATCCAATTTTTAAAATCCAAATATCTAGAACATGAATAAAAATTTCACAAAAGTAATTCCACAATCAGCTTCCTTGATAATTCATACAGGTGTATGCTCAAAATCTCCTAGAAACACTTAATGGTTGAGACACAAATAATCCAAAATGTCAGAGCACTAAAATAGCAGCCACACTAGGCGCTCACATAATACTATAATTTACTATAATCAACTTGCAGAAGCATACAATAACATAAAATTATAGCGGCAATGGCTTAGTCTTGTAAAGCTGACATGTATTCGATTACCATTGCGCGGCCAGGGCAGCATAAAATGCCAACAACATCACGTAAGCGGTAATAAAACTTAAAGTAAGAAAAATATTATATATAATTTTTGTAAAAGTATGTAGTGTTAAAACCCGATTTCATGGAACTACGAAGAACCGGAAACAAGAAAATTATCAACAAGTTGTATTTAGAAAATAACTCGATTTAATTAACGAGGAAATGCAACTTTTTTAAACATTTCACACACCAGATTTACTGTAGTTCGAAATGTGTCATGTTTCATAACAGCATTGGGACTTAATTGTACATGTATAAAATGTAATTAAATTCATTTTAGGTAAATGTGCTAGAATCGTCGAATGAAACAGCACCAGTCTGGAACGATAAAATTTACGTTTAATATATTTTACAAAGGCCCATTTTTATCCACATTAGACCTTTGTGGCAAGTATACAAAGGTTCATAAAAGTCGGGCGTCATTTTAGACAAACTGATATTAACATTTATTACTAAACAATTGATGGAGATACCAAAGTCGACAGAGCAACAGAACTGTTTGACCTAAATTCTGATTCTCAAAATCTTTATGAGGTTTGACAATGCTTAAACGAAGAAGAATCATAAAAGGCCTTTAATGTATTGCAAAAACGATTATGTTCACATTGTAGCAGACATACCATCAATAAATTATTAACTAGTTATAAAAATATCAAAATAATTCAGAAATAGTACCACCTTTAATTTAGTACACACGAAATTATATCTTGCTCGGATTAAGTTCCTTTATAAAGTGAACTTCAGAGAGCAATAAAATTGATTACTTCGCATTTTTTAACAATTATCTGTATCTTGAGGAAAGTAAGTTCTATAGGCTATTGGCGACTACTGATTATAAATTTCAGAAAAAAACGAAAGCAGAAGAAACATTTTTGAAGTGACAACATAAAATATTCTGAGCAGCAGTTAAGTATAAATAAGGTGATTGCACGTTATCATTTTCCATGAATAGTTGATGAATGTCCGTTGAAACAAGAATATGTTGAAAGTTGAAAAAACGCCGCAAGGCACTACATTAAATTCTTAATACAAACTAGGAAAATCGCTTCTGGAAACAATGGAAATTGTAAAATTAACATATGTTGCAAACAAGATAAAATGAAGACTTTTCTTTAGATGGTATGAATGCGTTGGAGAGGGAGATGATCACTGGATGATCGTGCAAGGACCGGAAGGCCGGCAACATGAACGGATGCGAATTTCAGAATTGTGTCGGACGCTAAGTTAACTTGTTTAGTTTGGTTTAACGTAGACATACATTCATATGTCTACGAAAATAAACTAATTACTTAGTATTTAATATAAAAATTAAGATTTTGTGTATTTAATGTGAGTATTTAAGTAATAATTTATCATTTAAGTTCCTGTGATAATTGTAAGTAAAGTCAAAAACGTCGTTTGTGTGGTAATGTGCTTTATTTGGTTATTTGGTTTATGTTGATCAAACTGTATATGATATTCTGTAATCCATTCATTAATACCTTTACCGACTTTGGTGGTTGTAATATTACTACACAATGTGTTATGAAGGCAGTGACAAAACTTTTGGATCACCCCAACCAGAAATGAAGTAATTATCATTCACATGACGTATTATGCTTTAAACCATGTTAAATGAGACTGTATTTATAATTCATACGTCACAGGAAAAGATGTATATTATAAAATGTTGCATGTAGAATTGGATAAGTCTTCGAAAGACACTCATTCAGACTACAGTCAATACAATTTCGTTGTATAGCTAAGCATATTTAGCACGCACAAACTAATCAGTCATCCGATCGGATGTAAGTACAGGTTAGCCTCTTTTCACGACTGTTATTCAAGACTGTGTGAACTCTGGGGGACCGTTGCGTTACACTTAACGATTTACCATGTAAATTATATGCATATTGCAGACTTCACAATGACGTGTGATTATTTTATGCGAGTACTGCTATAAGTTACAGCTGGATGTACTTTCTTGAGAGTTATAAATAAACATGACGGGTTCTAATCGAGACTTATATGTAACTTGCTTTAATAGCATTCTTTATGTCACAGAAAGAACCGGTCAAAGTACCTCTTATTTTGTGAATATTTCCAATTTCAGCAGAATCTGATAAGTCTGTTCTCATATTATTTTTATATAAGTTAACAAAACGCGTGATGATGTATCAGATTGAGAAACTGTGTAGACATGTAATATATGAAATAACCCAATTTCTGCAAATCAGAAGTAGGTATTTGGAATTCAAAGGGTGAAAACATTGTGTATTTATAAATTGTCCATTCATTAAGCATAATTTATTTGTAGTAACTGTTGTTAGAATGGTAGACAACGTACACGTTTGCCAAATTCGACGACGAAAGATTTCCCAATTTCATCACCGGCCTTTTCCTCCAAAATGTTGGAAAACGTTCTTAAGGTATAAAAATACTAAAAACTTACAGTTAATAGTTCCAGCAGTCTTTCACTATTCTGAGCCTTGTGTTAAAATTGTGTGCGTTAGTGATGTAGGTTTACCATGCTGTTTCCGGGAAAACTATTATTGAGCAAAGTTTTCTCAAAAGCAAAACGAAAATAACAAACCATTAGTTTTAAATATCAATAACCGAGTGTTGGTTATGTTTGTAATCTAACTCTTAAAGTGCTGCTTTTTTACTTTGCTTTTATGACAGCCTTTTCAGAGTTGTTTTTACCCTGTTTAAGTGTGTTATTATCTGTCTTGTTGTATTTGTTTTTTCGACTCAAAAATAAATCTTATTATGCTGTAGTGTATTGTAGATTTACAAAAAAAGGCAGAGCAAGGGTCAAAATTCGCATCAGTTCTTTGTACAACGTTCAATATGATTATTTCTCCTATTGTCGCATCAGATGAATTTTACATCTACACGTACTTTCTATTAAGATTTTTGTAAGGGTGGGGATCAATCGATATTTGATTGGTAAGTATTTTACATCCTAGGAAGCAACCAAGACTGAATTTTTATTTTTATTTTCATCCAAGGAGGGTCGGCACCAATAATTTTTAGCCAGCGGTTTACCGTTGGCTATAGAAATGGAGATCCGAAATCACAGACCTTTCAGCAGGTGCGCTCAAATGAAAAAGTCGAAGTACAGCTTCCGGTAGACGTCAGAAAAGAGTTCCAAAAGCAATCATAGAAAATCAGTTGTTAACGATCATTTAAATTGATTGCTTTTAAAGAATAATCAATAAAACGCTTACTCAATGAAAGCAACAAAGGCGTACTGATATTATCGATATATTAATCAAATAAACTGCGTATGTGTAAGACAATCACAATGACGTCAAATGGCGGGTGAATAGAATCACCGAAAACGACCAAAAACACCGACAAAGACCGAAAGCAACCGAAAACACCTATAAAGATCGAAAAGTGAACCGAAAAACATTATTTTTGTACCAAATACCACTTTTAAAATAAATGTCAATGTATAATTTATGTATAAATTCAATTTTTAATCACATACGGTCCCTTTTTCGGTCTTATTCGGTCTTTTTCGGTTATTCAGTTGTTTTCGGTGATTCTATGCACCGTCAAATGGCAATATTCTCATATTCTGAACGCGTTCAACGCATATTCTGAACGCAGACACGGTGCAAAATTTTTAAAGTATTTCAGTATATTGAGGGGTGTATTTTTGCTTTATAAGTTATTCAAAGTATAACGTGTCGATAGTTTTACGTTTTGTTACGTAACACGTACGGGGTTTAGCCCAAACTACACACACCTCCAGTGATCTCCCCTCGATTGTGTTTACCTAAAACATTGAACATTTTCGAAGATTTTGTTTCAACAAATAGAGCGCCCTATAGGCTGTCTAGCTAATGTTTTGTGCGAATTTTAATTGTGAAAATCATGAAAATGATGCCAAATGTGTTTTTACGAATTAGCATGGGAGATAGTGCGCGAAATCCTGGAAGGATTACAAATAGACACAGACATGGACAAAAAATTTTATTACAGACACTGTGTAATTTCCGGAAGGTCGGTAAGAGTTTTGAAACTGCTTCAACTGTATCCCAAAAAGTGCATGTGAGCAGTCATTGTATGCATAAATGTGCAATCAACTTTACTTTAAAAGTTTGGCTTATTTTGCATTTGATGATTTGTATAAATCAGCTGCATGAACAGATGAACGCACATCTGATTATTGTTTACATTTTCTGGTGAGGATGTAAAGATAGACACTTCGACTTCAAGCACTTTGAAAAACAAAGTTCTGTTTCACACTGGCAGTTACACCACCCAGATTTACTGGTCTTTACAAGGTAAACAGTTGTATTTGTTTGCAAGAAAAGCTGAAGTTAGCTTCCTAAGTTTCAATGATATACAGACAATATGGCCAGGTGATATGACCCAGATTAATGAACTAAACAGACAGGACATGCAGACTATAAGGCCTGCAGTCAGAGACAAACGGCCAAGCTTAAGACATATTTATATTTAGCAGGTCCCAGATATGAAATCAAATAATGCAGCATCTTTAATTTTGGAAAAGGTTTTGTTGCTCAGAAATTGTTAAAATTTATTTGATTTATCAAAGACCACATAGGGTAACCGGTATTTTTTACTTTTTAAATTACCTAGTTTTCGCTAGGTAACAATCTCAGTTACAAGACAGATTTATGACAATCAGTGTAGAATAAACTTGCAAATTAACCACTGACTTGATTTCCCACCTCAGGGGTTTCAATTATCAATAGATCTGTATGCAGATTCTTGCATTTTGATGTAAGCAAATAAGTTTTTTTCCACATTTGACCTTATTCGGAGCTTGGAATCATTTTGACTCATGAGAATCTTGTAAACATGGTCAAATTTTGCAAGAATAAAGATAAATACAATGTATTGTGTCTACTGCATTTTAATTATGAAGTTTATACTTATTTGACTACTGAACCTAATTATATTAAAATGAAGTAAAAGCACTTTTATAAGTAATTTAAGTTCAATCAACACAAGATATGACTAGAAACTAGTTAATTATGACCCCTTAAAAATCTCAACAGGGGTCAAACAACCCCTGGTTTTCAAAAGCTATTGAAATCCCTGCTTAAAAAGTTAAAAGACTCTTTTAACAAGCAAAGAACAGTCGCCGGCTCATTGGTTGTGATGAATTTGTGAAGAAAAAAACATATTTAAAAGAAAATATAATTCTTAACAAGGGGTTCCTCTATGTGCTGAATCTTAAAAGCCATTTTCATCTCATTTTAGTGGATTCACAATCAGCCAAAAGTAAAGGGTTAAAATGCAATAGACATGTGGCACAGTGCACAATATTAATCACTATTATTTCAAAAATTGAACACTTTTATAAATTCTCCAACATCAATGCCCACAAACTCAAAAAGGTTGGGGGGGGGGTAAATTTGAAAAAAAAATGCTTGCATCAAAATGCAAGAAATCTGCATCTAGTCTCCCTGAATTATCTCTTCTAATAAAATAATTTTTGAGTTAAATGGCATATAAAGTGTTAATATTACTGACTAGGAATATATTATCTGCATTAACTTAGTTAGTAACTGAATCAGCTTTATGATGTAGAGTAATTTCTGAAATAGTTTTAGTTGAAGATGATAATATTCAATAAGAAGATTGTTCATGTCATTCTAAGAGCATAACTAAAACTGATTAATATAGAGCGCCTTTCTGCCATATATATGCCTTTTATCGCATGTGCATCTAGTGTAGATCCGGATCAGACTAAATATTTGTGCCATCTGATCAGGACTTACATTGGTCACATCTTGTTTAGAAATAACCTTATGAATCTAAAATTGAACAGTGCAGATCCTGATCAAACAGCACAGAGATGCAGGGTGATCTAATTCTACACTGCCCATGCCGTAAACTTGAGGTGCATATTATTATATGGAGTTAAGGGTTAAAGTTAGAAATGGATTTTCTGTGCAAAACACAAGTATTACATGTTTTATGTCTACTTTTTCCATGTAAGTAGACATAAATTTTATGCATAAGTCAGTATTAAGGGGCCTACATGGATACAGCTTTCATTCTATGTGTGACAAGGTTAGACCATATCAACTTGCATATCAGTGGAGGCTGGTCAGAGTCTGTTCATGTTTAGATCTTTTAGATACATGTACTTTCTGATCAAGCAGGGCTTTCAGTTGCTTTTGAAAACCAGGGGTCATTTGACCTCTGTTGAGAATTTTCAATGGGTCAAAACCTGATCTTCACAAGTCATATCTTGTATTAAGTGATACTTACACATGTATTACTTATAATTAATTTGCAAGAGTTAAGTAAGTGTTAACTTCATATTAAAAATCCAATTTCCTCAATAGTTTTCCTCATTCTTGCAAAAGTAAACCACTTTTTAAAAAATTTTGTGCATCAAACTGACCCCAAGCTCAAAATTAGGTGTGGTCAAAAGTGGAAAAAATCACATTTGTTTGCATTAAGATGGAAGAATCTGTATCAATTGAAATCACTGGATCAAGATTCAGTGTGTGGATTCAGATCAGATGGATGCCTTATATGCATTTAAAAAGTCTAAATAAAGTTGACAGATAACAGTGGGGGAAAGAGTTTCTGTTAAGGGCTGTACTAATGAAATGAATATAAAGAGCCCCTTTATATGATTTATTAGGTTGGACACTTCATTAAAATATGATTACATTAACATAATGCTCACTCCCTGTTACACATTGTTATACATAAAACCAAGATCAAATAGCCTTTCGCAGGGTCCCTGTGTAATTACTTTGAAAGTGGAATTTATAAAGAGAAAAACAAAGAAAAGAAATAAGTTATAATAATATAAGAAATAAATATAATTTTGCTAACCCAACAATTTTCATACTTTAATTGACACAAAACATTTGTTGTGCCTCTTTCATTTACTAAATGAACTTTATAAGGCATTGGCATTGCCCTAAGTTGTGATGTATTGCTATAAAGAATGGATATAAAATTATATTACTTTCATCAAGTTCAACTACTGTTAAGCATCCTGACATGCACTCTACTGTTTGGAATGAATCAAAATTGGTACTTGTGTAAATATTGAGTTGCATTACAACCATGCCTAGAGATTCTAGACAGTGATTCATTTTGATCCTGATATTGCTTGATCAAACTTGGCCTGTAATAGTTTTGTATTCGTTCTGTTCGATTGCTTTTAATGTTCCTTTTTTCATTTATTTCAGTAGTTTTCCTAAAATTACTTTTTAGCTCATCTGTCAAATAGTGACAGGGTGTACTTTTGTAATCACCATTTGTCCTGCGTCCATTCACAATAATCGTCAGCACTCTAGCTGCTTAATTTTTATCCGATCTTCTTCAGTCAGAATGTTTATCTCAATGATATCTAGGTCGGATTAAAAATTGGGTCATGTGACCTTGAAAACTAGGTCACTAGGTAAAATTATAGAACAACCTTGTCCGCAGTCGAGAGGTCTTAATTTTGGTCCGATCTTCTTCAAGCTTGGTCAGAATGTTTATCTCAATGATATCTGTCAGTTTCGAAACTGGGTCATGTGACCTTGAACACTAGGTCACTAGGTCAAGTTATAATAAAAGCTTGTCTGCACTCTAGTGGTCTTAATTTTGATCTGATATTCACTTCCATTATCATAAGATCTTAGTTCATTTCTTGAAATTGCCATATTGCATTATGGGTTCCGGAGTTAAGTGCCAAAATAAACTATTTATACCCTGTCTGCACAAAAGCAGCTTCATTTTTATTTGAATTTAATTAGACTTGTACAATAAATGAGTTACTTTAAGATCTTGGTTCCTTTCTTGAACCGGCTAGATTCCATAATGAATTCCAGAGTTATGGCCATTGAAAGAGCCAAAGAAAGCTATTATGGCAATTGCATTTGCATCCACTGACTCTTGAGCAGTTGACAGTTGAGCGGTCTAGGGTCCTATGGACCATCTTGTTAAATATATTGACCAGTTTTATTATGAGTGGTTTTGCATTTTTGCAAGCACATGGCATGCCTTCCATAGGAGTTTCTTCATTCTGTTCAGATATTATATATCTACAATGGCTGGAATAAAATTTGAAGACCTGTTATATTGCACATTATTGGGTTGTGTTATTTTGATTATGTTTACGCTCCGCTGGCTTCCAGCACTTTCAGTGCTTTGATTATATTGGGGACCCAACTGCTGTTAGTCTAAGCAACGCCTTTTATTATTATTATTATTATTATTATTATTATTATTAATTTATTTTTATTTTTGCGAACCTCGACAACACGATCATCGAGACGTGTTTTTGTATAGGCCGAGAGAACGCTCTGTGGGACAAAAGCCGACAACTTTCTTTTAAGTGTCTTGGCCGCCTCTAACAGCTTTTTTGGTTAAGAGTAAGTTTACTCTAACACCCGATATATGCTACGGTAGCGTCATCCCAGCTAATATGCAAAGGTATTAAGCCGCCATAGCAAGACTTTTGACGTCTTTGTTAACGTCATTTCGAAATTTTCGGAACTGTAAATTGTTTTGTTTTTTTTTTCTTTGGTATAATGACTCCTGCTACGCTTTCCGTTAATATAGATTTCAGTACGTTGTAACATTTACCAGCATTTATTTGATCGGACTTGTCAATTATGCAGCATCGTTATTAACTGGTCTACGTTTTGAATACTTATGGCTCGGTTTTATTTATTAGCGGGTGACGCAGAAATACTTGATTACTTGCGAATAAGTTGTTTTGAATGTATTTAATTAAAATTTTTATTAGATAATGAAGTCCAGAATGTATTTATGTTCTTATGCTTCCTCTGTGTTGGCTGAAAGTGGCTTTCATTTTATTGTTATTCATTTATAATTTCCTATTCTGAATAGAGAATGATAATTTGTCCGTATAACGCGACATCCCTACACGCCTCGTGCAACCCCACACACCACGTGCAATTGCGAAGGATAAACGATGCATAATTTTACACATTTTTTACAGTATTTAAGTTTGTTTGTTTTTCCTGTTGTACTTGGTTTGTTTGTGAAACGACCATTTACCTTTGATTTTTGTTCATATATAATAATTTCGAAAGTAGTCAAATTGTGAAAACACTTTTGATATAAATTAATTTTTCCCCATCTGACATGGAGTTTAAAAAAACAAATGATTTTTTTCATGAGTATAACAACATTAAATCTGCAAACCACAGACCACTTACATTGAGTACCCGCCCTTTGGCTTTGCAATGCTATTAAATTCTTATGTTTTATATGTTTGTGTGCTTTTGCATGCAACATTGTTGAGCCAATAAGTGGGTTGGAGTTGTTTCACCAAGACAACTTGTATTTTTTTTGTGATATGAGAACCTGTTGGGGCAAGTGTGAGGTTGGTGCACCCTAGAACCTGGTTTAAACCCCCCAGTGGCAATTTCATTTGCCACTGACCGTTCCAAGGCGGTAACCCCTCGGGTTCTCATTTTGTTAATTGTTAGTGGTGTCTCTTTTGAAACTGATCACTTTATTAACCATGCTCTCTCCCTCTCTTCTTCTTGACTGTGTGTGGAGGCTGTTTTTGTCTGAATGTGGCGATTCCTGGTATGCATATTTCACCTTTTTCTCCTGTGTGTCCGACTAATACCTCGCAGATAGTCATATTTCAAGATGCAAGTGTCTGTAAATGACCCTTTTGTTTTGGAATCAGAACATTTAAAGCATGGCTGTTATTATCTTGACCTGATAAATAACTTCTAACATTTAAACCTCGCTATACGAACTTCATAGATGCAGTTAAAAAAGCCTGCTGCAAAGTCTTTTCCAATAAAACAAAATAGGAATGAAATACAAATCTTCATTCATCTCATTCTACTGTGTTCTACCTTTAAAATGTGTCCAGACTAAAGTTAAGAAGGCTTCTTGTATTATATAATATTTCCTCGAATAACTTTTCAAGTTTTATTTAAAAAAATCTCCTTATATCAATATTGCTAACGAGAGACAACTCGTGAAGTCCTAACTGCTTAATTTACATTTTTTTTTATATCAAAAACATATTGACAGTTATGACCAGCTAATAGATGTAATTAATGTTTACGGAAAATGATGACTGTACAGTTCAGTATTAAACGCATTCTCCAATCTAAATGCAGCTCGTAGCATGAGAAGTTTAAAACATATACAATGCATGAAATGAATAATCAAGGAAACGCAACTGCTACGATCTTACTTAAGCAGAAGCTTGATACTGGTTTACTGCCGTGTAATGTAAAGCATTTTATTAACTTTATCCGCTCAAACTTGATTTTTAGAGAAAGGAAAAAATACGCTGACCGGCAAAACCAAAATCAGATCTATAACTACCAAATGACTGGCCCTACAGTCTTTTCATTAATAGTTTGTTTGGTTAGTTATAAAGCAACAACATAGTTTGATGATTTGGATAACGGGACAAAGCCAATGTCATAGTTCTCTTTGAAATAAAAATGTCGGATCAATAACCAAAGAACGCTGGCTTATATTGCCGTCAAACTTGGTCTCTTGTTCGTGAAAAGTATGTAACCCTATTGATTTTGAGGCAAAGCTTACGGTCACCCTGTCTCTCATTGCAAAATATCTGTCTAATCAATGACAAGACAGAGCTGTGGCCCATTATTCTCAAACTTGGTAGGTTTCTTGCTCTTTTTGAGGAGAGCAATTAAAAATATAAATGATGTTCTGTGTTTCACAATATGTTAGCAACAACTTTTATTTTACCCAACAATTAGAACTTCATTCAGATTATGTCAATTTAGACTTTATTCAGCTGGTTTGACCATAAAAAGACAACCTCTAATGTATGTTAAGGATCAGTGGTCACAGTAATCATAAATGCTCAAGAGAACGATGGGACCTAGTGTTCTGCAACTAAGTATATTGGTTGGACATACACGTAGACGACCCCTGTTTACTACGATTCAAAGAGTTGATGGTAAGGGACATGGTGAACGTGTATTCTAAAATCTAAAATGATCAAAACTGGAGAACTATTATTGTCTATTTTCTTCCAACTTGGCCGATTGGTTGATCATGATGTCTGGTTTATGTTTTCAACAACAGGTCAAAGTTGTGGCGAGCCTTTATGCAATATTCCTAATACTATCTAGTGAATACTAAAACAAGTCTCATCAAGCTTACCATAAAAATTTGTTAATGACATGATCCACTTTGCCTGAAAAGACAATACGAGGGGTGATCGGGAAGTTCGTAGACTGACGCTATAAAATAACAAATATTCTCTATGTACCTTGATATCATATCAATGTATGAAGGTTGTGCTATTTTGCACATGTTATATAAATACTATGGAAATACATTAAACAATAAAAAAAGGTTACAGCTAATAACACAGCCACAGTAAGGTGAACCCGGAGCACGCCAGCGTTATACAAATGACGTCATGATAACGTCAGAGATTCGTTCACACTTTTTCAACGTAATCACCACGGATCTGAATGCATTTCCTATGTCTCTGTAACCATTTAGTGTACGTATCACTGAATCAGTCACTTTTGTACGACGAAACAACAGTTTGTGTGTACATACGAAGCTCGTTCGCGTTCTCAAAGTGCAGACCTCGTAGAGCAGCTTTGATCTCTGGGAAAACTCTGAAGTCCAACGGGGCTAGATCTGGACTGTAGGGTGGATGCTGGAGAATTTCGAAACCAAGTAAGCTGATTTCTAAGATAGTTGAGTCAGCCCTATGTCCAGGGGCGTTATCTTGGTGAAATATTATGCATTCGGGATCAAGATCGGGGCGTTTTTCTCTTCAATGCCTGTTTTAAGTCACGCCTGAGAACCTGAAAGGAAAACGATATGTCAAACTTTTCCCCAGACAATAGTGATATTAAGGTGAAACAAGTTACTTTTAATTAGTTAAATTATTTTATTAATGAAAGTAAAATAATGCTTATACAATATTAAGCTGCCTACCTTCTAATAAATGTCATGACGAGGATGTTGTCTCTTGTAAATTTTATTTGTTTTAAAATGAATTTCTTACATTGTTAAGTTTAAGAATTATAGCATATTATAATATAAAGGGGGGGGGGGGAACAATAATCAAAATGTAATAATGGGTATTTTATCTGACCTATATTGCCTGCTGTTGCCAGCTGCACTCCACAAACTTGATTTCAATTCCCAAAATCGGGCAATATTTATTTCATTAAAATTATACATGTATCTAAACTGATAGTGTCTCTAGCTGGGAGCGAACCGGCACCGACACGGCGACAGCGCCTAGCCTTGCAATTCCTGCGACGCAACCAACTGAGCTAGCCGGGACAACCCCCCAAAAAGGTTGATCGGATATCCCTGATATACGTCACCACTGCATGACATCGGTAACGGGTTATTGTACTGATAACAGAACGGACTTTAAAGATTTGTTTTACTTCAATCACAACCGGAAAATAAAGCTATGAAATACTCACGATTCTTTTCAAACACTCATTACATGATCACACTTACTTATAAGGAATAGAAGAATTCGTCATATTACGGCTTTTTCGAATGGCCGTTGGAATAACCACGTTGACGACAAATTGAGTGACGGCAAGCTTTTTCGCAGCAACTCTTTGCAAAAACGTGCGTGCTCGGCTACGTCAAACGTCAAAACATTGCGCAAAGTCCAATTAATTGTGAACGGTTCTATTGTAGCCACGCTTTTAAAAGTAATACATCACACTGTTTACCATTAGAAATGATTCGTTACATGAATAAGACTTCATCGTAAAGGACCAAGTTGAAGTGTAAATATTCAGATATATTTGTTTGTCTTGGTTTACACTCTGAACACAGAACTGTGTAATGCACGTTTAGATAATTTTAAGGTTGTTTTCAGAGTAACGAGAGTGTATCTCAAAATAATATTGAAATTACCCTTAGGCAAAAGTTTGCCTGAAAATACATTTGAAAACGTTGAAAAAGCCTTTAAATCAATAAATTAAACAAAGATCTCATTAATAAAATTTGAGAAACTATGTGTTTGACGGAGCGAGTTTTTGTTGAACATTCCTTCAGTTTTAATGATATACTTTTCCATCTTCCTCATTTATTGTCTTGCGTCAGAGTAATACTGTTCAAACCAAACTTTCTGTATACTGTTTTTCTTAAACAAAGAGATGGTATAGTTTAATGCAGTAAAGTACTGTTTTGGGTGATTTTGTGAAGCTTATATGCGGTTATTTTTATATGCGCTCATATTTAAGCCGCCAAATATGCGCAAATTTTTGATATACGCTTAAAGTTTAGATTGGCCGACCATACGTTTTTTTAATACAAAATGACACTATATTTAATATGACTTATCATCACGCATACTTTCTTATGAATGCATCAAACATTATTGGAACGCATTAACTGCCTTTAAATATAAAGTGGGGTACTTCTATGCGCTTAGATTAGTGATAGATTTTAACAGTTAGTGACGGGTATGCACTTATTTTCAGTATGTGCTTATTTTTTTATTTTCTCCTTATTTTCGATATTCTACAGTATTAGAACTCAATTTAAAATGGAACATAGTGGGAAAAGGTGTCTTGGTCTTAAAAGATGACAGTTTAGTAAGAACTAAATTTGGAAAGAACTTTACAGTAATCTGTTTTCTCATAGATAATATAAGCTCATTGTTGCCGTATAATGTATTTTAACTTACCAATTTATCTACATACTATAGGCAATGCATACGTTCAACTTTAAACCTTCATGTCAAGAATTGACGTCAGCTTTTCGTAAACACTTTTATCAATAAATAAGTCATTGCAAATAATGGCTTGAGCGTTTGTTTATTTGCATTCTAGAAATTTTAGCTCTCAATGATTTAAATCTTAAACTTAGCTAAAATCTGCGTTTACATCTCTTCAGAATCATCAACATGCTGTTTTTATCTAACTTATATCCGACCGGATCAGTCCTTAGTTATAATGATGAGTGTAGTAAGTGGACAACATATAAATTTGCAACGTGCACTACATGTGCTTTTGTTTAAGTACGTAAGACATTGTAGTGCATATTATTGTTCATATTTCTTATACTTCCTTGTAACTTATTTCTGTTCTATATGGGGTGTGCCACGGGAATTATATTATGAAATAATTTTTTATTCAGGTTGATGGAATGTGGCAAAATTCCATAACCTTCACATAAAAAATAACAAGAATCAATTAAAAATAGGCATGAATTAAAACTAATTACTTCGATCATATTTTGTGACATTTAGTTGTTACTATATTTAGAAAGAAACTATCTATAAATTTCTCATAACTAACAAGTGCTTTTCTTACACATTTTGACAATAAAATGACATTCTCAACGCGAAATGCATAATAATCAATGTCGTCTGCTCAACTTTATGACGTCATTTTAAGGATTGACGTCAATTGTACAAAGGTATATTTCCCCGTGACGCGCCCCATATAAAATAGACGAAAAGGGAACTTTGAAAGCCATAGAACAAGACAAATATAAAATATTACAGGTACAATTTAATTGAGCCTGATTTATGGGCAGTAATGAACATGCATATTTTAGTGCCCATTTCGCGGATTGAACGCAACTCAATATTTACAAATTAAAGTAAAACGTACAAATTTTTATTTATTCCAAACGACAGTGTTAATATGGTTGTGAACATGGAACATTCACTGAAATTGTAATAATTTCGTAATATTTATGTTATGTCGCCTAAAAATGATAAACTCATTAGCACCAATATGCATGATATGTAAAAATAACACTTCGGACCATTAAGACCAATAGCTGAAAGAACACATAATATTGTGATTTTTAATTTACTAGCTCATCTTGACCCAGCGATTCTCGTATTAGCCCAGTTTAGTATTCAAACGATATTAGACATTTTTATTCTGCCTTGGGCTAATGTGACTTTTCTAGGCAAAAAATTCAGCTAAATATGAATTCGCTTGATTAATAGTAATGTTATGATAAATGCAAATGAACTTTTAACAAAAATGTTATTTACTATGCAACAAAATAAAGCATGTCTATAATGATCAAACGAAAAAGTATATTGTTCTACATCAGATATTCTTCATTTTTCAAAATTGCCGAAGATATTAAAATAACGTGGTAAAGTAAGGTTTTCATACCAGACAGTTCGTTAAATCTACTTATAGATCACATTCCCATGAATGTGAACACTGAACAAATATGTTTTGTTTAAAGCTTTTTTGTCAACCCTTTTGTGTGTCTTATTCATGCAAAGAGGATACAAAGTCAAGTTCAAAAATCTGTTTATGTGATAGTATCAAAAGCGGATGCGAACAGTTTTCAAATAGATGAACTATTTCATCTAAATAATCTCGAAATTTTTATTTAAATTCTTAGTAGTCAAAAATTCATAAAAAACGAGAAAGTTGAAGATTTGAATCGGAAAAAATAACAGTGATAGCTTGAATATGACACTACTGGATTACAAATTTTTGATGAGGTATATGCGTTTTTATGTAACAAAGAATTGAGAAAGAACTATGTCCAGTACTTTAATAAAATTACGTCAACAACATGTAGTTTTTTAGAACAGATTTCTTGGTATTCTAAAGTATATCAAGTCTCATGTGTTTATGTTCCTTTAACTTAGTTAAGAAATATCATTAAACCGAAAATAAATAGTTTAAACAAGACAAATGAAACAGGCCTAGTTGAAGAAGCCTGTTTATGTACAGTAAAGAAAATGCAAGTTACTGCCCAGTGCCCCGCGTTGAGGGCCACTCAACATTGCTATTAGTAAATCATTTTAATGTTGATAGGTGTCGTTGATATGGAACCTTTGAACAATTTGGCATTTTCCGAAATTTATTACATAATCAACGTGAAATAGTCATTAATAATGTAACAAGTCATTAAAAATTGTTTGAAAACGAAATCTGGTGAATTGTTATTGTTCGCGAATCGTAAGCACACTTCTATTTACAGTATCAAGAACTGTTAAAGCTTGTTTTCACCACACCTTAAAGAAAATTGTGTTCCTGTAGTACAAAATCAAATGTTCTGTTCACTGGTTTGATAATTAAGTTTCTTTAATATTTAAAATTTTCAGCAATAACTTGTTAATAATACAACAGGGGATATGCCATAGTTAAATATGAGATCATGCCAATGCATTGTGGAAAGCAGTTCACAATATGGATGGCCGCGTTCCATACTTAATAAAATACTCAATACTTTGTAAAACTGTGACGTAGGTGTCATGTGACATATTATTTTGGTACTTGACAGTTTCAGACAAACAAGCATTTCACCATTGTCAATTAAATTTCGTTGATATGCATGTGTATCAAAACACAAAGTGAAAATTGTAATGGAAAGGTATACAAAGGTATTTGCTCCTACTTTTATTTGTTTCATAGTAAATGCAGTCCAATGCTAAGCAAAAGTAGGCATGACCTAGTTACAATGTCAACAGATCGACAAGTCGCGTTGCAAGCAAAATATCGCGAGATTTGTACAATACGGTTATAACACGTTTTAACCTTTCAGAAAACATTTTTTCATCAAATCAAGTTTCAACTAACTTAATGTACCCACAAGGAACTATAAGTAAGTTATAAATAAAACGTTAGCATATAATTATAAATTGGTATTAGACATATCGTGCATGGTATCACTTATTGTTTTCAATCACCCTCAATATCAACAAAGGTCACAATAACACTAACAACAACATCTTTGGACATGGCAATATCTTAGGGTTTTAAGCCTTAAGTAACATATTGACAGCAACACTACATAAAATGAACTTCTATAGTTAGAAAGACATTAATTGGGTAGTATGTTTTTAAAATGAAATGTTTATTTTCGCTTTGCAATTTCTAATAATATCGTTGTCCTACATTCAAAGACATACTGAAAGGTGAATTAAAAATAGAAAAAAGCGTACGTCAAATAACGTTGTTGACTTAAAATGTATTCTCTACTTATTATACATGATTTTTCAGAACTTGATTCGAAATTGTACAAAATGTTTAGTGTGTTTTAGGCAATCAAAATGATGAT
Organism: Corbicula japonica; assembly: GCA_038501625.1. Classification (NCBI taxonomy): domain Eukaryota; kingdom Metazoa; phylum Mollusca; class Bivalvia; order Venerida; family Cyrenidae; genus Corbicula; species Corbicula japonica. The sequence goes on along the minus strand of JAZAYU010000564.1, from coordinate 224,378 downwards.
CAATATGAGGCATAACAATGCTTAAAGTTGTTTGGCTCTGGAGTTTAGTTTCAAAATTCAATGTAAGTTTCTGCTTTATCTAAATGATAATGAATAACAACGAAACAAAACGCCAACAAAACAGAATGTCAGTTATACTTTATTTCAACTAAGACTTGGTTGCCCACACTGCTGGATCTTCATCCATAAGTATTTGGTACTACTTACTAGTATATGACATTGTACTACATATGTAAAATAATAACCAAATAATGTAAAAAGAAACATTAAAAAATTCCTTAACATTTGATTTGCTCTTATGTTAATGTCTTTTAATATATTTTATACTGATTAAATATATGTAGAACTGAGCATGAGCAAGTTATTGTATAATTTTTTGCAAATCACTAGCTACTTTCCAAACACTAAATATACACATTAACAAACAACTTGAATTGATCTTGGACTACAACCCTAAATAATTAATAAAATTAATGTTGTTTTATTTATTTTGAAAATATTGTTTAGTCCAAGCAATATATAACTTTGAAAAGTGTTGGTTATTATTTTAAATTGTATACCCAATTATTCTTCAATTAAATACATGTATATAAAAATATACATATTTCTCCATTTGCCTTTAAGACTTGAGTTTGCATACAATCTGTAGTAATGAAAGGTTTACATTGTCAATTCAAATAACACGTTACAAACAATTAATAAAATAAGAAACAATGGGTTTACCGCCTTGGAACGGTCATTGGCAAAACAAATCGCCACGTGGGGTTTAAACCAGGTTCTAGGGTGCACAAACCTCACACTTGCCCCAACAGCTTCTCATATCAACACACAAGTACAAGTTGTCTTGGTGATATTATTCCAACCCTCTCAACAGCTCAACAATGCTGCATGCACAAGCAAATAAACAAATAAAACATAAGAAGCTGAAGCTAATAGCATTGCCAAGTCAAAGGGGCGGGATTTCAATGATATAATGAAAGGGTTTTTTTCTTTTTTCTGTGCCAAATATTCAAAATTCCTATTTGATTTTCGTAAATATTTAACACTTCTGTTGTCAATTTGAGGTAACGTTTGTGACCCTTAACAACGTTTTTAAGAAAAGTTATTTTCGCTTTTACAAAAAGTTTTGAAGATCACATTTTATAATATTATTTCGATGTAGGAGCCATTTCTTACCTTCAATAGCCAGTAGTTTCTGTTTTTATTGGAAAAAATAAACTATTCATCCTTGATAAAAATTAGAATTTCAATATGATATTCAGATACATGTATTTGGAAATAGCATTAACCTTAATTAATCTAAAGTAAACATACATCTAACATAAAAAGCAAATTAATCATTAATCAAATTGAATACAATTGTTATAAAAATATTTACTCTTGAAGACATGTGTTTGTTATAAAGGTTAGCTGTGTTAAACATTGTGTAAATTATTCTTATCATTGAAGGAAATCATTTATATATATTAATGTTTTTGTTTAATTTATTTGTATGTAAATTATTTTGCTTAAATGCGTCTTTTTATGAATGTTACATGTTTTTGAACTTATGAACATTAATTTCATAATAATTATACATTCCTATCTTTATTTATGTCATCCTTTGCACTTTTTTAATCAATTTTAGTTACTTATAATGCCAATGTAATTAAATAATATCTTTTATGGTAGATTGTGAAAGCTGTTAGTCTGCTGTCAATCAGTAAACTAAGGATACACTTAAAGGTGAAAAATCAACTTAATTTTTCTAATTAAAAGCAAGATTAACAAATAATAAAACTAAAGTAAGCAACACAGAAGATATTCAATTATTTGCTTTTGACAATCTATTAATGTTTTTATGAATATTCTGTTCCAATTATTAGTTATATTTATGATCACATTTCAATCATGATCAACCGACTTGTCACCGCAGGAACTTACTGTTAGTAAAACATTGTTGAGGTATATGTAATATGACCTTTCCATTGATTAGAACAAGTAACTTTTTCATCGCCATTTTTGTCTTTATTCATTATATAGATTTAGTGCTTTTAATTAATTTATCCTGCATAAAGTATAAACAATTACAAAACTGAATAAAGTAGAAGCAAATTTGCTTCTTCTGAATAAGTAGTATTTATTATGTTTGTTAAACATTTGACGTCATGCAGGGTTCATCTTATTAATTTTACATGTTATTTCTTACTAAGTCTTGTTCTTTCAAAACGTGTATATTTTGCTGAAATAAGCAATAACATACAATAAAACATTTGGATAAGACCTAAAACACCAATCAACTAATAAAAAATAGATATTAATGCTTGACATAGATGTAAGTTTTGATTAATTATAGCTGAATTAAACCAGAATTTTAGGGTCAAAATCCATATTTTTTTCTTCAAATTGTAGGTGTAACAGAAAAAAACATCCATATTACCCTCATATTTCACCCATTAGTGTGCAAACTGAACTTGGTTTAAACCCCCAGTGGCAAATTATTTTGCCTCTGACCGTTCCAAGGCGGTAACCCCTCGGGTTCTCACTTTCTCTAATTGTTTGTGGCGTCCATTTTGAAACTGATTATTGTAAAACCATGCTCTATTTTCTTCTCTACCTTTTGGCTGTGTGGGGAGGCTGTGTCTGCTGGATGTGGCCATTCCAGATATGCATATTTCACTTTTATACAACCCAGGACATAATAAGTATTAAAAATACGCGTTTGCAAAAAATGGGTTGATGCAAACAAGCTTATTAGAACCATCTTAACATTCAAAAATAAGAAAACAGTTTTAATGTTTGTCAGACATTATGGAAATTGTGTTTTAGGCAATCATCACAAAGATCAATATGGCAGCTTTGGTCAAGATGGAAACAGGGAGACTCCTCCAAGTAAGTTTATTTTATTTGATTGTAAGTTTGGTCTCACAAACAGATGTTTCTTATAAATCGTTTATATAAATTTTACGAACCTCGAACGTATTTCTTCACATTTGGCATGTGCATTTCTGTACTATTTATATTCATGTACATCCCTTAATGGTGTCTATTTTGAAACTGAGCATTTTATAACAATGTTCTTTTCTCCTCTCTACTGTTTGGTTGTGTGGAGGAGGCTGTGTCTACTACATGTGACCATTCAAGTTATGCATACTTTTACCTGGTTATGTTGCTTTCCTCTATGTTTGCACGACGTGGCAGAAGTTTGAAAATTATATGAATGTTTTCATGGAAGTCTTAAAAGTAAAACATAGAAGCTCTATCACCAGTTTCTGTTATTCTTGTTGTCGTGTTTTACTAATTTGACTACAGAGGTTCTGGTCTAAGTATTGTTTTAATGTACCTAACCATTTAGTGAATGTATTGTCACACATTGACAATGCCTTTCAATACTTAATTTGTGTTTCGTTTTTTTCTCATTTTGCATACACCGAGTGGTTTGGTACTTCAAGTAAACTGACCAAGACATCTTGCACACTTTTGTATATATAAAAAACTGACCTGATAAGTGTGAGTAAATCATTCTTACCTCTCTTCATTTTTTACTTTAGAAATATAAGTGCTTTGTATAAACTATTGTATAATGTTTCTTTCGTTCTACAGCGCTATGCATGCCCGATGATTAACACATCTACAGTTGATCGTTCTGCTTACCTGTTTTGTTGCACTACGGTGGCAGGGGTTTAAGAGTTTTTGAAGGTACGAAATGGGGAAATCGTGTAAAGAAAACCAAGTAGGGCGATCTGTTTTTTTTTACCTGTCATCGTGTTCTTGCTGACTTGACTCAAGGGGTTCTAGTTTCGGTAAGTTAGTTGAGTTCCTGGCTTTACATTGCTATGAGCTTCTTATACTTTTGTATGTTTGTTTTCTTTTGTATGCAACATTGACGGGCTAATGGGTGTGTTAGAATTGTATCACCAAGAAAAAAAAGTACTTGTTTGTTCATATTAGAAACTGTTGGAGCAAGTTTTTGAATTAAACCCTTTGATTTTTACAGAGCATTTCTTGTCCGGATCGTAACAATGGCACCATCTGTTCAAATGACTCCAAACTTGGAACATGTATGCAACTTTCACGCAATTATTCAAAGGGCTGTGCACAAGAACCATTACTCTGCATTTTTATTTTTCAATTATTCCCCTTTAATTGATTTTTATAGAGCATTTCTTGTCATTCTTTTCAAGTTTTCCCCTTTGATTAATTTTAGTGCATTTCTTGCAATTAGACAATTAAAAGGTAATTTTATATGTAAATTTTGTGCGAATACATTGCTTATAATTGTACAACAAAAACGAAATAACATTTTTTATTTCGACTAACAAATATTTCGTCAGGCGACACATCCGACTCGCGGAGTTCTAGTTTCTTACATTTAATAATAAAATTTGAAGCATTGGGTTGAAATTATCAGGAGTCGAAAAATATAAAAAGGAAACTTTGAAAACCACCGAATACGACAAATATTTCAATAGTGCGGGATTGGTATGATTATGCCTTCATGAGCAGTAATTGAGGTGAAATTTACTGTTAACGCCGCAGAGCCCCGGGTTTATCGCAACTCAATATTCTCAAAAACATAAAGTATCTTGCCTGAATGGGGCTGTACATTGTACTATCGATTGAACTTGACGGGATAAGTGTGAGGTTCGGGTACCCTAGAAGCTAGTATAAAACTTCCTGTGTCATTCAATGTTATTTGTACAATGGTAACCTTTTTGATACATTACTAAATGATTTTGATGTAAATATTATAATGTAGACTTCACAATGATGTGAAGTTAACTTTTAGGAGTATAACTGGTTCAAACTCGGTAACCATTTATGTTCTCGTTTTCGTTTATTTTTTGAGGTGTCTAATATGAAATTGTTCACTTTGTTTTATATACAACAAAGTGAACAATTTCATGTACTCTCTTTTCCTCTCTACTTTTGGCTGTGTGGGGAGGCTGGGTTTGGCTATTCCTGATATGCATATTAATATTTCGTTGGGCTGTTTGGTTAGGCAGTAAGTCTCCGATCGATTATTTCTGAAAATACATTCAATGTGTAGAAAAGCAGTGTCACAATTATCAAATAATTTTTTTTTTAATTCAACCATGAGACATTCTAATTTGATCTTCATTCATATTGAGTAACCATTATACATAACATACTGCTAATTTGTATAAAAATTACCGAGTCTATCAGTTAATGCAGATTGTTTACGGAATTATAAAATATCAAGTCACTGAATATGTTATACACAATCAGAACTGATTTTAAAACACGTGTAAATGGATTCGAATTTTTGTCGATTTCAGACCAACATTCTTGCACTGGTCCAAAGTGCAGCATTTCTCAACAAGAAACGGGGACACCAGGAGCACCAAATGGTTAATAACTATTTATTTACCATTTCATTTTGAGCACTGATTGAATCATTTAAGTAAATTAGTTCTTCTTCCTCATAATTTCTGGGGGTTTACAATAGATGAACAGGAAACTTTGAAAGCCGCCAGACTCGGCAAATATGAAAATATTGAAGGCTCGGTTTGATTGATCCTGGTAAATGGGCAGTAATGGAAATGCATATTACTGCCCACGCCGACTAGCCCAAGGTTGAGCGCAACTAAATATTTACTACTGCACACACAGGATGGCAAGACACTTGACATAATTTGTCTTTGAATGTTTGAAAATACGACAGCCTATTGATATTGGAGGTGAAATATCGAGGAAAATGCTTTGTAACAGTAGTACGGTGCTATTTATCTGATCAAAATCGATATAGAATTTACTGAGAAATAGGCAAAAAAACTAACTAAAGCGAATGATTTTGGTGTGTGCACGACCTTCTAAAAGTCACTCTGACACAGTACAAAGAGAGAAGTGGATAAAGGGTCCAGATTGCTAAGTAATTGGCACATATAATGATGTTCCTAAATGTGCATGAGTTTAAACATAATGTAGGAGCATGTCGCTTGATTTTGATAAACTATGGTAAATCTATCATGGGATAACATTAACTCATGTTGTTTTTTTATAAGTTAGTTAATTTTTAAAGTAAGACTGATATTTTTCGACAAAAAAAAACAACAACATGCACTCGTATTTCCATTTCTTTTTTTCAGTTCGATCAAAAGTGTTCATTTTGTTTCATTTTTAGATTCAGCATTTCAAAAAGTTTTTCACTATAAAGTGCTATGTCGATCTATAGATCTTCCAATAGAAGTGAGGTGTTCAGACCAAAGATATGATCGAATTGTATATCTTCATACGGCTAAACATGAACTAGTCCCCTCAGGTAGGCTATTACTTTATCTGTAAACTTTAACTGTTATATTCGTTGGTGTTGGATAGTGTACATAAAAATATACTCAACAAAAATAAAAAGTATCCACTTTCCTATCTTCAATGTGGTAAAATCTGAAAATGAAATCAAAAAATTCTATGTGTCAACAAATGTGCATCATTGCAAAGAGAAAGTTTTCTTGAAAATCTGCAGACACATCTTAGTTATCTTTTCCTTTGTTATGAAACGGACTTCATGAAAAAAAAAAACAACAGTAGTTCTTAAAAGTATTTTCATTTATTTGAATTGAATCAAGTTTTCCACCTCTTTTGATAAATAAAATCACAAAACATTTATCAATAAAACAACTAGTCTTCGACAAACAACGCTAGAAATTCCAACCATTTCCCATTACCTCCCTTTTAATTGAATATGTAGTGTTTTGTAATTAGTTATTTATTGTTATTTGACTTGCAGTTGCTAAAATCGTGGTGTGGAAGATTATGTTAATAAACAACTAAACTTAAAAACAAATGAGATTAACTATCAAAACACCATTCAAAGCGTTCGTGATTAAATGAAAATGTGTTAATGATAATATATATGTATAAACGTGGATACGTTTTATTTTTGTTCAGTAAATATTATTGACTGAGAAATACGTGGAACGACAGCTGTGAGTTAACGAAGCAGCTAAATTCATAGTAATTTTATCAACTAAAATATCGAATAATTTTTTAATATTCAAATCAATTTTAAAAATTCACTGGCAACTTTCGTTGGCTTCTAAATTTATTTTTGGTTGATTTTTTTTGCCATCACACATGTTTAAGGTATCGCAAACCTTGCAAATGGCGAAAACTAGCTAATATTTCAAAAATGAATTTTGTGGGAAATACTTATTGCCACCTAGGTTTTAGTAAAGAAATTTATTTACTTATGGAATGTTTGCAAGCTCAATTTAGTCTAATTCATGTTCTAATTATCAAGCACATACTAAAACAAAAGAAAAACCATTTGCATGAGAACTCTGAAATTCATGAACAATATACCATAGCAACTCATACCTAAAATAAGTATTTGCCGGTTTAGATTCTACTTTCACTTTGAACCAGGAAGTAAGATTTCCTTGAATTTTTTTAAAACCCTAACATTATTTTGACGAATTGGCACTAAACATTGTAGACCAGCACATACTTATTTCAGGTATGAGTTGCTTTGGTATATTGTTCATGAATTTCAGAGTTCTCATGCAAACGGTTTTTCTTTTGTTTAAGTATGTGCTTGGTAATTCGAACATGAATTAGACTAAATTGAGCTTGCAAACATTTACTACATCCATAGCTAAATACATGTCTTTACTAAAATCTAGGTATTAATAAGTATTTCCCCAAAAATTCATGTTTGAAATTTTAGCTAGTTTTCGCCATTTGCAATGTTTGCGACCTCTTAATGGAATGAACATTACTTTTTTCAGGTAATCGTTGCGGATATGGAACAGATACTGAACTTGTATCAGGAAGTTACAGCATGCGATTTGAAGCTCGACAACATCTTCCCCCACAACCGAATCTGACAGGGAACATATAAAGTATGTTGCCGGCCAAGCTTTTTACAGTCGAGGGATCTAACAACCTGAAGAAGTTTCATTATTCAATAGCTGGAGTTATTAAATCTATTTTATCGACTCAAGAAAACTAAAAGCGTTTTACTTGATTGGATGTAAAGAAGGAAGTTTCAAGGAAGCATGTATAAGTAGTGTTGAGATGTTTTAAACTAATTGAAATAACAACTATTATGTGCATATCATTTTTTGTTATCATACACATGTATTTCATGTACATGGGAGTATGAAACATATTAAACTGTAACATTTGTGGTACCTTAAAAAGCATATGTTGTGTTGTATTTAAGGATTGAATCGATATTTGATGGTTTTCATTTATGGAAAACAGTTGGGTTGTTTAAAGTGTTTGTGAAGAATTGTACGATTTTCCAAAGGCAGAGATGTTTGTCTTTATTTGTTAGGTAAAAAACCGTGGTACTCTTTCTATTATTACAAGAGGGTCATAATTGCTATTTATCGCTCACCCGAGTACAACTGCTTTCAACAAAATTGTTTCGGACCAGGTTAATGTGTGCGAGACTAGGGCTGTGTCAACCAGATTTCCGCTTCAACTTTGAAATTCCTGTTAATAGGCTTTTACCTCTAGAGTGTTAACAAGATTTTTCCATATTTGAGCTCCGTGACCTAGCTTTTGACCCCAGGTGACCCATATTAAAACTTCAGCTAGAAATCAACTAAACAACATCTCTGACATATTGCCAGGCTATTTGGACTGAAACAGTAGCCTCTAGAGCCTTAACAAGATATTTCTATTTTGGGGCTCTATAACCTAGTTTTGACCCACATGACCCATATTCGAACTTGACCTAGAAATCGATATAACCTTTCTTATATATTTCCAGAATATTTGGGCTGAAAATGTTACATGTAGATTTTTAATAAGGTTGTTGTTTTTTTTTTAATTTGGGCTCTGTGACTTAGTATTTGACCCACGGTTATTCATATTCAAACTTGGGCTAGAAATCATCGATAAACCTTTTTGACATTTTTCCAGGATATTTGGGCATACAATGTTACCTCTAGAGTGTTTGCAAGGTTTTTTTGACATGTTCAGGCTGTGTGACCCAGTTTTGGACCCCAGATGACCCATATTCGAACTTTGGCTAGAAATAATTTAAATAACCTTTCTGACATATTACAATGATGTTTGGAAAGAAAATGTTACCTCTAAAGTGTTAGCAAGAATTTTCCATATTTGGGCTCTGTGACCTAGCTTTTGACCACAAATGACCCATATTGAGCTAGTAATCATCACAACAACCTTTATGACAAATTTCCAGAATATTCGGGCTGAAAATTTCGCCGCTAGAGAGGAAGTCTAACAGTGATATTTTCGCTCTGCTACATGTACATAAATTTTTGTTTCAAATATTATCACTGAACAACCAGTGAATGATATGTTCAGAAATAAATATGTATTTAAAGTTTCAAGTGAATATCTTAAAATTGTAGAAGTAGTGCGTATTACTACTTTTTGTTTTATTATGCTCCCCTCCAAAGAAAATGGACTGATTCACAGTAGCGTTATTTTACCGCATGAAGAACAACACTAACAAAAGTTAAGTGTGAATGTCGGCCTACGAGCCCTCGTCGTAGGTCGCTCGGACGAGCTACTAAGACTGCCGCACTGGACTGCCTTGCTAGTCCAGTATACTGTTTACATAACTACCGTTATAAACAAAGTTGTGGATAACGTCTCTAAGTTTATATAACTATTGTAATAATAAACAATCTGCAACCATATCGATAACAGGTCGATACAGACCCTTAGTACAGTGAGTGTACCTGCTGACCCTATCAGTTCAAGCTTGACACACTGACCTTCTGACAGGTTCATCGAGTACGATTTGATATCACTGTAGTTGCTTAGGAAATATTTTTCCCACATGATTACTTCATACCAAACACATGTTTTCAGTTTCAAGTAAAATATATTGAAAACAGTACTGTAACAGTTTGCATCAGAAGATTTTGTTAAATGTTGTTCCCTACAAGCAATAATGGATTGATCCATAAATAAAATATGTCACGCACATCTACACTTCATGCCGAACATATTTTAAGTTTCAAGTCAATACCTTGAAAACTGTAGAAGTAGTTCGCTGAGCACGATACTAAAGTACTATTTTAATAGTACTTCTCAAATTCCTTTTGTTTAAATATTTCGGCCAGTTTATGCATGTGTGGTTTCAATATCCCAGCCAATATAAATTTGGATATTGTTCAATCACTCCAAGATTATACTTCCTGCTTTTTAAATTTTGCCTTATGCGTTGTCTGTGATATGCAGGATTTATATTCTCAGATCCTCTGTCAAAATTCTATTTTGTTTAGGTCCGCAGATTGTTTTCTTGTTTAGGGCAAATCCAGTTTTTTATCTGGGGACCACACGCCGCATAACATGGAATGGTATAAGTCTGAAAATACGCATTGAAGGTTCCATGTTCACCGCCATATGCATCCCATCGTTTGGGATGGATCAAAACTGTACTGTTTATTGGTGTAAATATTGAGTTGCGCTCAACCCGGGGCTAGGCGGCGTGGGCAGTAATATACATTTCCATTACTGGCCATGAACAGGCTCAATTAAACAGAGCCTGCAATATTTTCGTATTTATCGTGTTCGATGGTAAGAATATCAGTGAACTATTAATGTATCGATTGGTTTCTTATTGATTTTAAAACACATTTACCTTTGCCAATTTATGTAACTTTCACACACATCAAAAATTCCAAAAACAATAAAGCATTACGTAATTAATTAAAACTTAAATGTAAATACGTGGAAACAAAACACGCATTAAGTTATACAAATGGCAACCACTTTATATACGTCAACCTACCGTTAATCTGAGTGGTCTTTCTTGGTTTCGATTGCAATCCTATTTTTATCGAAAATGGGATCGTCTGAGATTACAAATCAACGAATGTTTTATTTTAATCTTTGATTGAAACACAACTGTTAAGATCTTGTTTACGATAGTAAATTTCATCTTGCACGCATAGTAACTTATGTAATTTCAGTAAAAATAAACTTCTTAATATATTTAACAAGGAAACAGAACTGTTACGATCTTGTGAACAATAGATAACTTTGTAACTTTCAGCTTGCATGTTAAGTAACTGATGTTTTTATGTAATTTATCTATCTATTAATAAATAAAATAAATAAACTACCTAAATAATTAAACAAGGATTTCCGCAACACAACTGTTACGATCTAGTGTACGATAGATAACTTTGCAACTTTAAGCTTGCATGATTAGTAACTGATGTTTTTTATCAATCCTTTGAAACTTGCTTTTTTAACAGTTATTTTGAAAATTACGAGCGTAATTAAACATCAATCCAAAAAGCAATTTTGATATTTTAGTTCCAGACCGATTTACTTTCTCTGATCACGGATGTGTCAGATGATACGAATCTAATTTGATCGCCCATGCTAAAAAGGCGTTTATAAGGAGGAAATGGTAGTGTTATAAAATATTCTTCACAGAATTACAAATTGAAAGCAAGTATGCCCTTTATTGATCGTTTTTAAAAAGGAGTTATTGATATGGCGGTATAACATATCGTTTAAAAATAAGAAACTAATGCCATTATCATGACTCGAGCACCTGAAGAAAATCTGAAAGATTACGGCGGCAGCAAAGAAACAGATTTACGAAAAGTTAAACATTGGAAGTCACCGACACAATCGTACACACGTAACAATAATGCTAGCTTGGTTTGATTAAACCTGATAATTAGTGGAAATTCAAATGTTAGGGGCCGGTTATAAAGACGTTCGGTCCCCAATCTTTTTATTTTTATTTAGTCGTTTTATTTTAGATTGCTCGCTGTTTTGATCGGTTGTCATGCGTGAAGTTGTTTTGTTTTAAACGGTGATCGATGCTCAGTCCGTTAAAACAAATATTTCATGGGTTTCTGATACACTTTAATTCTCATCTTTTATTCTGTCAGTGGAAAGTATTAGTTTATCGGTCGCTTATCGGTGGTACGTCTGTCGGTTGTTGACAGGTTGTCAATCGGTGATATCGGTTGCGGACAGGTTGTCGTTCGGTAATTTGTAAACAAATTAACGGATCGGGAATTTTAAACATGTACGAAAATCATAATCGGTCATTTTTCACGAACAAGGCTCATATTTCACCAATAGCAGTTGAAAGGTGAAAAATGTTGACAAATAGGTGATATCGGCATTAAATACGTGATCATCGGTTCCACAATTTCGTTGAAAAAAAACACACCACCAATCCCAAACCGATGGCTCTGTGAAAATGGGGTTTTAATCATTGATCTAGCTGCCCTTTGAAGGCTCGAGCAAAAAAGTCGATAACCTAAATGTTTATCCATCACACACGACGTTGTCCATACAAAGGTGATCATTGGATCTTGAAACTATTTTTTGCAAATCCATTTTTATCCATCTGTATGTTTTTATAAAAGTGAATCATGCATATCAGGAATAGTCACTATCAGAAAACAAAGCATTCCCGCACAGACAAACATCAACGAGGATAATGATACCACAAGTTTAAAAAATGATCAATTTCAAATACATGTACATGTAAGATACCTAAACGTACCACAGTTAGCGATAAAGGTAACCTAAGTGTTACTGATTTAGAACGGTTAAAGGCAAAACAATTTTACACTATATTCTTGGGCGCAAAACCTCACAACAAACAAGTACAAGTTGTCTTTGTGAAATAGCATCAATTCACCAATCAACTCAAAAAGTGACGTATAGTATCCAAAAGCACAAAAGGTAAGTATCTTATAAAACTGGTAAGCGAAATATATGTGTACTCAATGAACTTAATTACGCAAACGCACTTGGTTTCTGATCAGCAAGAACACGATAGCAGACATTATAGAAACCGACTTGGGGTTTACAATCTTTTTAAGAACTGAGATCGTGATTGATTTCCTTTTACTTACACTTTTCTTAAATATTGACCAAATGCATACACATGTATATACATAATCTGCTTGATTTACCTTTCATTTTCATGTGTTAACGAAAGAAATAAACTCAAGTGGAAATGATAAAGATATTTAGGGTGCATGTCAACCGTATAAACGTGTCGATTATAATTGAAACTGAAACTTAAAATAATGTAGAAATGCAGGTTGAAATATAGGATCAAAATACATATCAGTCTTTCTAAAGTAGTATTAATGACATCTTGTTTGTTAATAAACACGATTTTAGAATTAATAAACCTTTTATCTTTATCACTAGTTGAAAAAACGTATAGCATGCAAGATCATTATGTTAGCTTAGTACATTGTAGCACATGGGATAAACTAACACCAAGAAACATTTTATGGCAAATTGGTGATGTACATCAAAATAAATTTTAAGCAGCTTATACTTGTTTTGATTTACTTATACTCACGTGTCAAATTATATCAGACCATTAGTACTTCTAAATTTACTTTTTGTTTTTAATATTTCGGCCAGTTTGAAGATGGGTGGTTTCAATATCCCAGCCAATATAAAATTGGATATTGTTTAAAAAAAACCCAAGGATATACTTCCTGCTTTTTAAATTTTGCCTTTGGCGTTGTCTGTGAAAAGCAAGTAATTACGAGCTGTATATAAAAGAAATATTGTCTTTAAGTAAGCTTAGTCAAGAGCAATATCGTAATTTGAAGAAAAGCGAGGACATAATTGTCATGTGTTTTAATGATGCCGTCTGTATACGTCAATTATAAAGTGGAAATCTTTGATTCTTTGGCGATAAAAATATCAGTCACAAACTAAATATGACATGATCATGCTTTACAATATCGGTATTTTTCTACAGTTCACGGTATCGAACTTTCAAGTCAATAAGTTAATTGCAAATATTTGTAAATATACACTTTATTACCGATTTATTGATGTGTATGATTCTGGTAACTTACCAAGTAACATTTTGTAGTTGCTGACATTCGAGATTGATAACAAGGGTTGTCAAATTGAAATGCAAGAGCTTGCATATCTAGAAAAGATTTGTTAATTTTCACAAACCAACTATCGGATTCTTTCAAAGTATTCACCACCGTGAGCTATGCACAGTTTCAACCTTTTGATTCAATTTCACCACCTTGTAACCGATGAATAAGATGGCTCTTCAGGTCTCTTTTGGACCGATGCATAGAATAGCTCATTAGGTCTCTTTTGGACTGATGCATAGGATAGCTCATCAGGTCTCTTTTGGACCTATGCATAGGATGGCTCATCAGGTCTCTTTTGGACCGATGCATAGGATAGCTCATTAGGTCTCTTTTGGACCGATGCATAGGATAGCTCATCAGGTCTCTTTTGGACCGATGCATAGGATAGCTCATCAGGTCTCTTTTGGACCGATGCATAGGATAGCTCATCAGGTCTCTTTTGGACCGATGCATAGGGTAGCTCATGAGGTCTCTTTTGGACCGATGCATAGGATAGCTCATTAGGTCTCTTTTGGACCGATGCATAGGATAGCTCATTAGGTCTCTTTTGGACCGATGCATAGGATAGCTCATTAGGTCTCTTTTGGACCGATGCATAGGATAGCTCATTAGGTCTCTTTTGGACCGATGCATAGGATAGCTCATTAGGTCTCTTTTGGACCGATGCATAGGATAGCTCATTAGGTCTCTTTTGGACCGATGCATAGGATAGCTCATTAGGTCTCTTTTGGACCGATGCATAGGATAGCTCATTAGGTCTCTTTTGGACCGATGCATAGGATAGCTCATTAGGTCTCTTTTGGACCTATATCAAGAAAACAGCGGTTTTGATGTAGGCTCGTATTTGGGAGGCAAGGCTGATTTTTTACCAAACGTTTTATCATTAGTATGTTCGAGTACGCAATTTTTCTCGCTGTTTAGCCGAGGCTAGAGAGGACAGATTTACACAACCCTGGTATCGACCGAGAGATAATTGATGCCCCTAGGCGATCCAAGTGAGTTTGTTCGTGAAAAGCGTGCGTAGTTACATAATATAACCCAAGTAGCATTTCAATTTGAACAACCCTCGTAGTCGATGAAGAATGTTATTTTTGTCGTTTCTTTATTGCAAATATTTCACGTTGCATGGAAATTTACGAGGAGTCAAAATGATTTGACGTTTGTGTAACACCTCTCTTTTTTCCAGCAGTGTTCCGCATACATGTACTGATGTATGCGCTTCATCAAATCAGAATTTATTTGTTATCACGTTTTCGCTTTGCAAGCCTATAAAAAGGTTAAATGTGCAAATAGGAAAAGTCACAACCAGTGAGCAAACATCAGTTAGAAGAGAGATACTGAGTTAAAGGTAATTTAAGAAAAAAACATCACTGACATTATAGGCTCACTTTGATTGAGCCTGCTAAAAGTCAGTAATCTGGCGACTCATGCTAGCCCTTATGAACATCATCGACCGTTCGTAATGGCTCAAAGAAAGCAGAATAGGGAAAGTATCATAAAAATGCAAGACCTGAAGTGCGTGTTCGCCCATGTCATTAAGTCATACTAAGCACACGAAATAAAAAAAAACATTATAACAGTCATAACGTGAACAGGTTATAAAATATGCATTAAGATGGAATAAAACCTTTGTTAAAGTATCATTTGCGTAGATTTATAATACGTTGTTGTTTGTTTTTAACCTGTGTTTGTGACACTGTCAAAAGTAAATAACGATAATGTTGGCAAATATCCCCCATTAGGACTAGCAATATTTAATCGATCTGGAATTTTTATTTTCATAAGCAATACAGCAACTCTTCAATATCACTATTTATTTGTGATCTGTATGTGTGTTTTAAAACAAATTAAATCCTAAGGTCATCGATATTTTCTGTTCAGTATTCGGTTCGTTATTTTTGGGTATAACGTAAAATCGATAAACGTAGAGGCACATGAAAAAAACCTTTAAGTGGCGACAAATATATGAAGCAAAATTTTTCTAAAGTATCAGCTTTACACATTGTATTCCGCATTAATATATTTTGTTAGATTGCAGCTACAGCTGACGAAAAAAGAAAACGCCACAAAGTCATGGGCTGATATTAAACTTCTCTTTATTGTACCCACTTGTTCAAATTAAAGCATGCATTATGTGTATAAAAGTTTTCACTTTACAAGAAATTGAAACAAAGATTTCTATTAATATATTCTTTGCATAACAGATATGTTTATGAAATAAATGTACCAGTTTTTGCAAGTTTTTTTTCGCCGATACCAGGATTTTATTTAAAATACATTTGCTGTCAAAATATCAACAGCACAACGATGGTATTTTCGCAACCTGTAGAAGTGATTTCTGGAGATTTGATTGAAAAATTAAAGAAAATAGGCAATGTCAAACCATCCACGTTATTCGTAAAACAACTGTAAATTCAAAATGAAAGTCTACCAATATGATATTCCGCAGGACCCTGTATACTTGGGTTTTAACTATCATACAGTTGACTGCTTTGCTTATCTCGCTATTTGCACGACGGTTGCAGAGACTGAAGATATTTTGCAGGGTTTCTAAGAAAGTCATTTCATTGAACATATCGTACTTTTAAGAAAAAATCATATCTTGATGGACTGTTATTCTCCAATTATTAAATCATAATACATACTTCGTACTTACATTTGTCTCGTTAATCTATTTTGCTTTCTCCAGCACGGAAAAGAGCATGCCACTGTTTATAAAACATCATTTTTTGTGATGAAATCATCATTTACGGGGCGTGAATTTCGTAACATGTAATCGGTAACAAATCTCTTCTATGATAATCATTACCACGAGAATTTAAAATAAATACGACAAAAATAAAATAACTAAACATATCTATATTAGTGTGTTTCAACGTTTTAAAACGTTAGAAATACAGAGAACCTTCGAAGTTCAACTCTAGGGGACATAAAACTAATCACTCAACCATTAATTTTTCTTGCCTACTTTGTCTATTATCCCAGATGACGAATGATTACGAACAATTATTGATTGTATATAATGTTAGGCACAGTTGTTTGCTTGAGTTATTTGAGTTTTTACAATAGTCTTTCAGATCGCCGCCGCGATTTCATTGAAACGTTATTGAATACAAGAAGTACACGTAGCTATCATGTTCCATTTTACCGGTAATTCAATGCTAGTCAATGTACAATAGATACGCGAGTTTTTATCAAAGGTAAGAAAGGAGTGGCTTTTGTAAAATGCAAATTTTCTGTTATGAACTTCAAATGAAACCAAAACTTTTTACGTTGCGACCAGAGAATTTTTTTCCAAATAATGAGTATTGTTGTTTGTCTTTTCTAAACAGAAATTTTTCTGAGTTAAAATACAAAACAATTCAAAGTTCAGAACTAACAAAACAATATTTTACAAAAAAAACATATAAAATGTTCTTGTTGCATAACATCGTTTTGGATAGATCACAATTGTACTGTTTATTGGTGTAAATATTGAGCTTCGCTCCCCGGGGCTAGGCGGCGTGGGTAATTCCATTACTGCCTATGAACAGGCTCAATCAAACCGAGCCTGCAATATTTTCTTATTTGTAGTGGTCGAGGGTCTTCAAAGTTCCCTTTTCATCTATTTGAACAACTGTAAAGTTTTCAAATATGCCATAATGTTCTTTCTTCCTTCTTTCTGCATTGAGTAATACTCTTAAGTTGGTATGAATGTTAGATGATCAGATAATCATTCTTCCCTATGTGTTTGACGTGCAAGCGTGATATATGATATTTTAATGAATAAAAATAATCGGATCACAAAATTTGTTTCTGACAGGTGTTTTTGTAGAGTCGATGCAGAGAACTAATATGTGAACCATGCTTTTTGAAAGTATAACACGTGGGAAAAAAGTAAACATGGTACCATACTATGTTCAATAAACAAAAAAACCATAATAACAAAGATTATGTTTGTTCCCAAGGAGAACCATATCATTTTATAAAGATTTTCTGGTTAGAAATGAGTAAACAGGAAAAAGCTGTCCATACATATATGTCCGTGTATCGATCTTAAATATTATACAGCTTTAAATGGAATATGGTTAACGCTTTATTAACACAGGGGAACAATTATTTAAAATGTGTCACTATTTAACACTTCAACAACAATCATTTTAGCAATTTAGCAATTAGTATTATCAACTAGTAAACAATGCTCTCATTTATGTACAAATATTTTGAACCACACATAAAAGTTACCTTATTGAATTAAATGTGCAATAGTTCATATAATCAAACTCTATATATCACTAACAATACACTCTTGTATCACTCATCGACTTTCAACGTTTGACTGTTCTCTCGAGTTGATAAACTTATTGGACAACCCTTTTTGTAAATGAAACTATAACTCTGCCGCGTGATTTAATCGAAGTGGATAAAATATTAGGATACTAGAAATACATCTAGAATTAACAAATATTTGAAACGAAATGACCTGATTTTATCATTTCTCAAACGAAAAAGTGTCACAAGTTCGTGATGCCACTATCGGATTTAAAATTTCTGGAAAGGTATTAATTTTGTGTTGCCTAGTACAATTGTATATATGTAAATGTAGCAAGGAGTTTAGAAAGAATATTAAAATATTTATTCAAAATATACCGAAATAATATGTTCTTGTGCTTTTTTTTAGTATGAGTAACTTTAATATTAAAATAATATTCGCCTTAAAGAGCCACGCTAGAAAAATCAAACAAACAAATACGAGAAAATGGAACTTTGAAAGTATCCGAAAGATAATGAAAATAGTGCAGTTCTTTTATTAATAAACAATGCGTTTTCATATTAATACCATTCCTTAATAAGCTGAAAATATTCAGCTTTATATTCATTATGCGTTAAAATCTCGTTATTATATTATTCAAACAATAATGGGAACTTAATTTTGCAAAGTTATGTAAAATAATAATAGGAAAAACTATATAAATTTTGCATATCTGATGGAATCATTTTACAATGATTTCGAATTTATATTGCTAGGCGCTTTTGGAAACATTAAGGTAATTTCAAAATTTTACATTACTTTACTAGTTATCAGATGGCCAAAACGTGCACAATCCTTTCTTGCGGTACGACAATATCATAAGTACCAAAACAGATTTTTAAAACTGAGAGAAGTGAAAGGGCACGGGACTGGAGGTGGATGATGAATAAGATAAATTTACATGATTCCGGTGAATATTTAAGGACAATAACCAGTATAATCCTTCAAAATATGTTTGTAAAATGGATCTTGTGTACTTTTCGTAACACCAACGGAATCTTTGTCTTAGGAACCCAGCAAAAACAAACAAACAAGAATGAGCAAAATGAAGTAAATCGCTTCAATAACTTTATTGACACACCCCCCACACCCACTCCCTCTAAGCTCCACTGAAGAAAAATGATGTCTATAAAATTTATTTTGATTTTTAATTACAAAATAGCTTTTTGTTATGAATTGGCCAATGAAAACATTGACTCAGTTACACTTGAAAATATCCGACAGTATTGTATTATAAAAATATATGATCAAGGTTAAGTATTATTATGGTAATTTTGTATTTGGTCGGGAGTTGTTTCCCTCTATCTACTTTTTTCGTCACTTAACAAATGGAGAAAACTTAACTTTAACAACAACAACAAACACTTCCGGAGACACTCCATACACAGAGACACGGTTTGGCAGCCATATTGACCTACTTCATTTTGGCGAGTAAACAAACCGTGACCTCGCTGACTGCAATATATATGCGCGTTGAGCGGCAAAGGTTTAAATAGCCAAATTTCTTTAGTTTTTAATTGGAAATAAAATGTTTTTAACAAATTATAATCGTACATTATCTAGATAGTTCTCTTTTCTTGGAATTTTCGTTTAATTAACTTTAAATCTGGCTTATTATTTTATAATAAACCGATCAGCTGATATATGTCAAATCAATTCTAAATGTAAACAGCACAGTATTTTACATTCCTGACGATTTGTTTTTTGTTGCAAGCCGGTCAAAGTGTGACTTTTTATTTCAATATGGCAGACAATCAAGGGGAAAAGAGCTTAGTTTTGTCTGGTTTGAAATATTAGATAATAATATTTTAACCCAGGATTTGTATATTAGGGTGATATGAAACCTAAAATGCTTCAAATACTGATTCAACTACGTACCGTTTTGGAATGGATTACCAACAGAAAGGATTTCAACTGAAAATATTAATTATCTAAATAGCACATATCTTTTTTGTTTGTTGTTATCTTTATTCAAAGTAGAATGAATTATTTAGTGAAGTACAGACTTCATGTTGAACATCCTCAAATCTGGGTAGAATATTCTAATATTCTAACCCAGCTCAAATCTAGTAGCTCTGGTGTAATCATTACTTTGGAGGCTGTCACTGTCTTCTTAAATGCTGGGGTCTTCAGATTTTAAGTATCCATTATAAGAAGATTTTCAATTTCATGTGACCAGCCTGGGGTTCATGCAGGTGGATCTTAACACTTATAATTAAAATGATATTAAGAATATAAACTTGATTGTTGGGATATAACTCTTCTCATCAAATCTAGAGTATAAAAATGCTTGAAAATAACCACAAAAATAGATGTTTCACTTGATTTAGACATAGGTTTTTTTAAGTAATAACTTGTATCTTATGGTATAATAGATTGTATCTATTAGTATAAAAAAGACAACTTTATTTGTGTTTGGAATTTTAGTCCTATACCAGGACTATGCAAATAATCTTGGGCAAATTTGAAATCTTGATAGTTTTAGTCAAGGGACACAACATTATTAGTAAACATGTTAACCACCTATTACTCTAATGATGACTAAATATGCTTAATACTTCTCTTATCAGACAATGAAGCATGATTGTTCTGCTAATAATATAAAACATGCTGAAAGAAATCTCCTGAATGTAATTTGTCAATATAAATTAAATAAATGTAATCATGTAACATCAAAGTGAATTTCTCAATAATTTCTCAATAAATAGAATGAATGAATAGATGGAAATAAAAACTGTGATGTGTTAATAAATATTATCATGTAAACAATTCAAATGTTTGGGTTATATATTAATTATGTGATAGTAGCAAAAGCTAATAGAACAATATCACATCAATTTACAATAATATAAGTTTATTTAATAGTATTTCATAAGCTAACCCTTATATGCAGCTAATATGAATAATTCCACACCATGAAAAACATAATTACATAATTTTAGAAGGTAATCTTATGTGAACAGTCACTGTTAAAAAAATCATTTTAATGATTGGTGCTTATGTCACCTTGTAACTTCAGTTTGTTTGTATTTACTACAGCTTTTATATATACCAAAATAACAGAATAAATGAAAATTTCATTCAAGGTAAGAAAAACTTAGTTGAATAAAATTCAGTGGTAATTTTATCCACAAAGGTTTTGATGTATAATTAATGCAACCAACTGATAACTTGCAAAATTTATAATTATGTAAGTTTTGAAAAAGTCTACAATTTGAAGCAAGTGCTGCAATGTTTCCTGAAAAGGGACAGAATTAAAACACTGCATTATATTTGAATCTCTTTCTGTGGCTTATTTTGACACATTATATTTTGATTTAACTAAATTGGACTGGTGTCAGTTTTCCGAATCGAGATCCTATCATCTGGAGCAAATGTTTCAACAGTCCTTGCTTAATTGATTTCAAAGTGCAACTAAATTCAATGATAATTTGTTTTTTTTTAATTGTTATATATGATTGTTAATTAAATCCCTTTCATAGTACTCATATCCCAAAAGGCCATGGCTTGAAAGTACTGGGTGCTCTTTTTCAGGCCATAATTACATATATTGGATTGTAAAACTAACCATCTTCTGCATTTATTAAGTATGTAAAGATCTCATGTTTATGGCAAAAGATGAAAAAGAACATTGAAGATAAGGTCTTTTGGGTTCCTCATGACTAATAATTTGATTTTTCCTTTGGTTGTGGATTATTTTCATGTTGGAATGTTAAGTGTAAACAGTAAGGCCAGAGAATAATGACGTTCAGAGGTTTGATAAAGAAGGTCTTTCAGAAATCAAACAATTTTTGTCAAATAATACCTGTAAAATAAAAAGGAATGTTCTGCTAAGCATACTGTGTATCTAATCAGATTATGTAGGTCTATACATAATCTAAATGGATTGATAGTGTATAGTTTGCCCATAAATTTAGGTAGTTCCTGATGTTATGTTTTTAATACAGCCACCACTGCTGATAAAGTTGAAAATATAAAAAAACAGATGTTTTTGGCACAATTTTATCATAAGATTATGCACTGACAATGAATATCCGAATTATCCGAATATATGCCCACCTGGAAGTTATCAATAAAATTCTCTCCAAAAAAGCCATTGTTGAATGGTAAAAATGCTCAGAATGCAATATCAGGTTATGGGACAACTCTTCCCTAGCGAGATTTAAAAAGATTATTGTAATTAGTCACATAATTTGCAATGCAATTTTCATATACGGAAATGCGAAAAATCTTTGTTTACTCGCAACCTCGCTTTGACGTGACCTTCACCTTCTCTATATGACAGTTGAAACCGTGTCTCCGTGTATTGAGAGAAAAAAAAAGGTTTTTGACAAAATAATAGTGAACAGATACAATGAGTAAGTAATAAACATGCATCAGGCCGGCGATAATTATATTTCAACCCATCATTATTTGTTTAAATCGATTGTTACCCTTGATCTTTGTTCAATAATCCTAATGCAAAATGGTGGCAAATTTGGAACACGTCCAAATAAACATGCAAACTCTAGATCAGACAATTAGGATTTATATTAAAACGTATAAATAGCAAGTAAAATGCAACATGTTAACATAAATCTGTCCCTTTTATAACACATTGTAAGAAAGGTACCTTTTAGACTTGTTCTTTTCAAATGCATGACAGACAATGACAATGTGTACAAATTTTGTTGTGTTTTAGGCCAAAGTGTTGGTGATGAACATGATAATGACCATCGGGGAGGAGGAGAGCTTCTCTCTAGTAAGTAAAGTTTTTCGTTTCTTGTGTTTTCAAATTAACCAAAATTACTTTAGGTAAACAGAAATTAAAGATTGTAGACTCTCTCTTCCAAGTTTTTAAAAACATCTCTCTTTCATAACAATGTACCACATTACAACAATAACATGTAAGCAACAGTCAAAGAGGCAGAAAAATGGCAATAAAAACAAAAAAACACAAATTATTAAAAAAAGGTATTGTACATTTCAAAAGAAAAGAAACTATTAAACCTTACAGTTCTGAAATAGTCTACAGAAAGTATTTCATTGCCTCTGGATGAATTCTTTTGAAATTACTTTTTCAGATCATTTCAATTTTACATGTAAAGTTATTACCACTTCAACTAAAATTCCTGGTCGTAAATAAAACACTGTTTTAGTAATCCAGGACAAAAATATAATTTCCAGTTGAACCAAAGAACAATGAACCAATAACCAAAACCCCAAATAATTTATGACTCTAACTTATATACTATAAATGAACTTCCCAGGAGTCAGGAACTTTCCCTAGCATTTAAAATAAAAATTAGGAACATTCTATAAACTTCAAGAAAGTTCTTTTACAGGAAGTCAAAGAAAGGTCTTTAGATGTAAACAATTTTTAAATGTTAATAAAACTATACAATAATGTATAATTGTCAAACTGGCAACTGGTTAGACTAAGTTCGCATAAACAGAGTAGAATAGAACATAATACCTAGAATATAAACAATACTCCTCCTCCTCAAGATAAAAGCGACCTAATACATGTGATGTTTACATTACAAATGTACTTTGGAAAAAACATTTTCAAAATATTGAGTGTTAAAAAACAGTCACGTTATAATTCAGTAAACGAATTAAATATATACAATAATAAGACTCAATAAATATGATTATTAAATCAAAGATTCATTTAAATTAAACAAGTAAAATAGCACCAGTTATTAAGTTGATCCTGCCTCTTATATAACTTTAAAAATAGTAAAAATACGCATATAAAGAAATGCCACATTCAAAAGACACAGTCTCCCCACACAACCAAGAAGAAAAGAGGGAAAAAGAGCATGGTTTATTAAATGACCAATTTCAAAACAGACACCACAAACAATTAACAAACATGATATATAGCATATGTCTAGATCAAACTTCTTCTTAAAAATTGTCTCGCTTTTTGGGTTGTGGATAAAACATAGGGGGTCATGATCACTGAAGGCAACAACTTGTGATGAGGTAAGTATACATCATTATTCTGAAAAGCAACACTGCGAGCAAGGCACTCTTTCACAAAAGTGGTATAATGTCTTTGGTTTTGTTAATAAACATGAGAAAAATAACAAAGTATTGATAATTTCAAAATCAAAACAGACCCAGCATCTATGCCACTAGCATAAAGGCTGACTTAAAAATTGTAAGAGAACTGGTGTGCTCTTGAATATTATTTTCAAGGAATGTTGACCCCCTTTTAACGCCAACCACATTTTAGCCTTTCCTTAACAAGTTTGGCAAAGGTTCAGCATTTATCCTTAGTCTGAGAACAAGTGTTTCATTTGGGTTAGGCACAAGGAAACTTCGTGGAGTTAAATCAGTGTCAAACAGATATTCCACATATCTCTGAGGTACTGTTGGAATTGTACAAATATTTAAAAAAGGTGAAATATGCATATCAGGAATCGCCACATTCAGAAAAAAAACAGCCTCCCCACACAGTCAAGAAGAAGAGAGGGAGAGGGAGAGAGCATGGTTAATAAAATGATCAGTTTCAAAAGAGACACCACTAACAATTAACAAAAATGAGAACCCGAGGGGTTACCGCCTTGGAACGGTCAGTGGCAAATCAAATTGCCACTGGGGGTTTAAACCAGGTTCTAGGGTGCACCAACCTCATACTTGCCCCAACAGGTTCTCATATCACAAAACAAATACAAGTTGTCTTGGTGAAACAACTCCAACCCACTTATCGGCTCAACAATGTTGTATGCAAAAGCACACAAACATATAAAACATAAGAATCTAATAGCGTTGCAAAGCCAAAGTGCGGGTACTCAATGATCGGTAGAAAGGTTGTTTAATATGTTTAGAGTTCTTTATGACTGCATAATGAATTTTTCAGTTCGGATGGGAATATCAAGAAATGTGCCCATATCATCAGAAAATTGTTGCACTTCATCACTTTGAGACTATTAAAGTGAGCAAAATTTTTGAAGTCTAGAGGTTTCAAAACTTCAGAATTTCCAAGTGTTTCTGATGGTTGTGTGATGGAGTTATTTCACCAAGACAACTTGTACTTGTGTGTTGATATAAGAACCTGTCTGGAAAAGTGTGAGGCTGGTGCACCCTATAACCGGGTTTTATCCCCAATGGAAAATTGTCAGAAATTAAAACCCAGTCTTGCGTACATGAATGAAAACTGAAAATTCTCAAAATAAAAAAAAGGCAAACCATATTCTTTAAAGTCTGATTGAATCTTTTAAGAACACCTTTCATTTAAGAATGATGGACAGATATCTTGTATAAAATGAAGCGTAACTCATAAATAACCTGCTTAAAATACCCAACATGAAATTCGATATTCTGCCTCTTTGACTGTTGCTTACGTGTCAGTTTAGTCAACATATCGTATGACCTTTGTGTCATTTTAAGAGACTTTTAACTGTAACTGTATTGTCTTTGCCATAGCCCGATAGGCAGAATAAAGGTTAACATCTGGTATTTCCAGTTAACTGGCACAGGGATTATAAGTTTGATCTTTTGAAGTCAAGACAAAAAACCTTTAATTCTCTCTAAAGAAAGGAGGATTAACCACAACCTTATTTCACCAAGACAACTTGTAATTGTTTGTTCATACGAGAACATACTGGGGAAAGTCTGGAGTTGGTGCACCATAAAACCCGGTTTAAAATCTCAGTGGCAATTTGATTGCCACTGGCCTTTCCAAGGCGGTAACCCTACAGGTTCTCGTTATTTGTTAATTGATTGTAATGTCTGTTGAAAACTGATCATTTTATTGCTCTCTCTCTTTCTTGGCTGTGAAGGGAAGCTCTGTCTTGTTAATGTGGCAATTCCTGATATTTCACTTTTTATCTCCTGCTTGGTGACAACATAGAAAAAATTGTTACATGGGTAAGATAAAAAGGTTTAACAACTATTGCAACTGGTCCTGTAACTAAATTTGACTTCAGAAAGTGTTATAGAAAGGACATTTGCGAAATCTCATTCTACACCTTGAATTACAACACTTCTCCTTAAAGAAGATTTGTCAGAAAAAAACAGAATATCTGCTAAAATTAAAACATAAGAGGCATTAAAATCTTAACAGGGGTTGTTAGGCAAAAACCGCATGAAGGTAACACAAAACGTTCCGACAGGAAAGGTTCACAAACCCCCAAACCTCAAACAGCTTTAACTGCCTGAAACCTAGGAAGATGAATAAGAAGGTGAAATATGCATATCAGGAATAGCCACATTCAGAACAATCAGCCTCCCCACACAATAAGGTTTAATTGCCTTAACAACTAAATACGCTTTTGATGAAAGAAAATTATTAAAGATATTTGGCTCAGAACAGGACATAGACCTTGTAAATATAGAGCAGTACCTTTAATCTTTTCACGAGACTGTTTTATTTTAGGACTAAATATTGCCCGATATAAGAGTATCAGCTTTCTTGCAATAACAATAATAAGAAATGATATGAGATAAGGGATTCTGACCTTTGGTTTTCATGAGGTGAACTAAATTAGGTGCACATGAGAACTATACCAGGACTCAGTTTATTGTTAAATTGTGTATGTATGGGTTTGGCATTTCTAACAAATGAGAACTTGTTTGTTAATTAGTATTCATCTGCCAGAATAGATGTTATGTTCCAACATTTCGGGTACCCCCAAAAAACAATTAATTGTTTAATGTACAAACATGACATAGCACACCGAAAAAAATGATCCTAATTGTGTCACAAAATACTGCCTACAGCTGCTTAGTCAATTGAAAGCAAATTTTCTGTGATATTTTCATTATATATTATATTTTCATCTTAATATACATATAATTACTACTTGTGTTTTCAGACCAGAGGTTTGGTGGTGACAATAATAATATACATGAAGAAGATAGAGGAGAGCTTCTTTCTGGTACGTTTCTCTAAGTTTTTTATCTGACGTTAAAACATTCTTTGCAATAGTCAACGGTCCGACCGATATATCTTGATGCTTAAAAATGAGAAATCAAAAAGTAGGCTTGAACATTTGAACATGTGGCCCTAGTTATAATTCCATTCCAGTCCTGGAGGTTTAAAGTCGGCAACGTCTGATCTATAAATGGGCAGTTTCAAAAAAGATGGATGGAAAAGTGAAAAAATAGTGAAAAATTAAAGTTAATAAAAATTCCAAACTTGTTATTTTATATTTTTTGCTTATTGAAATTGAGTATAGAACTGAAAAGATTTTGAAATCGGTCAACTGGTTGCTGAGATATTGTCATTTGGGCTATTTAAAAGAAGGCAAGTGAAGTGAAAAAAAATAATTAAAGAATTTTTGTTCATAAAATGTCCAAACTGGTTGCGCCATATGTTTGTACAGTCTTTACATTGATCAAAATCAATCAAGTAATACTCATATGTGGCAGAAGAAAACTTTTATAGAGCTTTATTGACCAATATTAAATAAATCACAAGAATTTTAATGTATGTGCTTAAAATACAATTATTACTGTTTCTTATTATTAAATTGTGCATTTCTGTTGAAATACATGTTGAAGCATGTAATATAAGTGTTTAAGAACTTGTGGTATCGCATAAGATAAAAATCATATTTTAATAAAGTGTGTCACACTCCTGACAAACACAAATGTGCAGTGTACTCCATAATGTTTCACTAAGGCCATTCCTATTTGTCACAATTTAACACAACATGACATGGACTTCTAGGTTAAGACATTTTCTTGTTCTCGTGTAAAGGATATGTTGACAGAATATTGCAATATGTGCATTATGTCACACTCCTGACAAATTCAGCTGATATTATCTGAAGGGAGTTGCAGACAAATATAATTTCAATAGAGGTGATAAAATTATAATTATTGCATCTAGAAACATTAAACTTAATGATACACAAAACATTTGTCGTGTTCTCTATGACAAAAGGTGGATAAATCACAACCTTATTTCACCAAGACAATTTGTACTTTTTTGTTCATACGAGAACATGCTGGGGCAAGTGTGGAGTTCGTGCATCCTATAACCTGGTTTTAAATCTCAATGGCAATTTGTTTGCCACTGGCCGTTCCAAGGCGGTTACCCTACGGGTTCTATTTTTTTTTTTGTTAATTGATTGTAGTGTCTGTTGAAAACTGATCATTTTATTGCTCTCTCTCTCTTTCTAAGCTGTGAGGGGAAGCTCTGTCTTGTTAATGTGGCAATTCCTGATATTTCACTTTTTATCTCCTGCTTGGTGACAACATAGAAAAAATTGTTACATGGGTAAGATAAAAAGGTTTAACAACTATTGCAACTGGCCCTGTAACTAAATTTGACTTCAGACAGTCTTATAGAAAGGACATTTGCGAAATCTCATTCTACACCTTGAATTACAACACTTCTCCTTAAAGAAGATTTGTCAGAAAAAAACAGAATATCTGCTAAAATTAAAACATAAGAGGCATTAAAATCTTAACAGGGGTTGTTAGGCAAAAATCGCTGAAAGAAAATTATTAAAAATTTGGCTCAGAACAGGACATAGACCTTGTAACTATAGAGCAGTACCTTAAATCTTATCACGAGACTGTTTCATTTTAGGACTTATCAGTGCCTTAAATTAGATTATCAGTTTTCTTGCAATAACAATAACTAGAAATGACTTTAGTTAAGGGAACTTTGTTTTCATGAGGTGAACTAAATTAGGTGCACATGAGAACTATACCAGTACTCAGTTTATTGTTAAATTGTGCATGTGTGGGTTTTGCATTTCTAACAAAGGAGAACTTGTTTGTTAATTAGTATTTATCTGCCAGAAGAGATGTAATGTCGCAATATTTAGGGTTCCCCAGAAATAATTAATTGTTTGATGTACATACATGACATAGCACACCGAAAAAAATGATCCTAAATGTGTCTCAAAAATACTGCCTACAGCTGCTGAGTCAGTCGAAAGCAATTTTTCTGTGATATTTTCATTACATATTATATTTTCATCTTAATATACATATAATTACTACTTGTGTTTTCAGACCAGAGGTTTGGTGGTGACGATAATAATAGACATGAAGAAGATAGAGGAGAGCTTCTTTCTGGTACGTTTCTCTTAGTTTTTTTATCTGACGTTAAAACATTCTTTACAATAGTCAACGGTCCGACCGATATATCTTGATGCTTAAAAATGAGAAATCAAAACGTAGGCTTGAACATTTGAACATGTGGCCCTAGTTATAATTCCATTCCAGTCCTTGAGGTTTATAGTCGGCAACGTCTGATCTATAAATGGGCTGTTTCAAAAAAGATGGCCGGAAAAGTGAAAAAAAATTATGAAAAATTAAAGTTCATTAAAATTCCAAATTTGTTATTCTATTTTTTTTTATTGAAACTGAGTATAGAACTGAAAAGATTTTTGAAATCGGTCAACAGGTTGCTGAGATATTGCCATTTGGGCTTTTTAAAAAAGGCAAGTGAAGTGAAAAAAAGTAATTTAAGAAATTTAGTTCATAAAAAGTCCAAACTGGTTGCTCCATATGTTTGTACGTCTTTACAGTGATCAATATCAATCAAGTAATACTCATATGTGGCAGAATAAAACTTTTATGGAGCTTTATTGACCAATATTAAATAAATCACAAGAATTTAAATGTATGTGCTTAAAATACAAGTATTACTGTTTCTTATTATTTAAATGTGCATTTCTGTTGAAATAAATGTTGAAGCATGTAATATAAGTGCTAAAGAACTTGTGGTATCGCATAAATAAAAAAATTATATTTTAAGAAAGTGTGTCACACTCCTGACAACCACAAAAGTGCAGTGTTCTCCAAAATGTTTTACTAAGGCCATTCCTGTTTGTCACAATTTAACACAACATGGCATGGACTTCTAGGTTAAGACATTCTCTTGTTCTCGTGTAAAGATTTTCTTTAGGTATTTTCTTATCTACCAGGCTTGACTTTATAGCATAAATTTTAATTACTTTAGGTATAATATGCTTATTTTATCATAAGTTGATGCCTAATAAATGCACCTTTTACTAAAATAACATTAAAACTTGTCTTTATTCAAACTTTTTGTAAAAAAATGGTCTGAACACAATCAGTCATGTGATATTTAAATGTGTCCCATTTTTATCACACTCTTAACATTTTTTGGCCCATTATTTTTGATTTTTGACGAACCTTCACAAATCTTTAAAGGGCATGATGAGACACTTCTGCAGAGAAGGAAAACTGAAGCAACTGTTTGTTGTACATTTTTACAAAATAAATACCCAAACCAGCCTTTTTTGAAACAGCCTATACGAAGTGTGTTTTTTACGTTTATTATTTCAGGCATTTTCAGGACATCGGTAAATTGAAAATAAATTCTTATTTATGCCACACATCTGAATGTTTTTATACCGTGTGTGTCAATATAAAATAAGTATATGGCTGATTAGTTTAAGTTGAAATCATTTCACAATATGTTGCAAAAAGATATCCAAATTAAAATTACAAAATAAAATTAAATTTGAAGTATGTAGAGGATCCAAAATTTTAAAGAGATCTCACACTCATTACTATATACCACATTTAAATGAGATCTATAGCTTCAATAAAACATGGCCCTAACATAACGGTTTTGCCTTTAAGTGTGGTTATTGCTGGATCGGTCTTTTATAGACATTTTTCATATGTTTATGTTACATTAGTGGTTGAAGATGTAACTTTGGCACTTAATTTAGTGTCGCTGTATCTTACCTTTCAAAAAGTGAGAGATTTATTGATAATTGTCTATATAACGTTTCGGTTGCCATCAACTAATTCAGAAAGTTTGGAATCTAATACCAAAACTCCCGAATTTTGCTGAACAGTAAAAAAGTACAATTTGAAAAGAGCAGTCTGTCTGAAAAAAATATTGTATTTTTTGTATCACACACGTTTTTGAAAGTTCATGCTGCAATTCTTTTAGAAAAGAATCTTTTAATTTCATTTAAAAAATTACGTGTACTTTAAAGATGAAATTATTTTAAAAACAATTTTTTTGCACTACAAAATATGTTTTATTTTTTAAATTTGTGTATCGTTTTGTAATTAGGCACACATTTAAATTTTCCTTTTCTTGAAATAATATGAAACATCGTTTATATAAAATACTTATCGTTCCTTTAAAATTATATATAAATATGAATCTCCATAGAGTATGTCGGTTTTATTTCGATTCTTAATAACAAATTTTGCATGATGCATTTTTTTTCAGATTTCAGTAAGTTTCAAAAATGTCACAATTTGATATAAGAAAACGATTTTGTACAGTTTGGTTTGGTTTTTTATGGAATTGTTTCAGTTGAAAGCATAGTTTCCTTGATACCTTCATTTTAGATTTATACATGTACAAAATATGTAACAATTGATTTTTGTTTTTGTTTTAAGACCAAATATTTGGTGAAGACATAGACAGTGAGCATGAAGAAGGAGGAGTGCATCTTTCAGGTATAACCTTTGTTTAAAAATATTTCGCCATAGTCAGCTGATATAACACTCGGTGTCGAATTCAATTTCAAAAGTCAAACCGACGAATTAAGAATTTGAAAAATAACGTGGCCTTAATCGATTTCAGTTTCAAATTCATGCAAAAGACATGCTGTCCTAGTTGTTAGGGGCAGTAACTTTGCGCTACAACTGATTTTTAGTGTGTTTAATATGGTGATCTATTCAGGTCAATATATTTTAAAACAATTTCAGGACATAAGCAAATGAAAATGTTTCATACCAGGCAACTTGATGTTTAAAATCTCACTTTCATTACAATGAACCATATCAACATATCAAAACGTATATTTGTATGATAATGTCCCTAGTGGTGACAGCGAATACCGACGCAATGCCATTTACGCTACCTATTTAACTAACCGGGATAACCCCCAAAAATGTTGATCGGATAACCCTGATAAACGTAATCATCACAGTGACTATAACCGATTATATTCCGATCAAAGCACTGACTATATGTACGGGGAGACTTTTTATGGCCGACACACTGCACAAATAGCGCTTTTATGGCTTCAATAAGTTTATGCTATTAGATGATAGTCCTTATGAACATAATAATGATCGCTCATTTTTGTTCTTAATTATGTTTTAATTTCAGAAAGGTTATTTATCATAACATATCAGCATACCAATACATGTACAATATATCCATACATTACTACAGTCTAGAGTAATTTAAGAATATATTCCTGATATGCATATTTCACCTTTTTATCATTAAATTAAAAAAACATCATTGAATTGTCTGGGCTGAATATAAGACCACCAAAGGAAAATTCCTTTGTTTGTTTGTACAAGATATGCAGATTTAACACAAATATCAACTTCCATTTAGCAATAGTGTTGGCTTACTGTTCTGGTGGACTTGACTTGCAAGTTAAGACGACATTTGACTTACATGACTAAGAACACAATTAAATCCAGCAATTTGTGATTAAATATGTCTGGTCACATATAAGAACGAGCAAATGTGTATTTTCAAATATCATTTTTAACTTAAACAGCCCAACACCCGTAAACACAGTAAATATTGTAATATTTACAAATGTAAGGGAGTCAATGTACAGATGAAAATAGTTAAAGTCAAAGTTGTTCAATATTTACTACATAGCTTCATAAGCTGATAACTGAGACCATGCTATACCTTTGTAGAATTACATAGTGTATAATCGTCTGAGTATAGACAGTTTTTGGATCAACACGACATAAGAACACCTGGAGCATCATTTAGTAGTAATTTATAAAATTCTTTTTCAGTCATATTATTTGAATGACATATTCAAACAAGGTCGCTAGAGTTTGCCAATATAACAACACATATTATGTTTCTATCGAAAGAAGTCACCGTGTTGATTAACTTTTGCTCTCAGCTAAAAACCGATTGCGAAAAAAATAATGGACTGCAATTATATGTATTTTACAGAATTCTAGACGTTATTATACACTCACCCAAAGTTCTTATTATCTGGTCATCATTTTGTTTATCTTTTTAACGGAAAATGTTCTCCGTTTTGACGGCGCAATCTCAAGATTTTTGTTGCATATCCTGAACCACTCATTATGAGAATTTAAAACCGTTTTTAAAATAAGAAATGTTATGTAGAAAATTAAGAAAACAGCCTCAAAAGTAACGGAAAACACCTATTGTTTAAAATAGAAATATTTTTTCTACATTAAATCGAACGATTACACACCAGTTTCATTTGCATTTTTTTGATGAAACGAACTTGCACGTCTTAATCAGCACACTAGTTGTCAGTAAACTATTAGATCTATATAGTTTTTTTTTTACATCTGTTATCAATTTACTCCTTTCAAGAAAAGTAAACCTCGCGATCGAATCATCCTTTCATTGCTATGCATGCAGTGGAAGTAAATGTGACATTCTTGTTTCATAAATTCAAATCAGGCCCTGCGACTCTATCCGCCCGTCATATATGATAACCAATATAATAGACAAATTCTATGGAAGAACAAATGAAGGTGTACATAGCTCTTTGATGTTATTTCTCCCCACACCTCAAGTCCTCAAGGTGGCAAGATGGCACTACTCTAAAGTGCACGCCTTTTTAACATTTCTGTATTAAAACGTTATGTAAAAGTTAATACATCAGTATACAGATAATACGACAAGTTAAATTTTCTTAGTCGCGCTTAAGTGCTTGTTATTTTTTCTTTACCGGTTTCTTTATCGTCCCAGTTTATAGAAATGGTTACAACTTTGAACAACTTTTCACAGTCATAAAATATTGATTTACTTCAAGGCTATTTATAGAAAAAAAACGCAGTCTTGAAATGCATTAGCGATTATTTCAAGTTTGGTCATTTAAACGGAGTAATCAAAAGAAAAATGGTGTTGATTGGTAAGAATTTATGTTTCTCTTCCTACAGAGATTTTTAAGTTTAACAACTGAAACAATTCTTGATAAGTTCTTTTCACTTGACAATCAGTTCTAAAAAAATCATTTTAAGCCAAAGCAACATTTACTTCCACATCACAAATCGAAGACCTTTTTTTTGACAATTAATGACTGCTTACTTTTCAAGTCGACATCTATGTAACATAAATTATAGGCAAAATGTAACAAAGAAGAACTTCACTTTGGTTGAGTATATTTCCTAAGCTATGGTTCCGAAAATCGGGACATTAGTTTGTTAACAACAATAAAATTAAAACAATAAAACTGGACCGCTCACTTTAATCAATGCCGAAATCAAATACGCACTTTTAAGACTATAGGCACGATACGTTTATTTGTGTAATTATTAATTATTAATTTTAATCTCATATTAGCCAGGAATTCTCATTTTGGCCCGGCATTTCCCGTATTGGCCCAGTTGATTCTTGGTTTTAGTCTGTTAATTAATAAAATTGTCATTAACATGTGAATTCACATTGGCCAAGTTATTGGGCCTCGGGCAGCCTTCGGCCTAGGTCTAACATGAATACCCTCGGCCCAATAACAAGGCAAATATGAATTCACTTAATTAATAACATTATATAATTTTGAGTTGCGCAGAACCCGGGGTAACGCGGCGTGGACAGTTATTACATGCATGTCAATTTCTGCCTTTGAACAGGCTCAATCAACCGAGCCTTAAACTTTGACTATTGGTCTTGCTCGGTGGCTTAGAGTTCCGTGTCATCTATTCGAACTCGTTAAACAACAGTTTGGATGATCGTGGTTGCATAAATCAACCGACCCCATCTTTTGCACTAGCAATTCTTTTGGAGAGTTTAGTACTGGCAGATGATAGTTTTTCTCATTTAAACTTCTGAAGATCTTAATAAGTTGACAAGTGTTTTGTTGAAGACTCTGTTTGAAGAAATCATAAGCATTCTTTTTCGTCTTTATTTTACGAAACGTTGTTAATAAAAAAAACGCTTAAAACATTCATTGTAAAAAAAAAATAAAGGCGTTATCATCGCATTTATTACTTCTCCTATTTGAAATGGCGTGAACCTGAATAATTTATAAACGCAGTAGCAAAGGCAGAAAAGTGTAAATAAGTTTTGAGATATATGAGTCATCGATCCGTTTCAGTGCTTCTTAAATTACATTCTTTTTTTTAGATATATTAATTCCCATTATCGAAAATGTATATTTATTAATATGAATAAAGAAACATTTCATTAAACCTGTATCTCTATTAGTGAAATTATATATTGTTTATAGTAAAGAAGATATTAAATTGAAACAGTCAAAAAGCAATTATGTAATGCATCATGATATACCATGATATGGTATATTTACGGACTCTTTTCTCCACGAGCATGAAAGTCACAAATTTTTAACTGTTTGTATATATGGATAGTTTTCGTCATTCGATACAGGTTGATCATTTGACTAATTAGTATCCCTTTTCATCACCTTTTCAAAATGAACCCAGTATAAAATAATACCGTATACATTGTTTTCAGATCAACATTCTACAAATGCTGGTGCAGCAGGACATGAGACTAGTCAGGATGACGCGGAATTAGGATTGCTCAATGGTACTTATTAATTAAATGTTTTACTGTCTTGCACTGATACATCATTCAAATGATAGAGGTATCCGGACAAACAGACATTAAGCGTAGGGATTAATAATACGTATTATTGCGAGATCTGTCAAAGTCATTGATCCGTTTCAGTGTTCGCAAATTATGATTCTTCTATATTAGATAATTTGATTCCCATTATTGAAAAAGAGAATTTATTAAATATGAGTAGAGCAAAAAATTTATAAACCAACGTGTTTCTTTTTAGTGCAGTAATAAAGCGTTTATGGTAAAGATGATAAGAAATTAAACACTCAAAAAGCAATACCGTAATGCATCTGATACATGTATATTATATTCACAGACTCAATTTCTTACAGCTCGTGATGTATCTTATAGATTGACATTTCCTTTTTATTGTGTACATTACATTTTCTAGCGTCGGCTTTCTCACCTAGTCAAAAGTACACGGTGCTGTGCAGAACGGATCAGTTGCCGATGAAATATGACAGGGTTGTTTACCTGCATCCGTCAAAACACCAGATTGTACCTTCGGGTAGGTTTTAACATTTATTTAGTTATAAACTGTAGTTAAAATGTATGAATATAACAAGTATGCATAGATAACAGAGAACGGACAGAGGTCTTTTTTCCTCTGCTTACCTCTCTTATTTGAATACAAAGACGTTAAAAAGAGGAAACAGGTATTTCAGGAATAGTCACATTCAGAAAAGGCGGGTGCAGCAGAATGCGTGCAAGCAGGTACAAACTCATAACTTTGAAAATACTTAAGGGCCAGCTTTGAAACTTTGTACACTTTTTAGTATGTAGGCCAAAAACCATAACATACTTTGATCAATTTTTTGCCCTTTTAACTTAGAATTTAAGCTTAAAGTTTGCAAGCAGTTACAAACATATAACTTTCATATTACTTGTACTACAGCTCTGAAACCTTTGTACAGTACTTCACCATCATATCTCAGGTCGATGTGTCACGGACCATAACTCTACACTGCCATTTGATTTAATAAGAACTTTTTCACTAGTTTGTACTTTATTATGGTTATGGTTAAATAAAAATTGTTTAATTTTATATCAATATGATAACATCTTTGAAACTTGGTTTACTTGTTAACTATCATAAATCTTGTTGGTTTGGCAAGAACCATACTTCTATATGCATTTTTATTGAATTATATCTCTTTATATCCCTTTTTGGTCTATATTTGAATGCAAGTTAATGTCTTATGTAATTTTTATGCTACAACAAATGACACTTCAACACTTGGTAAAAAGTGCCGAGTTGTTAAAATGGTGGAGAGAGGTGATTGTAGAGCGGATGAGGGGTCAGTTGCATATATAAAAAAAAAACACGTGACAAACAAGAACATCATAATACTAAGTAACTTTTACAGGAAAACATTTGCATACATTCACAATACTTGATAAAATTAATTTAGTAGAAGTAACATGTGGAAAAGCTTACCAATGTGCAATTTGTACCTATACTAGTGCTTGTGTACAAAAAGATGTAAAAATCAATATATATTGGTATGGAAGAGCAATCGACCTGGTCTTGTCATGTCCATGAAGTAAAATTACCTTGTTAAGAACCCTCCAAAAATTATAAAAGATCTATAACGAGCAAAACGGCTTTGTGTTTTCTTACACCAGTAAAATTTAAATAACCATGAAAACAATTACGTTTTGTATTTACATAATTTCTTTTCCTCTCTGACTATTTTGCAGTGAAGGAAGGCTGTGCTTAAGTGTGGCTATTCATGATATGCATATTTCATATTTTACATTATTTACAGCGTTTATTATCTCTTTACAGGACAGCGTTTTGGGCAGGGCCGGTCTTTTGAATTAATACAAAATCAGACGACTGTCCGATTCGAGTATCAGCACCATTTCCTTGCACCACCAAATCTACCAGAAATATGAGACTAGTGCATATTTCTTGTTAACGTTTTAGAAAAATAAAAAAAAATATTCACTACGTTTTATTTTCTCTATATTTTTTCATGAATGTCCTAGCTTTCTACTAGTGCAAAGATGTATTCTTGTATATATTTTAACATCATAGAGGTAATCTTCTGAAACAGTTTTGAATTTGCACCAAAGGTTAACGACTGTATAACAAAGTATCGTCTAGGTAATACGCCTTTTGCCATAGCTTTGCCATAGACAAAAATATATATATAAATCTCTCAAACGGCACAATGCAGTTCAATCATTGATGACAATCATTGATTTCCCTTTTAGTAGTTGAACGTTCTTTACTAAGCACCCAACATTTTCTCGTCAGTACATGTATCATTACACTCACGTGGGAATTTAAAATAATTATGTTTTGTGGTGCTTAGTGTTTGTGAAGTAATGTCAATAGAATTATAAGAAAGTTTTTGGTCCAGATGTTTTCTTTACTTTTCTAACGTGTTTTACTGTATGCAAAATAAAGATACATTAGTAACATTCATTTGTGCAAAGAATCATTGAACGACATTTCACCGTTGTTGAGATTTTGATAATTTTCTTTTTAGCGATGGGGAGGAGTTTAGTGGGCCCTTAATGACGAAATTCGATGACATTTTACCTGACTAGTATGATCCTGAATACCTGCGACATTTGAAAATATTCAAACAACATTTGATTTGTAATATTTTGTGAATTATTTTCATTAATGAATAAATCTAGGTTCATTCAGTTTTCCGGCACCTTTTAGAAAACAGTTGTTCGAAAATACGCCGTATGAATAGTACAGTGAATCACATCTTTATAGGTTAGGGGAGACAAAAGCCATACATTATCGTTTTATAATTGCAGCAGTTACCTCCCTTGAATAAAAAAATGTGATTTATCCCCACACCTCTCTCTACTATTAGTATTTCAGATATAGAAGGATATATATCCGTAGATTTTCAGGCAGTTCATATGTTTCCTAAACTCTTCACGGTGGTTATATCCCTTTACAAGCAAGTTATACGTTCTAACGAAAATAATTATAGTCATATTTTAGTACAGATCTTCTAACTTTCTACGTAGGGTAGTAAATAAGTCGCTTTCTTCACACGCGAAGCCAAGGATCATATCTGTATCAACGCCGTTTGTTAACGATATTTTTTGTTAAAAGAAATCTGAGCACATACCAATGTTATCTCAGAAAGGTGGTGTGAATCTTTGCAGATGTTCGGTACATGCTGTTTCTTTTATACTTGTAATGTATATCAGAGTGTCACACTTTGTTTTCGGAAATCACCTGTCGAAAACATGCTAACGTTTTCAGACATAAATTTTGAAGAAGTAAAGTAAATGTTTTTACCTTAACATTAGATCAGCATTATCCGAAGCACATTTTCGGGGAGGGGGTTTCCAGGCTAGCTAAGTCAATAGCGTAATCGGAATTGCATGGCTAGGCGCTGTCGCCATACGGTACGGGTTTGCTCCCAAATAGAGGCAATTTGATTTGAAACTCACAGCATCATTATTTGTGCATTGTGGCGGCAGTAAATAGTCTCCCCGTACATATTGTCAGAAAAATATCGGAAACAGATGTCACGCATAGACGATTACGTTTATTTGGGTAACCCGATTAACCTTTTTGAGGTTTTCCCGGCTAGCTCCGTCGGTACCGTAATCGGAAAGGTATAGCTAGGAGCCGTCGTCGTACGGTACGGGGTCTCTCTCCAGTAGATGAAATCATTTAAACAATTAAATCAGTAGAACTAATGAATTATCACCGATTTATTGGAACATCATACACTTAATACTTTTCAAAAGCTTCGTAAGAGAATCATCGTAAATTGATATTTCTATCATTACACGCAATCTTTGACCTTGTCTACAGCATTGTGTTAGCATGAATATTGTTTATCGTTGTTATTCATCGTAATCTGTATCAAACCTAATCAAGTTTCTCACACGCAGATTTATGGCCTTCGGATATTTCTATTTCCGTCCGGGATCACGTCAAGCAAATTGACATTGCCTTATTAGGTAAATATAGGCGTTATGCTTTAGGATGAACAGAATGAATGCAAAAATTACCTTTCCGTTGCAAACGTGCTGCTGCATACGATTAATATAAAAAATTCACTTGGGAAAGAAGTAGCTAGAAAAACATTAACAGATCAACAAGTATCGCTTATAAAGTTTTACTTAAAGATGGCAAAACGTAGAAACTTCATCGTAATTTGGTGAAAAGGGATCTTTGAAAGGCATCGAACACGACAAGTATGAAAATATTGCAA
This sequence comes from Corbicula japonica, assembly GCA_038501625.1. Lineage (NCBI taxonomy): Eukaryota > Metazoa > Mollusca > Bivalvia > Venerida > Cyrenidae > Corbicula > Corbicula japonica. Next base: position 184,559 of record JAZAYU010000564.1, on the reverse strand, counting down.
TATCAGTTTGAGCCTGTTCATGGCAATAATAGAAATGCATATTTAATTTACTGCCGACGCCGCCTAGCCACGGGTTGGGCGCAAACAGTAAACAGTATAATTTCGATCCATCCCAAACAATGATATGCATATGACTGTGAACATGGAACATTCTATGCGTATTTAGGCAGCAAATATTGTAGAGACAGTTTCTTCCAATTTTAGTAAAAATAGGTTTTGCTTGCCATGTTTTAGCGAAAAAATGTATTCATCTTTTGCTCAAAAACATTTACCAATCGAGGTCAGACGAAGGAATGCTCAAATTACCATGAACATAACAGGATAAAGAAAATACCGTTTGCATCAACATTTGACACTCTACTTTATACATGTATATACTTGAAACAACGACAACCGTTTATAGATATCATAATTCCTGTTTTTCCAGTCGCTTAAAACAGTTTTTATGTTTAGAGGTTTGATGCACACAGTATTTTGTTCTTTATGTTTATCTATGAATTATTAATATAAATGGATAAGGTAACGTCGGTTTTATACTCTTACAAACAGATATCTGTGTCCTTGTTTCGGCTCGTGTTTTAGTTAGGTGGTTATAATACTCCGGCTTATTAATATTTTTAATATTATTCGAAAACCCAAAGGAAATTACTACTGTTTTAATCTGCTGCTTTGGATTTTATTCAATCATTCTTAAGTCTGTAGACCATATGCCAATGTTCACGGATTAATCTGAAAATACTCACTTTATATGGGGCGCGCCACGGGAAAAGGTACCTTCGGTAATTTTTTGTGACATTTTAGTTGTTACTATATTTAGAATGAAATTACAACTATCTATTATTTTTTCATAACTAAGAGATGATTTTATTACACATTTTGACAATAAAATGATATTTTTACCGCGAAATGCAAAATAATTAATGTAGTCTGCTCAACTTTATGACGTCATTCCAAGGATTGACGTCAACTGTCCGAAGGTACTTTTTCCCGTGACGCGCCCCATATGAGCACCTGGATAAGCTGAACATGCACATCACCACACTCACCCAAAGTTCTAATTGGTCATCGATTGTGCATGTTTACAATGTATGTTAGTTTCGTTTCGTCCCTACCTCGAGAGGCTAATAAAAGATTTTGTATCTCGGAATCAATTATTAAATGTATTTTTAATCTTTTTTGATTGTTTTCCGAAACGAATCCAAAAACATTGACTTACACAGTATGGTAACAATAATAACTGTCTTTAAATGAAAGGAAGGTAATTAAAAAATTGGGTATTTGGTTACTTTGAAGGCAGTTATTTGACTAGAAAGGCTGCTAATTAATAAAATATTTCGTTTTATTTCTACTAACACACCTTACGGTTTTTTTTAAATACAAAACAAGCAATTTAGACCATATTTTAGGTTGCTTGACCTTTAATTCCATACAAATGCATTTTAGCAAAATTTAGGTTAGCTCTCGCCAAACTTTTCAGTCAATGATTACAAGAATAAAGTTTAAACTGGATACGGTTGATGGAAATGAATCACAAATAACTAACGTTAGTTACTAAGTCAATGTCTTTCTTATAAAAAAAATGCGGACAAAAGTGACCAATTAGAACTTTGGGTGAGTGTATTGTAAACAAATTAAGTCACCGAGCATCTGCTTGTTATTATTGTTAAGTAACTCGCTAAAAAGAGCTTACATACAATATTTAATTGCCACGAATGATTATTATCCAAGAAATAAATTATATGCAAATGACTGTATATGCAAACAAAATGAATGAGATTGGGAATTTTCATTTACAGTATAAATTTAGCAACCTTCCTTAAGACATTATATTATTTGTGAAAATGAGAAACAAACTTATATTTTAAAACACGATCACTTTCGTCATTGGCTAATGAAAAATATTAGTCAGGGATTTTTCTACTCTAGACAATGGCTGACACTATACATGTACAATCCCCAATTGTATGAATTTCGGGGTCATTGGACGACTACTATGGCCTTAAAGCGGCTTTAAAATACATCCTTTTTTACAAAATCACTGATACCAAATTTCTGAAAACATAAGACGGTATAATTAAAACAGTATTGCGGTTCATACGGAAGCGAATAATACACCGCTTTTCAAGTTGGCTTAAATATCTTTACAGAGGCATGCAGATTCGGGACCTGGTCAAAACGTAACTTAACCAAAACGTACCCAGGTTTTTTTGGTCAAAACGTACCAGTGGATAAGTCAAAACGTACACTAAAATGAGTCAAAACGTACCCTAACTTAAGTCACAACGTACAGATCTTGATTTATACTTTAAATTTGATTGTTGTTGTTGAATACGTATGCGTATTATAAATAAAATATAATTTTATGTATGGTAATTATAAAAAAAACCCATAATTTTATGTTTTTTTTATGTTCTTTACATGTGTTTAACAAATAAAAACATAATTTAGAATAATTCGATTCCACGCAGAGATTTTAAAATAAAATGATCGGTGTAGTTGGTGTACGAGCTAAACATATTTTACCCAGTATTTATTACAAGTAAAATGTATTTTGTATTACAAAAAAAAATTAAAATATATAAATATATGAATAAATGATAAATTTAAATTTATGTTGAACAAAGAAGCTATAGCACAAACTGTGCTGCGTGTGTTGTCTACAAACTATTGTCTTAAATTATTTGTTTAAAATGTGTCTTAAATGAATGTGTTTAAATCTATATTTTATTCTTAATTATAAAGACTAATCAAACGTATTCCTTTACTTCCAATTATTGATATAATAAAGATATCGAATTAACAGACCTATGCTGGTTAGCAAATTATCAGCACATGCTTATTATCAACGGGGAATCGGATACAGTACTGAATACCGCTGTGTCACATCTGATATTGTGATCTGGCAGTTTTATAAGACTGGATCTTTCAATAAGCATGAAAGAAAAAAAACGAAAGATTATGTGTCAAATTCGCCTTAATTTTCACAAATTGCTGCCTTACTTCCAAATTTGAAATGGTATTTTTCCGTGCATAAAGTGTGACAAGCATGTACGACCGCGACAACACGCTCTTACGGCCGATGGCAACACCGCACCTGCGATGCTGGTGAGTAAAGGGTTTTGTACTTATTAGGTTGTCATACAATTCAATGAAAACGATTGCTTCAATGCTCTTATATTTTTAAAAACTACTAAAGAATTAATTTTTATTTTGTTAATGTTTTTATTGATGAACAAACGATGAAATATGTTTCGTTACGTGTAAACTTTGTGCATACATGTAATATTTTAATTAATATTTGTGAGGTACTTATTTCGTGGGCTAATCTTGACCCGAGATAATGTCAAATAAAAGTGCTATTCGGTGTTTATTTGTTTTGTTTTTTTCAGACATCAGTTTAAACATGTATCGTGAAGCGGTTCTGAGTGGCGATGGTTTGAGTTTTGTGTGCCACCATTGTGTTGAGAGAAGTCCCCCAATGTACGTATCCGACCCAACACCTGTCATATGGGAGCCAGGATTGCCAGTATCAGAACATACAATAGATATATTGTCTGAGCTAATATCTAAGCGCATATGCCGTATCGATATTTTAAGTAAATGTTAAACAGTTTACTACCTGTGCCTCTGTAGAAAATGGCTTATTGATGTTCTCTTCATGGCCTTCCATAATTTAGTTGTGCAATTTTTTTTGCTGATTAATGATTTATTCCCGTATCTGGTATTTTAATTATGAATGATTATGATAGAACAGTAAGATAAGTGAAAATAAAAATATTGAAATGTATATTGTGTTATTTTTATGAGAGCTAATCATTTAGTTTAGTTTCAAATTTGGCATTTTTATAATTAGCTTTATAATGGTAAAACCGTCCTTCAAGAGATAATCAAAAACGTTAAAAAGGGGTCCGAAGATTAGTGAAGCTCTTATGATACGTTTTGACCAATAATAAGGTAATTTTTGACTTATTTTAAGGTACGTTTTGACTTCTCCTCTGGTACGTTTTGACTTGTACAATGTATATGGGTACGTTTTAACCAGGTACGTTTTGGTTTAGGTACGTTTTGACCATAACTCGTAAATTCTTGCTGTAAATAGGCAATATAAACACAACGTAAGTTGAATGTTAACACCTTATTAAATGTTATCAGATATGACTGACAGCCTTTTGAAATATATCTTATTTTTATACATTACGTTATAATATGGGGAAGTGTTTTTATTTTACTTTCCCTATATCTACGACTGTCACAGCTCTTTCAGTATTATTAGTATGTTTATAAATTCATTAAGCCTGTAGACAAAACTGCGTATTCATGTTACCACAATGGAGGCATTGTGTACATGTACTTAATCTTAAGCCATTTATGTATTTTATTTTCAGAGACATTGGCATTTTTGATCTAGTTCGAAGATGTTGTTATTCTGTTATTAGTACTATGAGTAATTACTTAATTAATCAGATTTTGTTATTAAATGTCACGAAAAGGTATTAAATAGAAAATGATGTATAGATGATTAAACTTTAATAATTCATTACAACTTGTCCATATGGGTATACCTTATCACATATGGTATATTGTTTTTAGCATCACTGTGTAAAACTTTCCGTAAGCTATGAATCTGGTAAATTGTCTCATGGTGTTAGGATTGTATTTGATACAAACATGATCGAGAATTAATTTACTGTAATGGCGAGAACAAGGTCGATGAAGCCCATGTGTGTTTCTCATTCAGAAAAGTACATAACAAATGTATAGATAAACCTAAAGCAAGAAAAGTTTCATATATTGTTAATTTTATGACAATGGATTTTTGTGTTTTTTTGAATGCGTAAAAATTATCAAGTTGGCAGAACAAAAACAGAATAAATAATCATGTATCGATAAAACTTATTAACTTTTGAGAACGAATCGTCATGGGGTTACTCTATAGAAAGTTGTTAAAACATACTTTTATAATTATATGTTATGCCGAGGGTAATTATACCAGTGAGGATGAATAGATAGAGGCACAGGTTTGCCTTTGTTATGGTCTTTAAAAATGCTATCATTATATAAATTATAGATTAAAAAGGAATTTTTAATTATAATTTTGAACTAAGTCATAAGAATTCGCAACAATTCGATGTTGAAAAAACATTATAAAGCTGTATATGCCTTCTTGTGTTACACTGTATTAGACGAAATGGGCTACCGAAAGACGCATATGAGAATATTGAGGCTAGGTTCGAGTAAGGTCGTTTATTGGCAGTAATTTAAATGGTAAAATTTTCCACGCGGGGTTAAGCGCATGTCATTATTTATCGTGCAAACAAAAAAGAAATCTTAAAAAACACACTATTTATCCTAAGTCCACGCAAAAAGATTTCTTATGTTATAATTGAAGGACAAAAAACGATCCTGTCACCCCGTCGAAACATTTGCAGGACTGTGTGCATTCAATGTAAACGAGACCTTTTCTACTCACGCCAGAACACTATGCTCAACAGGTCTGATGCATTTCGGCCTTTCTATCAAATGTATTGTCTTCCAAATATTATAAGTAATCTAGCCAGTTTAAAAGGAATCCTAAACCGAAAGTATAATAAATCGGCAAAAAGCAACAATTACAATAAATTAATCGTGAACTTTGAAAGCCACCGAACGAGACAAATATGAAAATATTGCAGGCTCGGTTTGATTGAGTCTGTTCACGGACAGTAATGAAATGCAGAATTATTACTACCCATGCCACTTCCAATTCCGGGTGGTAACCTACATAGTTATTTTCAATAACTATCGTTATCAGACCTATATCTAAAGTCATGTCCAATATGACTGCCTATATAGTGAATCGGATTCTTCACTATGCAACAGAAATACATTTTACATGCAGATACTCATTTTATTTCATTGTTAATCAGCAAAAAAATTCTTTTGTAAGTCCGACGTCTTTTCATGACCATTGCTGATATGAATATATCGTTTTTAATTATGAATAATTAATAATCTTATCTGCAAAACATAGTTCATGGTGTCTTCATATCAAATAATTATTTACAATTATACAGTTAACTGCAAGTGCTGGTCAAATCCAATATCCAGAGTTTTCTAACGACCGTTTCTTTAATCAAGCAATGTACTTCATTAGTGAAAAAATAGCATAGTGCACATCAAGTAATTTAAATGATTGTTCAGTGATGGCGTTCGGTCAGATATAAGGTCAACTGGCAATAAAAATCCCTATTAGGCAAATGAAATTACCATTTAATTAATTATTGCCTTAGGCGGTGACCTGGAACAAACTCGACAAAACTGATCATCTGACAACATCTAAATATTGAGATTACTATATTCACTTTTGAATTAAAAAATAACAACTGTTCTTTTTAGACGAGTTCTAGACAAAATAAATTGGACAGGGGTTATAATGGATTTTTTCTCCTAAGCAAATTAAGCGAAATCAATCGGAAAGGTTCTGATTCGATAATCTATCAGTTTGTTTTTGTTGGTCGATTAGTAAGCAGGAGTAATTTTAGTTGACGGTCACATAGGGACTAGGTTTCAGCGAAAACTACCTATAAATAGCGAAGTTGAAAAATTTGATTTATTATTGGCTGTATCATATTATAGCTGGATGTACTTCAAAATTTATAAGTACAGCTACTCATGAAAAGCTTGTATAATTAAATGGTACTAATTGAATGGGCTCTAACTTTTCCATTAATCCTTTTATCTCACTAATAAATTTATAGTTAGAATCAATCAGCACACCTGACAGCGCCTGATTGGGTTTTAAGACACCTAATCAGGTATGTTACATAATATGTTTGATAAGAGGATTAAATTACAATGGTGACCGTGTAAATGAAATCGAAAGGGATTTTTCTTTAATTAAAAATGATTATATTTCATAAGAAGCCGAGCTTAATTGCATTTCTTGAGACTCTTCTTTAATCTAAATCTCTTCTGCAGAAATAATTTTAAATAAATAAACTACTCAAAATCTGAAAGGGATCGCTTACCGTTTTGTCCCGAATTATTACCCCCTACCAAGTTTCAACCGTTATTCCACTTCAAAATTTTGACGGCTTATTCTGTTTTGGCACATACCTGATGTTAAATGAACATATTTTCAGAATCATAGCAAATATTTTATCGTTTAAACCTTATGTAAGGAATAAACACAATCTTTTAAGAGATCCTTATCAAATTTTGAGTAGTATAATATTGACTAGTAAACTTATGAAGCCGTTTGAATACTCTTCGAATGTTATGTCGCTTATGGTTGCAATGTCAGTGGTAACCGTCGTCTATTTTATTATCTTCTATTCCAGCTGAACATAAAACGCTATTTACTTCAGATGGTATTATTATACAAATAAATACTAATGTTGAGGTCGATATGTAGTTTTGCTGACCTGGGTAGTGTGATATCGACCGAGGACGAAGTCCGAGGTCGATATCACGCTACCCAGGTCCGCAAAACTACATATCGACCTCAACATTAGTATTTACTTTTATATCATATACCCTATGAATTTAAAGCATTCTGATGATGATGATGATGATGATGATGATGATGATAGCAAAGGTAGTTATTAATTCCCGGGGTAGTTATCACTTTTTTCGGACTCGCGAGTACGGAGCTCTCGACCAATCAGAATGCTTTAAATTCATAGGGTATATGATATTATAAGATATTGGAATGAATTCCATAAAACCATAATCATATTGTATAAAAGGCCGATTCTGATACAAAAAGTATGCAATGCATCAAGGAGTACTCTTGATTTTTTATCATAGTTTTAATTACAATAACAACTTAATTAATGCGTTATGGACACAATATTACCCTTTTCGCATCTATTCCGCGTCAGTGAAGTGACATGTGCTGGAAAGCAATGTAGATAACTAAGAAGGAATCATGGAATGATCAACTACCGATATGCAAAAGCATGCAATCAACGAAAATAAAGAACCAATACAGCTAAACGAGATGCCGAAATAATGGATCATGGATTCATTCATTATCGATGTGCAGAAACACGCAATCACATAAAGTAAAAGTGGCAATGGCTCTGTCTTGTTATGTTGACATAAAGTAAAAGTGGCAATGGCTCTGTCTTGTTATGTTGACATAAAGAAAAAGTGGCAACGGCTCTGTCTTGATATGTTGACATATATTCGGTAACCCTTTCGCGACCGACGAAGCAAAAAAATGCCGACAACATCACGAAAGCGGAAATAAAAACGTAAGAGTAAAGGTTAAAAAATATTATATATAATTTTTGTAAGTGTTTAGTGATAAAACCTGGTTTTATAGAACTAAGAAGAATAGGCAGAAAGACGAATATCAACAATTTGTATTTAGAAAATAACTATATTGTCGTTTAATCAACGAGAAATTGCAACCTTTTTTACATTCACACACCATATTTTCTGTATTTTATGTGTCACAATCTGATTTATTTTGCTTGTTTTATCCCAGCATTGAATTTTCTTTGTATTGTATAAACTGTAATTAAAATCGTTTCGGGTAAATGTGCAGGAATCATCGAATGAAACAGCACCAGTTAGTTACGAATTAAATATACTTTTTATATTTTTGTACACAGGCCCAATTTTATTAACATTTGACCTTAAAGTTTGTGGTAAGTACACAAACGGTTCGTAAAAGTCGGGCGTCATTTTGGACATAATGATATGTACATTTATTACTAAACATTGACAGAGTTACCAAAGTTGACAGAGCATCAGAACTGTTTGCGATCAATTCTGACTCTCAAAATCCTTGCCTGAAGGTTATAAAGCAGAGAATGGAAACCAGTCTCAAATCTCAAGCATCTGATTGGCTGAAATGGCGACCAGTCGCCATTTCAGCCAATCAGATGCTTGAGATTTGAGACTGGTTTCCATGCTCAGCTTTATAACCTTGGGCACTTATGAGTCTTGACAATGCTTAAACGAAGAAGAATCATAAAAGGCCTTTAGTGTATTGTAAAAACGATTATGTTCACATTGTAGCAGACATACCATCAATAAATTAATATGAACTAAGGCACTGCCTCTTATCGAGCTCTAGCTTTAATAATCTCGGATAATGATTTATATAAAAAAAATAATTTTTTTCTAACATTTGTTAGCCTACTCATGCACGATAACATTATGTTATTTTTGGAAAGAACTTAAGTCTACATCAACTTTATTCAGCTGGACAACTGGCAATCTGACTTTTACTAAACATTTGGGTTTTTATTGTGTAAACACAAAAATTAAAGCTTCTTGCTTAAATCTACAACCCAAATGTTTTCCATTACCTCAATTAATGCAATATTGAATATTGATAAATTCTTCATTGATACATGTAATTTCTAAATATTATGTCACATTGTCACATGTGCATGAAAATTAATATATTATTGTCTGAAAAATAAATTTTATTTTTTAAAATGTTACCTTGATTACACTTGCATTTGTAACTTGCAATTGCACAAAATTGTCCCATGCTATTCAAAAAATATATATGCATGTATATGAATAAAGTTATAATCTAGACCTAAAAAGTACTGTTTTTATATACATGTACATCACATTAACACCACATTGAGACTTCAATATGTAGTGTGATACATCACCTAGATTTTGGGGCATATTTGTGCAAAGTCATTTGAAAATATCTCCTGGAATGACAATGACATAGGAATTTTCAGTTATTAACAACAGTAATTTGAAGCTATAGATGCTGTGTGAAAAATATTGTGACAATATGGTACATATTTGGTGACAATAAGGTACATATTTGAGCCAAGTTACTTGAATGTGCATGATAGAATTACTTATTTAAGTTGAAAAATAGTTCAGCTATTGGGCCAAAATAGATGAAATAATCTCAATCAATTAAACATAAACATGTACAATATCATGTAGTCTGATTATCCATATGTAACACTCCTTTACAGGTCTTAGTAACTGATTTGAAACAAAATGCTTCTTTATATCTATTTTCATTACATAAATGAATTGCGCTTGCCAATCAAATCATGCATTAAAAATGTTGTTGGTCCATTTTTTAAAATGTATAATAACAATTTTAAGAGATTGTTTGCAAAAAAATGTAAACCCATGAACACATAAACATGCCATTATTCATAACTACTTTTGGATCTCTGTCTGGTAAGTATTTTATAAATGTAATATATATACTGGAAAATGTGAATTTCAAAATTCTGAAGCTCATTCCAGTTGGTATTTTCTTGATTTTGTATTTTTTGTTGCAGAAATTTAGGCACAACTACTTTAAAATATGGTAGGTAAATTTCTCTTTAAAAAGTACCATATATTAAAAAATGTAAACTTCTCTACTGTTACATTGCTAAAACATAAACATACAAAAGAAAAAAATCATTGTTTTTATTATGAGTGCAATTTCCATTTTTTTTGTGTTAAAGTCCAGCTTAAGCAGATTCAAGTACCGGTATATTTGCAAAATAGATGAAATCATCTCAATCTGGATCTACGCTGGTCTCACATGGGTAAAAAGGCATGTCTGTAGAGTAAAAGGGTAAATTTCTCTTTTTATTTAAAATCTCATATAACTGTGTATTAAAATTAAAAAGGTAATACTCAGTAGTTACTTTGAGAAAATTATTGTCTATAAAATTTATAAAACCTGAAATTTCATACATTTAGGACAATCTGTCATGTATTTGGCCAAAATATAAAAAAAAATAAATTGTTTCTGGAGGTACCATGTCAAATAGGCCACAAGTCAATTCAGGCAGTACTTGTAAGTCTATTGTATATGGCAATCACTGTAAAGTGTTAGTTTTGTTTTTAGATTTACCCAAGCTTTAAAAAAGAAGTATCATTGTTTAACTGATATCTAAAATTGTGCTTGTCATCCTGAAACCCAAGAACAATTAAAAACATCATCTGATTGTCATTGTTGCTTTAAAATTTGGACTGTCATCAAAAAGTAAATTAATTTATGTTACAGTCATAATCTCTTCCTTACACCTACCCAAGGTGTTGATTCAATCAGTTTTGTCAGGGTGTCACAATGTTATATAAGATCACAATTTACAACACTTGCAGTAAAAGTCAGAGATGCTAATGCAATCAAAGGTGTCATATTTCATAAATAAATAACTTTATTTCTAAACCAATTTCCATGTTGGACAATGCAAAATACACAGCTTATGTTGCAACCATCAATAATTGATTCTGTGCTAGTGTAGACCATTGACATTTGTAAACTAAGGTCATTGATCAAAAGAGCATATTGACATATAAATGATGTCTTTTCATTTGTTGCAACATTTTGTTAATTGTTTTCCCACCTGTTTAGTCATGATAGTCTTGGACAAAAATCCGGAAAAAGTACATGTTGCTTTGTACAAAATGTCCAATCTATGAAGCAACTTGTTCATGAAAAATATTTTATAAAACATCATAAACTGACATAGAACATATTAACACAATGATACTAGAAACTTTTTAAATAAAATAAAAACGTGGCTTATTTTTGAGGCCTATTTGAGCTTTTTCAAAATAAAGTGTGGCTCATTTGTCTTGTTTGTGGCCTATTGACTGTAATCCATATACCAATTCCATGGTATTTGCTCATAAATTTGGTGTGAATAGACTGATAACGATCCCAATCTATCAACCAAAACAATAAACATTATGTTTATGCAGTGTAGACCCAGTGTAGACCCTCTTTTTTTTAGGGGGGGGGGAGGGCGGCGGCCAGTTCCTTTTTTTTAGAAAACAGGGTCAGTCTTCAAAGCCCCTGTGGTGTAGATTTTCTCTTGTGCCATGTGTTTTATAAGAATAAATAAAACTTTTAAAAGAAATCTCATACCTCGTGTTCAGTACTCTCACAAACAATATCTTCTTCGACTGCCATGAGCTCTCTGAATGACGAACATGACCAATGACAAAAAAACTCTCATACAAAACTGAATTGTGGCGCTGGTCTACTCACACTATGACTGTGAATGACTGAACATTGCGAGGTCCATTTCACAATCCAACTTCACATAAAAGTTGGTTCTCACCAGCCTTACATCTTGTTTTCAAGAAAAACTCCATGCATCTGATTGTTCCGTCACTGGGCCTTATGCTCCTTTGAATTTAAAGGCCTAATGATCCACTGACAAGCTACCATTTAGTAGTTTTCAACTTGATTTCTTCAGTCTAATTTCTAAAAATGGCCGATTGCTATTGGTTACAACGAACGACAACCTACTCTCTAAACTGACGATTTAGTTTTTTTGCTTTCCAAAATGCTAGTCCGATAACAATGCTGCCGAATAATAAGTTTTAATTTTTAAAGATATTTTGCAATTAGCGATTTATAAAAATAAAGCCAATAACAAAATTTGTCAAAACAATACTTTGCCGTAAGTTTTTACCGGTCAGGTTTTTCCCGTGTTTACATGCCCTTATGCTTTGCACAACCAGTAACAAGCGCAAACGGAAGGACATCGTTTTTTTTAGCTTAGCGAATGGGCATTCCTGCGACCTTAAGACGAGCTCGATAATATGAACTAAGGCACTGCCTCTTATCGAGCTCTAGCTGTAATAATCTCGGATAATGTTTTATTTTGTCGTGTATTTGGCCAAAATATTAAAAAATAAATAGTGTCTAACATTTGTTAGCCTACTCATGCATTATATAATTATGTGATTTTTGGAAAGAATTTAAGTCTGCATCAACTTTCTCTGAATTCAGCTGCACAACTTTCAATCTGACTTTTACTAAACATTTGGGTTTTTAATGTGTAAAACATAAAGGCTTCTTGCTTAAATTTTACAACCCAAATGTTTTCTATTACCTCGATTAACGCAATATTGAATATTGATAAATTCTTAATTGATACATGTAATTTCGAATAATAATGTCACATTATGCGTGATATATTATTGACTGAAGTATAAATTTTATTTTTTAGAATGTTACCTTGATTAAACTTGAATTTGTAACTTGTAATTGCACACAATTGTGTCATGCTATTCAAAAATATATATGCATGTATATGCATAAAGTTATAATCTAGACCTAAAAAGTACTGTTTTTATATACATCACATTAACACCACATTGAGCCTTCTATATATAGTGTAATACATCATCTAGATTTTGGGGCATATTTGTGCAAAGTCATTTGAAAATATTTGCAGGAATGACAATGCCATAGGAATTTTCAGTTATAAACAACAGTGATATTGAAGCAATAGATGCTGTGTGAAAAATATTGTGACAATATGGTACATAATTGAGCCAAGTTACTTGAATGTGCATGATAGTTACTCATTTAAGTTGAAAAACAGTTCAGCTATTGTGCTAAAATAGATGAAATAATCGCAATCAATTAAAAATAAACATGTACAATGTCACGTAGTCTGATTATCCATATGTAACACTCCTTTACAGGTCTTAGTAACTGATTTGAATCAAAATGCTTCTTTATATCTATTTTCTTTACCAAATGAATTGCTGTTGCCAATCAAATCATGCATTAAAAATGTTGTTGGTCCTTTTTTTTTAATGTATAACAATGTTAAACAATGTTAAGAGAACTCATATTATTGTAAAAATGTAAACCTGGGAACAAATAAATTGGATATAAAAATGCCATTATTCATAACCACTTTTGGATCTCTGTCTGGTAAGTATTTTATAAATGTAATATATATACTGGAAAATGTGAATTTCAAGTTCTGAAGCTCATTCCAGTTGGTATTTTCTTGATTTTATATTTTTATTGCAGAAAAGTAGGCATAACTACTGCAAAAAATAAGTAAATTTCTCTGAAACAAGTTTTCTGTGTAAAAATCCAGCTTAAGCAGATCCAAGTACCGGTATTTTCAGATTTTCACATGTATAAATTAAAGAGGCCAAAAACCCACTGACATGGTTTTTCTTCCTCTTCACAGCAATCTACATTTTGTTTCAACAATTTAAATGATTATAAAAGCTTTGATTTTTTTATTTTCTACAACACAACTTTTTAATTCTGAGCAAATTTAGTGACACCATGCATATTTAACAAAATTTGCAAAAAAAACACAACAAAACAAAACAGACACCTTGTAAATAGTGTATTTGATTATACATGTACCTCACATACATATTTTGATTATGAAATCATGTTCAAATGTGCACATGACAGAAAAAAAAATGGTAGTAATAGAACACTTTTAATTCCCAAAATGAGCTCTAACTTGATATTTGATACACATGTAGTCTGCTTTCTGGTCAAACATTTTGGTCCCAACTGATAACTGATAATATAATGTGGAGATTAACCCTTTCCTACATGTACACACCTTTACGGCATGGAAGAACTGTGTAGATTCAGATCAGCCAGCACATCCATGGTGTCTGATCAGGGTCTGCAATATTCACTTGTTTATATCATTAGGTTATTTCTGACCAAAAAGTGAATAGTGTAGATCCTGATCAGATTGCACAGATGTGCCAGCTGATCTGGATCTACACTGGTCTCATATGAATAAAAAGGCATGTCTGTGGAGTAAAAGGGTAAATTTCTTTTTTATTTAAAATATCATATTACTGTGTATTAAAATTTAAATGGTTTTAATCAGTAGTTACTTTGAGCAAATTATTGTCTATAAAATTTTTAAAACCTGAAAGTTCATACATTTAGGGCAATCTGTCATGTATTTGGCCAAACTATAATATTATATAAAAAAAGTGTGTCTAACATTTGTTTGCTTACTCATGCATGATATATTAATGTGATTATTGAGGTATCATGTCAAATAGGCCACAAGTCATTTCAGGTAGTACTTGTAAGTCAAGTGTATAATCACTGTAAAGAGTTAGTTTCGTTTTTAGATTTACATAAGCTTTTAAAAAATAATATCATTGTTAAATTGATATCTGAAATTGTGCTTGTCATCCTGAAACTCAAGAACAAATAAAACATCATCTGATTGTCATTTTTGCTTTAAAATTTGGACTGTCATAAAAATTGGACTGTCATCAAAAGGTAAATTAATTTGTGTTATAGTCATAATCTGTTCCCTACACCTACCCAAGGTGTTGATTCTATCATTTTTGTCAGGGTGTCACATTGTTATATAAGATCACAATTTACAACACTTCCAGTAATAGTCAGAGGTGCAAATGCAAAATCAAAGGTGTCATATTAAATAAATAAATAAATTTATTTCTAAACCAATTTCCATGTTGGACTATGCAAAATACACAGCTTATGTTGCAACTGCATCAATATAAGATATTTTGCAATTAGCGATTTATAAAAATAAGGCCAATAAACAAAATTTGTCAAAACAATACTTTGCCGTAAGTTTTTACCGGTCAGGTTTTTTCCTGTGTTTTCATTGCCTTATGCTTTGCACAGCCGGTAACCAGCGCAAACGGAAAGACATCGAAAAAAACTTGTTAGTGAATGGGCATTCCTGCGACCTTAAGACGAGCTTAACGCTCGGGTTGCTTCGCGACCCGAGCTAGAGCTCGATATTAACTTATTATAAAAAGTATCAAAATAATTCAGAAATAGTACCTATAGTTTAATACACAGAGAACTTCTATCTGGCTCGGATTAAGTACTTTACAAAGTGAACTTCATACACCAATAAAATTGATTGCTTCGCATCTTTTGAACTATACTACACAAAATTTGATAAGGATAACTTAAAAAATTGTGTTAATTTCTTTCATAAGGTTGGAACGATACAATATTTGCCGTGATTCTAAGAACTTGTTCATTTGACATCAACTGTTTGCCAAACCGCTGTGAGTGTACCCTGAGCATAAATCTGCGGTTTATCTCAAAATGTGATAAGGATATAAACTTAAAAGATTGTGTTTATTCCTTTCATAAGGTTGGAATAGTTTGAATAGTTGAATAGTTGAATAGTTTGTAATTATAATTACATTTACCTGTGGAGGCTTGTTAATTAAATGAAAGCTACATAAACTTTTGCAAGGTAGGAGTTACTATCGCTTCAAGCATTGGTGTCATTGGTTAGCAACATGAAAGTGCCGTTAAAGATTATGTTTCATTTTGACTCAATTTTTTACTGTTTTAAACTATGGCTTTGAAATTTTAGGATTTTTAGTTCGGTTTTAAAGAGAGTCCATAAAAAGATTTGTAAATAGGTTTAAAATGTAAAGCAGTCTATTAATAATTTTAGCTTTGTATGGAGAATTGGGTAGATTTCAATTACATATTTCTTAAAACGACATTATTCAGTTAAACAGGATAATTGTATTTTAAATGTTATTTTACGGGTCAAATTTATAATACTGATTACGATTTTCTTTCGAACTATTGGGCATCAAGATTCCGCGAGATCCTGCAATCAGTCATTAGAAAATAAAAGAAAATTGTATATGATATTGCCTCTAGCATGAAATGAACCCGCACCGTCAGGGAGACAGCACCTAGCCCTGCAATTCCGACGTCTTTACCAATTGAGGTAACCGGGACAACCCCCCAAAAAGGTTGATCGGATAGTCCTGATATACGTAATCATCACTTGACGACATCGGTAACGGGTTATTTTACTGTTAGCTTCGGACTATATGCACGGGGAGAATATTGCCGCTACCTGGGAGCGAACCCGCAACGTCGCGGCTACATTAGGTTCTTTCTGATCATTGCATACCATGTTCTCTTGTCCTTTCTACGATTTGACTCTGTGGGGAGGCTCTCTCGGCTGGATGTTGTCATTCCTGATAGGCTTATTTCACTTTTTTTCCAAATATCAAAAATCAGAAAATATTACCGAAGACCTTTCCCGTGACGTGCACCAAATTAAATTGATAAAAACTAATAATAGTTATAACCAACACTAGACGTAACAGACTCATCGAAAACTGTTATTGCTAGTTGAAATGTCACTGGGGGAGATTTCTTGTAAAGCGTTCAATGCCTACTTCTCTCATAAATCCTGTATATACAATTACACAAATCAGATTTATTTTTGGTGACCTCTCACAACATAGTATTGGAACCTTAAAGCACAATATGAAAATTGACTAATGAATAATAGAAAATGATTACTAATGAAACAAGAAGAATAAAAATGAAACATCTCCGTATTACGTTCGTACAGAAGAAAGAAATTTAAAAAAAAATTAGGCCAAACTTGATTGTCATCCAAATGCGATAATTAAAAAAATAACCCGATCAGACTAAAATAACGAAAGTCTTTTACTGTACAGTAAAACTAACACAAGACCAATCATTCGTCCTCAGTTATATCAGCAACTGCGTTTGATCAATATTCAAATAATTGTCAGCCTATGGTGGCCTTTGCAAACGCTATAGGGGCTGTTTAAAAAAATGGCTGGTTCGGGTTTTCCTGTTATAAAATGTACAACAAACAGTTACTTCCATTTTCCTACTTTGAAGAGGTGTCACATCATGCCCTTTAAAGATTTATGAAGTTTCATCAAAATAGCACCATCCGTTAAAAATATTCTAAAATAATGGGCCAAAAATGTCAGGAGTGTGACAAAAAAGTGTGACACTTTTCAAAATCACATTTGTTCAGACCATTATTTTACAAAAAGCTTGAGTAAAGACAAGATTTAGTGTTGTTTGAGTAAAATGTGCATTTATTAGGCATCAAATAATGATAAAACTAAGCATATTATACTTAAATTAATCAAAATTTATGCTATTAAGTCAAGCGTGGTAGATTAGAAAATACCTCAAGAAAATCAATACATCTTTGCTTTATAAATTTATAGCGCTTTAAAGATTAATAGTACATAAGAAATGTTTTGTGTATCATTAAGTTAAATGTTTCTAAATGCAATAATAATAATATTATCACCTCTATTGAAATTATATTTGTCTGCAGCTCCCTTCAGAGAACGTCAGCTAAATTTGTCAGGAGTGTGACATAATGCACATATTGCATAATTCTGTCAACATATCCTTTACATGAAAACAAGAGCATGTTTTTTCATAGAAGCCTATGTCATGTTTTGTTAATTTGTGACAAACAGGAATGGCCTTAGTGAAACATTTTTGAGTACACTGCACTTATGTGGTTGTCAGGAGTGTGACACACTTTTTTAACAATATTAATTTTTTATTGTTATGCGATACCACAAGTTCTGAAGCACTTATATTTGATGCTTCAAAATGTATTTTAACAGGAATACACATTTAAATAATAAGAAACAGTAATACTTATATTTTAAGCACATAAATTAAAATTCTTTGATATGTTTAATATTGGTCAATAAAGCTCCATAACATTTTTTTTCTGCCACATATGAGTATAACTTGAGTGATTTTGATCACTGTAAAGACTGTACAAACATATGGACCAACCAGTTTGGACTTATTATGAACTTAAATTCTTAACTTTTTTTTCACTTCACTTGCCAATTTTCAAATGACAATATCTCAGCAAGCAGTAGACCGATTTCAAAATCTTTTCAGTTTTGTACTCAGTTTCAATAAGCAAAAAATACAAAATAACAAGTTTGGAATTTTTATGAACTTTAATTTTTCACTATTTTTTCACTTTTCCAGCCATTTTTTTGGAAACAGCCCATATTTCTTTTAGATGAATTGAAAATTGTTTATGATTATCAAAGTTTATATGTTTGAAAAAATAATTTAAGTTGCTATGTGAATAAAGTCCAAGTTGTCTGAAAATATTTTCTCAGACTGGAATCATTTCAGTTGCTCTTCAACTTTCCGATTCGACAACGTTGTAGAAATTACAGATTGCAGTGTTAAGAGAACGGTTAAATATTCAGACAGAATTATCTAAGCATATATAATTTTATCAGATAAAAATTCCCAATCTTGCACAGTGCCAACTCTGACAACAAATATCCACTTGAAACATTTGCTTTGTCGAGTTACAGAAGGCACACAAATGGAAGTGTATGTTTTTTTTATAACAGATGTGCGCTTTGGCATTCTATGCTCTTCTCGCTTATCCACTAAGTTAACACGAAAAAGTATTGATGATAGAATTTTGTATCTATTTCCAGAAACTAGCAAAATTGTAGTAACTGTTGTAAAAACATTCAGTTTCAAAGAATATGATTACTTATTACTAGTTAGGAATTGCTCTACTTGAGTTGCTTCTGGAAACCCGAGGAATGGTAATGTAAAACTAACGCGACCACTTGAGACATAACTTGAGACGGTATATGGAACACAGTTTGTAACAATGTTAATCATTTCTGTTGTTATAATGTACAAGATAAGTTGTTATTATCACAAACCTCACAAAAGTGAGTTCTATAGGTCATTTGCTGCTACTGAAGTTTTTGTTGATTCTAGATATATTCAAAGAACTTTTCGTAAATTATACTTAAAATTCAAACCAGTAGACAAAAAAAAACAATAAAAAGGACTTTGAAAGCAGTTGAACGAAACAAATTTTAAAAGTAATGAAAACAGGTTTTTTCTGGATAGTAAACAAAACAAAACTGATCAGTTTTATTTAATGTTGTGCATATGATGATGTGTTTTTATCTTGAAGTTCTTCTTTCTTTTAAATATCATAAATTGATATAATTATATATAAGGCTAACTTGATTGCGAATGTTATTTAACATGTAGTTGCATTACCGCTTAATGGCATAAAGTAACTAACTTGACTGATAGGTAAAAAAAGGTGCGATTTTGTAGAACTTACAATCAAACCATTTTATCACCTTTTTTTACAAAAAAACACAGTTTTAAACAAGTCACAACAATTGTTTTGTATAGTTTATTGCTCTCGAGATACATAAATAATTTACGTTAAGCAGGATCTGCGAAAAGTGTTATACTTCAAATTAACCTACTGACGTTGTATAAATCTTCAAAATAAGGCATAAGCATCTTATTTTTTCCTTTCGGCGACCGTAAAACATTACTGGCCAATAAATCTTTTGTAATTTCTCATAAACCTATAAGATACATATCTCTTTCTAGCGCTTAAAGGCAATTTTCCTGATTTGAACAAACCCAAGTACTGTTGAACTGTATGTACCGCCTGTCATCGCGTATTTTTGACTTGAAATAATGATCTTGATTTCATTTTTGATAACAGGATTACGACACATACATGCAAGTGCATTGTGCGCGTATAACAAATGTGCATCGTCAACTGCGTTTCACCCGAGGCTTGCTATGTTATGGGAATGTTATATGCCGAATCCCAAAATTGCTCATAAATAACCCCAAAACATACTTTCGATATATTGCATTGTGTTGTTCTGTTTCTTAATTTTTTTTCATCGGTTTCTAAATAGAACGATATTGCAAAAGACATTGTGATACAATTTGATTACACTCGTTTCTTATATTATTTTTTTAGCCCACTTCTTTAAATGCATGCGATTTAAATATAAATAATTAATACAAATATAATTTTGAAAAATGACATCAATGGGTTCAAAACATTACATATAGCAATAAATTAGAAAAATTTTCAAATATGAATTGATGGAAACATATACATTACCGGCCAGATTTAACAGTAGAAATAAGTTCATCTGTGAATTTTGCATTTCGATTTCAGTCAAATAAGTGCTCTTGATATTAATCAAAGTGTATAAACACAAGAAAATAAAATTTTGCAATAAAACTTCGAAATTCCTGATTTAATTTTATCTTAACTTCAAACCAGTAAAATATAACAGAAAATGTTTTGTGCTTGCAACAGAAAGTAGAACTGAAAACTTAACTATCTACCTTTTCTTAAAAACCTGACAATGTTTTGACAAATTGCTAAAATATATGATTGTGAGTTATTGTTTACTTGTTAAAAATTATACCGATTATTACACAGCGCCCAAGCGCCGAACAAAGTGCATGTAATTCAAGAAAATGAGATTTACCATGAAGTACCACGTGATCATTTGTTTTCGCCTTAAGATTGGAACCAGACGCTGGTTCTCTTAAGCTATAAATCACGTTTAAAGATTCAATGCAAACGTTATTTTCTTATGTATACGTGTTTATTTGGTGGTAATATTAGAACAAGAATATGTCAGTACACGGTGTTCAAATGTTAAAACTAACACAAATGAATATATTTCATCGCTAAAATCAGATCGGCAATCAGTAATTAGCTTCTTTTTGTCCTTGGCAATGTGTGCCTTCCCTTATTCTTCTTCATCAATTAAACGCTTACTAGGTATACGTTATGCTGTTACATGTACCTGGTGCATGAATAGTATAAACACAAATATAAACCCAAATATTGCTGATGCACTGCACAAAATAATATAATAAGATAAACAAAGTTGTCTGCTGCTATGTTATCTATCTTCAATTTTGACAATCAAGGGATATGCGATTTTCCTGTCCAACGCAGATATGCCACAAGTCTTATTGCTAAGCCCTTGTGTATACACCAATAGCAATCTATTTGTCTTCTTAGGGACAATGATGCAATCACCATTTATCAAGCTGATACAAAAAGTCTTCCATCATATAATTGTGTAAACAAATAAATACTGAAAACAAATCACAAACACAGTATTTTTTCGCACGTTGTTTGAAAATATATTAATTAAAAACCTATGTTGGTTTTATAAAGTGTTTTTGATTAGTAAGATCTTGAATAATCATAAAACGAAAAAATAGAAGAAAATAAATTTTAAAAGCCTCCGAACGCGATAAGTTTTGAAACCTATGCGCGTCGTTAAACAACATATAACTTCGCACACGTGCCCTTGTTACCTGACAGGGTAAATGTGAATTGAGTTCACTCGAATCTGTTTTCAACTCCTTGTGCCAACGATCGCTTATAGGCGGCGAACCGCCGGGTTCTCTTATATATTTCGCTGTTTGTCGTGTAAATCAGGGATGAGGTCAAAGTGTTACTGTTTAATATATCATAATCGCAATTGTAGCTGATGAATATCCGGTAGACGAAAAATAGGCCAATTATTGAGTTACCAATAACTCTATATTTTGGTAGACTCATACATAAATATTGCGTTAATAGCGTACCTAAAGTATGAACAGTGAAGTGAACGAACATGTGTTTCATAATAGTAAATACAACGCCGTTCACTATAATACCTAGAATCAAACTTTATCGCCCATGATCCCTCTTTAGTGGACAAATATTACACTTCATTTACTGAACTATTCACACAGCAAAACAAATGGGAACAGCTTCCATACAACGCAGACAGTCTTTCAACACTTTCATCGCATTTAATTTATATCGATGGCCCGATATTTCGGGCGCAAATAGCTGTTTCGCACCAGCAAAACGGAATGTTTTGTCTAGAATAGTTTATTTTTTCTT
The DNA here is from genome assembly GCA_038501625.1 of Corbicula japonica. Classification (NCBI taxonomy): domain Eukaryota; kingdom Metazoa; phylum Mollusca; class Bivalvia; order Venerida; family Cyrenidae; genus Corbicula; species Corbicula japonica. The sequence continues at coordinate 162,288 of JAZAYU010000564.1, read as the reverse complement.
ATACACTATGATCGCTCTTTCTACTAGTGTTCAACACATTACCATTAACGTAAACATTCAATAATGTATGATGAAAATTAAATAAATCCAATATTATTAAACGAAACTTCAGATCGGAAATCTGTCATTTTCGATTGAAATTCGAATGATAGATATTGTGCTATAGCTTTTTTAAGGAAAAAGAAATGAGACTTATTACGTCAAGACCTTCTGCTACATACTTTTCGAAGGTCAATGATTTCAACTAGTCTCTCGACCGCCTTTTGTATAAAGATATAAGCCGTTTGGGCTGTTTCAAAAAAAATGGCTGGACAAGTGAAAAAATAGTGAAAAATTAAAGTTCATAAAAAGACCAAACTAGTTATTCTGTATTTTTTGCTTATTGAAACTGAGTACAGAACTGAAAAGATTTTTGAAATCGGTCAACTGGTTGCTGAGATATTGTCATTTGGGCTATTTCAAAAATATGGCAAACGAAGTGAAAAAAAATGTAAAGAATTTAAGTTCATAAAAAGTCCAAACTGGTTGCTCCATATGTTTGTGCAGTCTTTACAGTGATCAAAATCAATCAAGTAATACTCATATGTGGCAAAATAAACATTTTATGGAACTTTATTGACCAATATTAAATAAATCACAAGAATTTCAATTTATGTGCTTAAAATACAATTATTACTGTTTCTTATTATTTAAATGTGCATTTCTGTTAAAATACATGTTGAAGCATCAAATATAAGTGATTTTGAACTTGTCTGTTAGGAGTGTGACAGCTGATATTTTCTGAAGGGAGCTGCAGACAAATATTATTTCAATAGGGGTGATAATATTATAATTATTGCATCTAGAAACATTAAACTTTATGATACACAAACATTTCTTTTGTACTATTAACCTTTAAAGTCCTATAATTTTTAAAGCAACGATGTATTGGTTTTCTTGAGGTATTTTCTTACCTACCACACTTGACTTAATAGCATACATTTTGATTACTTGAAAAAAGTATGCTTAATTTTATCATTAGTTGATGCCTAATAAATGCACCTTTTACTGAAACAACACTATAACTTGTCTTTATTCAAGCGTTTTGTAAAATGATGGTCTGAACAAATGTGATTTTAAAAAGTGTCACACTTTTTTGTCACACTCCTGACATTTTTGGCCCATTATTTAAGAATATTTTTAACGGATGGTTCTATTTTTATGAAACGTCATAAATCTTTAAAGGGCATGATGAGACACCTCTGCAAAGTAAAAAAAAATGGAAGAAACTGTTTGTTGTACATTTTTATAACAGGAAAACCCAAACCAGCCATTTTTTAAACAGCCCATAAATGGAATAAATAGTCTTCTTCACTGTCGGCAGCATTAAGCTCATTTAAGATTGGATCTGGAACAAGACATACAGCAATCATATAAAGCGGCCTGAACAGTAATTAGCATTTCCAATACTGCTCATGAACAGGCTTAGATAAACTGAGCATGGAATGTTTGTGTCGTTTTCGGTGGCTTTCATCTTTTAAATTATCACAGTAACGTTGTTTTGCCGTGTGGCGGGCGTTAAACAACGTCACGTGCATTCAATTAGTGTTATTTAATACGCGATTTAAACATGTTGAAGGAAGTTGAGCACAATATGTGGATTTATGAAAATTTTGAGATGCGCTCTACCCGGGGCAAGGCCGCTTGGGCAGATATATGCATTTACATTATTGCTTATGGAAAGGCTCAGCCAACCGAGCTTGCAATAGTTTGATATTTGTCGTGTTCGGTTGCTTTCAATGTTCCCATATTATCTACATGTATTTATAAATCACAATAAAAAGTTTAAAATGCATATCCGGAATGGCCACATCCGGCAGACACAGCCTCCCCACACAGCCCAAAGGTAGAGAAGAGAGGACAGCATGGATACACAATGATGCGTTTCAAATTAGACGCCATAAACACTTAAAGAGCTTGAAAAACGGGTTCAGCCTTGGAACTGACAGTGGCAAAACAACCGCATATCTTACTCCAGTGCTGCAGCAAGTCAGTATGCGAGGTCAATGATAACGTCCAAACAGGCTGGACTAAATTATTCAAAAACAATCAACTGTCACACAAATAACGTTGATGCACACACATTTTAGAGTATGCTTTAATGTTATATATCTTCATTTTTTACAAGCAAGGGATTCACCATCCAAAGCAGATACGCCATAACTAAAGACTAATTGCTTAGCCCTTGAGTGTACACCACTATCTAACCATTTGTCTTCTTAGGAAATACTACACAAACACCATTTATCCAGCTGGGGTAAAACATTTTGTAAAATATAAGTGTGTTAACAAATTAATACAAACACAGACGTTTAATTTGATTAATTATTAATATTTATCTGCATAAATGTTTGGAAATATAATTTAAACATTTGAATTAAGTTGTGATGAGTAAGAATTACTTATAAAAAAAATTTCAAAACACAATAATTCATTCAACGACGCAATAATTGTAAAGAATATCACCCGAATCGCGTCTTCAAACCAAATATTACTTCGCTAAGTTGCGTTTATAACATGACGGGCGATTTTGTGCCAACAACTGTTCATAGGCGACCTACATCGGTAACGGATTATGTACTGATAACAGTTACCATCACTGCACGACATCGGTAACGGGATTTGTACTGATAACAGTTACCATCACTGCACGACATCGGTAACGGGTTATGTTACTGATAAAAGTACGGACTATATGAAGACTTGACTTCTCATCGCTCAAATCCCTCTATATTAGAAAAACGTCACACTTCAGTTACTAAACTCCTTACACAGCAGAACAAATGGGAACAGCTTCCATACAAAGCCGACAGTTTGTTAACGCTTTCATCGCATTAATTTATATCGATGGCGTGTCATTTTGGGCGATAATAGCTGTTTTGCACCGGGAAAACGGAATGTATGTCTGGAATAGTTCGTTGTTGTTGATTTTTTGTTTCAGATAGATTTTTTACTAATTTTCAACACATTACCATTTATTAATTTACCAATTACGCAAACATTCAAAAATGTATGATAAACAAATTATTTAAATCCAATCTGAACGAAACTTCTGAAATCTGTCATCTTCAAGAAAAAATCACTTTTAGCATGTCAGAAAAACGAAAACTATACTCGTCATATCAAGAAATTCTGCTACATGATTTGCAAAGGTCATGATTTGAACCATTCTCTCGACCATGTCTTGAATAATGATCTAAATGGAAAAGTCGTTGTCTGAAGCTCAAACCATTATTTAATGAGAATCAAGACATACAACAATCAAATAAAGATTCCACAAATCACATATAGTCGCCTTAATGCAAAAACGATAAACCTCCTTCACATTTCAATAGTACTTACACTGTTATTGCTCTAAGGTGAGGATAAAACTTATTTACTGAAACTACAGAACGAGAAATGCAATCGAAATGTGCGGCAAAAATGCTTGTCTAATGAACAGTTATTCGAAATAGACATATTAACAAAGCATGAAAATGATTGTTATATAACTGTTTTGATTCCCTTTTGTTAAGTGTGACTTTGGTGAGAAGAGCAATAATTCCTCTAAATTCAATGTGCAGATGTTCATACAGCCACAAATGTATAAATTTCTTCGGCAATCAGTATTTTCATGAAGTTGAGCCTTAGGTATATTTTCATGCTTGTACAATTACTCATTAAATATATATAGTTTTACACAAATATCGCTGGTACACACAGTAATTTATGATAATTAATTTTGTCTCATTCTATGCTATCTATCTTCAGTTTTGACAATCAAGGGACTACTTTTTCTATCCAACGCAGATATGCCATAACTAAAAGGCTAATTGCTACTTCCTTGTGTATACACCAGCATCAATCCATTAGTCTTTTTTTAAACCTATTGCAGGCTCGGTTACATTTAGCCTTTATCGGCATGATCATACATGGGAATTCTTAAGAAAAAGAGCAAGACAATGTGAACGATTTAGATTGTGTTGAGCGACTCCTTCAACGTACATAACAAGTATACATGTACCCCAACAATAACGTTGACGTCATGTAAGTTATATACTTTTGCGTGGCGCGTAAATTAACTTTACCTTTAAGTATTCTCAACAGCCTTTTTGACGGGCAGTAATGGAAATGCATCTTACTGCTTACGTCGGAAATATGAAACAATCTCCATTTATCAAGCTGATATAAAACTTTTATGTTTTTATATAAACGTGTAAACAAAGAATACAAACACAGAGGGGTTTTTATTTACTATAAATATATTTATCCGCACTTCGTTTGGAATTTAAATTAAAATATTTGGATTTTGTTAAAAACATTTTTCATTAATGAGTAAGAAATATCCAAAATACATAACAAACACAAAATACAATAAATCATTCAGCGACGCAATAAAAGTATAACCCGATTCGGGTATTTCAGCCCAATACTTTGCTGTCTTTATAACCGGACAGGGCGATTTGGTGCGATTGTGCGAACAAACGTTCATATGCGACCTAACCGTGTGGTCCTTCATTTCGTTGTTAGAAAATTACTTCAGAGATGAGATCAAAGGCTTACTGATTCATAGATCATAATCTCATTGTAGATGATGAATATCCTGTGCAGACAAAACATAGGCCAATAATTGGCAATTATTCTATATTTAGCTAAAATCAAATCATAAAATTTGCGTATTAGCGTGCTATAAATGACCATTAAAGGAAACGAGCATTATTTTTTTAAATATACGCACGTATTATGATTACCTTTTGTGTTGCATACAGGTTCACTTGTGGAGAACGTTCATGAGACAAACATTTTTTCGCAAAGTTGATTGATAATTTTAACTTTGTAGTTTTAGTAAACGTCTGAAAACGTTTAGAAAGCAAATAAGTAATTTTAAATAATACAAGCTTCAAGGTCCTTCTCCAGTATAATGAGACGATCCCAAAACAATAAATAAAATTTGATTGTTGTATGTTCTGCTTCAATACATTACTGCTTATAAACAGGCTCAATCAAACCGAGCCTGCAATATTTTGATATTCGCCATGTTCGGTGGCTTTCAATGTTTTTTTTTCATCTATTTTATAATGACAGTAGCGTTGTTTGTGCCGTGTGTCAGCCGTAAAAAGTCACCCCGTACATTCAATCAGTATTGATTTTTTACAAAATGAAAATCTCATAGTTATACAGATTCGGACTGATATTAACCGGTTTGTTTGATTTAAACGAGTGTGTTTGTTATATTTTTTATTTGTTGTTTGTCGTTGTTGATGAATTTGTTCTCCGATCCCCAGATCTTGGGGATTGTCCGATTTACAGGTTATTGATCTTGGGGATTATATTTAAATATCACTGTTATTTCCAGAATGAGTTGCAAAGGCATAATAATGTGATTTTCAAAAAAAATATTCAAGAAATCTATAACTCTATAAGTGGCATCGAGGTATCAAATTTATATATGTTTACATATGTTAAAAATGTGATCTTCCCACACAAATAATGGTGTAAGCATAGATTGAGATCTGTTTTTAAGCGTTAAAAGTAAGTTGTTGTTTTTTTAATTTTCCCCTGTAATGTTTTCGAACTTACAAAATAGTCTTGGCTAGAAAAAAACGAACATTGTGCATAAAACAAACCTAAAACCTCCTTTAATGCAAAAAGGTGTGAATGTCAACAAATCGACAGGTCTTTGGACGGGCAGGAAACACATATGATTGGCAAAAAATTAGAGAATGCGCGCTCATAGAATTCCAATCGTTAGTGCCATAGGCGGCAGAATTACAATAAAACTAAGACTGGTTGTTTTTATTCAAGCTGGATGCGAAATTATTTTACAGAAGAACATAGGACTTTGTAAGGAGAAAACAGCAAAAGCATGGGAAAGTTTATGAAATTATTTTTATTCAGCGCTATTCTTCTGTCTCTGTTAATTGGTAAGTGCATTTTTCGGATTATTTCAGAGAACGAACACTAACAAAATTGATACTCTTTGATAAAATGGTGAAATTCAGTCTGCATTTATCTTATTTATGTACTTATTTAATTGAAGGACACTTGTTTGTTAGATTTCACATAAATAACAATAATAAAATATTCCCATTCATTTGTATGATATCTGCTAAATCACTTTTCATATTCAAAAGCTTTCCTCTCTGTTGGGACTCGTAGTTCTTAAAACTTTTAGAGAAAAATTTTTACTAAAGAATAATATATTTGAAGATGTTGTTCTTAATTTTTATTCAAGTGAAGCTTTATACAGTTAAATAATGTTTTAAAAGCAACACAACAATTTGCTAAAGTTTTATGCAAATTGCGCGAGACAATTTCGCGACTAGAATATTAAATTACGCTTAATATGAGTATTTATGCAGCCCTTGTGATTTATACAAAACGTAATTAATTATGGTTTTTGGTTTAGACCATTGACAATTTTATGGTTCTGTATTACGAAAATCACTTTGCAAAATTAAAACAATTTTAATAAAAACAATCTAACTTTTATTGCTTGTTTGTGCATGTTTTTATAGGAAGATTTCTGTAAATGCTTGTTCTAACTTTATTTAAATTGCATTTTTCTAAGTTTAAGACAGTGCTGAATTCTTGAAATAAAAAAATGAATTTTAAACATTATTTACACTGATATAAGTGTTACGCGGACGGACGAAATATTAATCGGCGAATAAATATATACACTACTTAATTAACTCACCAGATGAAAAAACATGAAGTTCTGTTCATTTTTTCTAGATCAGGCCAAAGCTTTTAAAAGACGCGAATGACGTTTGACAAATATACGTTTGAAGCAATTTGGTTTGGGAAATAAATTCTCACTGTGGATCAAATAAATCGATTTCTAACAAAGCTTTTTCACAATTTACTTATTCAATAAAACAAGGTTGCCCGATAGCCCTACTGTTTCATATACTTTAGTGATATAATCAAGCGTCTCTGATTAAGCTGACACTTAACAAATCAAAACTCTATATAAAGTTGTTGTTTCAGTTGTACATGTGTTCTGTATCTGGAAGTGATTTAAAAATATTTTCTAAACTGGATATTCTGATGAACATGAAAAAATGAAAATGATTAAACAGGATTTTATCCCAGGCAGATTTTTATGAGAAAAATTAATTCAACAAGATTGTTTAATACAAAATTGAACTTGCCTAAAAATGGGGATAAAGCCACACACAACGCATTTAATACCGCAGACTGACAAACGGCTGTTGCCACAATGTACGACACATTTTAATATTATCTTTTTACCGAATGCATGTAAATAACGCCGTATTTAAATGACAAAGAAAATTATTTAGGATTTCATTCTTTGAAATGTGGAACATACTCCAACTCAGAGCGAATATGTCAATACTTTTAGGTATGGAAAAGTAAACTCTGAAATAAAATTTTAAAACAGATTGTTTTTTATAAAAGAAATGGCACATTTGGAAAGACAGATAAAATATTTTTAAATACGAAGTTTAGAGAAATAGTTGACCATAAATTTAGCTGCTCACACGAAATGCATGCTAACTTATTTACATAAAGCTCGAAAACTAGTTTTAAAAGCTACCGCTTTAATAAATGGATTGATGGGATCAGTTGGGAATGGAAATGAGAATTGGGATGGGGATGGAAAATGGTATTGAGGGAATGGGTATAGAGATGGGGGATCGGAATGAGGATGGGATGCGAGACAATGCGATGAAAAGGGGCATGAAGGTAAGGGGAGGGGAGGGAACTTACATGTTTTCACCTTTCTTTTGTTGAAGTGTATTAATAAGACAATTCTTAGCCTTAAGTGGAACAAAAAAACCAAATTATAAAAGGTTGAACGTAGAAATGACATTGGTATTTCTACCGTGACAGGAAAATGGCAAATAAATGAGAAACCGATTCCTCCAGAGATTATTTTCACAGCTCATAAAACATCTCAGTAGTAATCAGATATAAACTGCGAACAATATGACATTAAGCTGCTTGCTATTCAGCTGCTACAGCGCAAGTGTGCCCTTGAGGGTCAACTGCTGCAATCTACAAAGCACTTCCTGTCAAATCAACCACAAGGAAAATTTAGATTTAATTTGACATTCATTTTATTGCATTTTTATCATATTTCCTACTGTGATATATTAATCGTCACGATAGAGTATCACTCAAAAATAACTTTCAAAAAGAAGCTTACCATTAAGATATGTATGAGGTTATCATAATGTTTATCGAATCAAAACGTTGACTGATAAGTAAATAATACATTGTATTACTTAATCATAATTTGTTTCTACATGATGAGTGATATCAAATTTTGTATCTTAATGTTGACTGGTAAGTTAATAGTATTAGGTTTTCATTATTTGTATCTAAAAGTTGACTGATAAGTAAATCATGCTTAATTATCATAAGCTGTACCTAGATTCTTCACTGATAAGTGATTGGTATTAGGTTATCATAATTTGTATCTAGATGTTGACTGGTAAGTGATTGGTATTAGGTTATCATAATTTGTATCTAAAAGTTGACTGATAAGTGATTGGTATTAGGTTATCATAATTTGTATATAGATGTTGACTGGTAAGTGATTGGTATTAGGTTATCATAATTTGTATCTAGATGTTGACTGGTAAGTGATTGGTATTAGGTTATCATAATTTGTATCTAAAAGTTGACTGATAAGTATATAGTATCAGGTTGTCAAAATCTGTATCTTAATGTTTAATGACAAGTGATTAAAATTAGGTTATCATGATTTATATGATAATGTTGACTAATAAGTTAAAAGTATTAGGTTATCATAATTTGTACCTACATGGTGACTGATAAGTGATAAGTATTAGATTATCATAATTTGTATCTTGGTTAGAATATTCTAACCCAGTTTGTATCCAGTTTTTGACCGATAAGTATACGTTTACCATTATTGGTTTTTAGATGTTAAATGATAACCGATTATTCTTATGTTATCATTATTTGTATATAAATCGCTATTTATAAAATCAATAAGCAAGCACATGTTTGTAGTTTTAATAAATTAAAACTGTTTGTTTTAACGCATAAATGTTAACGTTAATTAAGTATATTGTCCTTCAAAGTACATGTTTTTAATTTGAGACGTAAATGATTGTGCTGACCTTCTGTACACTGGAACTCCATTCAAACTTTGATGTATTTCTTTTTTTTAAAATGATGTTCTTGTTGTCACAGACATTGCTTTGTTTATGCAATCACTTACGTCTCTAGTTATAAATGAATAAATGAATCAAAAGTATAAGTACACATGAGATGTCATATTTATGTCATTTAAAAGAGGCTTTTCGCAACAAATATTCCAACAGAATATGTCTTTCTTTTTGTCAAAGATGAATTTAATAATGCAGATGATACGTGTCAAGAATAAGGTTAATATGACACATACTTTCAATGTCTAGGCAATTATTTAAAACATAAAATTTCATTTGAAAAGTCATTGGAAAACGGCATAACGCAAAATAGTCAAATGGGAGTTATATTTATAGTTTAAAGCGCGAAAAAGCAAGAAATGACAAGTTCACCACAAGATTATGTAAGCGATAAAGTAACTATTTTTAATGAATTTAAAACTCAATTATGTCCGTATTTCTTGATTTTAAATTGTCTTCTTAACACTAAGTATATTTATAGAATATATGAGATAAATTTACCCTCTTGTTAAAGGGAAATTATAGTTATAGATAACAGCAATCCCGTTATCAGCATATAACCGAGTCTAAATATTAACAGTTATAAATAAATGATAACAAGAAATATCTTTAAAAAAGATAAACGGCGTTGATGGAAAAGATTTATATAAATGTATATAAGAAAGAAAGAAATATAGAGAGGCGAAGAAGGCGCAGTTTAGTTATTTTATTTAACTTGTTATAGCTGTTGACGAACCCTCTCTGCCTTCTTAGTATGACCTAGAGATTAAGCGACCGAATCATGACAACTCATAAATTTATTGAAAATGTCTTTCAAAAAAATGTTGAAGCTGTTGCAACAATTTCATACGGTGATAACAAGTCGATTAAAAAAGGTGAAATATGCATATCAGGAATTGCCACATTCAGAAAAAACAGCCTCCCCACACAGTCAAGAAGAGGGTGAGAGAGCATGGTTAATAAAATGATCAGTTTTAAAAAGGACACCACAAAGAATTAACAAAAATGCGAACCCGAGGGGTTACCGCCTTGGAACGGTCAATGGCAAATCGAATTGCCACAGGGGTTTAAACCAGAAGCAAAGCCTTACATTAAATCTTGATCTACATTTATTCAGTTTTAATAAAAAACCTCTTATAGAGTTAAAACTCAAGATGAATAAATGTCCTTGAAATTTAATAAATATAAATAATAACAGCTTGTTGCAAGAACGAAATCTACCAACTTTTACGTAAATTAACTTAAAAAAAATGTCCATCCTGAGTATTGAACCCTGGGCCTCAGCTTGCGAGGCGAGAGAGTTAGCCACTACACTACAGAGAACGTAACTTTCCCACTTGAAATTAACAATCAGTATCAAAGGATCAAGAAAAGAACCAGTAAGAACTAGAAATATCTGCACTTTTCTTTCGTTTTACACTTAGTATTGTTCGCAAACGTTTACCTGACACCCAAGAATATTATATATAAAATTGTATTTAAGCCATCAAAATTGACTGAACTGGTTATTTAAATCGTAAATATGTTTTACTTCAATACAATTATCGCTTTTATAAACGAAAATGCTCGAAAATGTAAGTGCCAGGTAAATACTTACACAAAATATAAAAATCGTTACGGTAATCTTAAACTACACACACTAAAAACCAATCGAAATAATCTATTTGATTTAATAAAAAAATCCCACTAGATACCTCTCCACCCTGCTAGATGCCTCTCTGTTGTTAATAGCTACCAATCGAAATAGTTTATTTCATTTTCCCGCTGCATAATAATAGAATACGAGCATTATTGACAACATTTCGTTGGTTGAAAAACTAGGACAAAAGTGAGCTTAGACAGCTAACGCCGAAAAAATATAGAATACATGAGATAAATTTACCCTCTTGTTAAAGGGAAGTTATAGTTATAGATAACAGCAATCCCGTTATCAGCATATAACCGAGTCTAAATATTAACAGTTATAAATGATAAAAAATATATTAATAAAGTTTGCTACTATTGTTTTTTTATTTCCTTTATTTACAAAGCAAGCTCATTTTTATATAAACTTAATTTTAATCAAACACAACAAAACGTTGTACTTTTCAAGAATATTTGCTGAAATTTAGATATATTGTGATGTTGTTTTTATCTTTATGACTTTAGAACATTTAATTTGTATGAAAATATGAAACTCACTGTTGTGTGATTGACATTTGATTAGTTTATATAAATATGTGAATGACACTGCTGTGTGAAGGTCCGCTGCCATTGTCTCGATGTAGTTCGGTAAATCTGCCATGCTGTAGAGCACGTGTATTTATCTCACAGATGAATGTTGGATGAAGCTCGTTAAATTAAATGGCAGTAAGCCGAAAAAACTGCATGGTGATTTCATCTGCAATGGTGTCCTTTGACCTTCTTTTTTTGGATTTTGGAATTTTATCGATATTTTAAAGCCATAATGCAACATTTAAAGTGTTTCCAGTCTAGCTTATTCTTTTTACTCTTTTTTTTCATTTTCATTTATTATCTTTTTTTAAATAAATCAATTAATAACCCAAGCTACCTATTCCTCTTCTGATGTTGTTTACTGAGTGGCAAGGCTGTTTTCCTATGTGTGGATTATCCTAGCTTTTTTACTTGTTTTTCATAAAATTACTAACACAATCACATAACGGGTGTAGGGTTAGGATACAAGGGTAGTGGCATCCTTTTCATATGGACACAATTCTATTTTTTATTAGACATGTCTTGAATTGATATTTTAAACATTTGCACAGACGAGCAACCTGATCTGGATATACACAGACTTGCAAGGGATAAAAAAGTGAAATAAACATATCAGGAAAGGCCACATCCAGCGGACACATAAAACGCGTATCCATATTATTAAGCGTTAACACGAGTTATCCTACATATGAGTACATTGAGTATGATTCAAATTATTTCAAATAAAGTTCAAGTAACCAACAAAACACTTAAAATCTGTGCAATTCCTCAATCCATGCATGTGGTGTATGTACTGGTTGAACTAGGAACGAACGTGTTAAATATTATCTTAAATTTCACAATTCACTTGAATTAGTAGTGCTGTAATACGAACATCTCGTGTATCCTCTCATATGCACTTGTCCGTTCATATTTTTTAAGTATTAGTTGTTTCAAAACGATGGTGTAGACCTTAAAGCCAAATTAATTTTCATGCTTTTAAAAATTGAAATGTAATATTCGAAATCTGTTCATCGGTACATTTAGCTAATATCATTCTTGCTCTGAAAAAGAGGGCAATAGGTTTTTCCTTAGTTAACGAGAAAACAATCGGCGGAATTAAACAGAATAGAATTTTGACAGGGATTTAAGAATATAAATCCTGCATATCACAGACAACACCAAAGGCAAAATATAACAAGCACGAAGAATATCTTTGGGGTGAATGTGCATGAACAATATCCAAATCTTTTTTGCCTGGGATATTGAAACCACCTATCTTTTAATCTTGCCGAAATTATTAAAAAAGTCAATTTAGAAATCCTTTTCACATCGTACATAAGTGTCTTGTTCATCGATTTCAAAGGACGTATCTGATAACAGCATTGATTGAATGTATGGGTAGACATTTTAACTGCCGCCACACGTCACATTCAACGCTACTGACATAAATTGAAATACATGTATATAAAAAGGACACTTTTTAAGTCACCGACCATGACAGGACAAGATCTTTCAAAATTTTAGGTAACATATAAGTTTCATATTAAAGTTGTGGTATTACAGGAAGTCCTACGCCACCGTTCAATATGATCCCTGTGTGTCTAGCTAGCTCATGAGCATAACAATGACTTTTATAGTTCACTTTTTGATATCTAAACAAGACTAATTTGGTTTGCATGTTAAAAAAACATACACAATAAGAAAAAAAGAAGTGATTTTTGGTGAATCGTATGATTATATCTATATACTTGTTATTAGTCATGTTTATTAGCAAACTAAGGATTTAAAAAAAAAGAGCGACTCGCAAATACCTTTGCATCGATTTAAACAATCTGTACATAATTAATCTATCTTATTGACCTTCTGGAAGTATGTCACTACTGAAATATTTTCGCTGGCAAAACTACCAAAAGGTTTCATTAGAATACTGTATCTTCAAAACAAAAACTGTTTATTTCACTTCTGTGTCATTGATCTGATTATGTTGCTTGTGGAAGAGATTAAAGTATTGAACAAACATTTTAACAAAATTACTTGTTGGCCTCTGTGGATTGTGCTAAAGAGGCTTTAAATGTCCTACGCAATGTTTTTGAAGTAACGGAATATTCTTCAATTCCCAATACTTTAAAAGAGATGCAACAGTTTCTAATCAAAACGTTTGCTTGGAACCATTCTTTATTAAAATGAATCCTTCCGTATATGCTATTCTGTCATTTATAAACAAAAATGGATAAACAATGTACTGATTGGAATCCACTAAGATGGCGACAAATGCCAAACACAAAAAACTTTTCCTTTAACTTTTTCATTGAAATATCCATTCCATGTACTTTTATTACTGCTCATGTTCAGGCGGCGTGAACACTAATATGCACTTCCATTGCTGCTTAAAAACAGTCTTTATCGAACCGAGCCTTTAGATTTTTGTCGTGCTTAATGGCTTTCTAAGTTTCCGTTTAATCTATTATGCGATAAATTCCCAAGTAGAGTAAACTGAAAATGGCACATTGCAAAATCACAGAACACAATAAAAATCAAAATATTGAAGGTTCGGTTTGACAGAGCCTCTTCGTGGGTAGCAACGGAAAAAATATATTTCTGCCCACTCCGCCCAGCCCCGGGGTGGTCACATCCTAATATTTACATCAGTAAACACCACAATTCCAATACACCCTTCCATTTTGATTTGACGTTATTTAAAGTACTATGGCATAACATCATATCCCATTCAAAATGCTGGACGTGAAGTACAGGGTTGAAGTTTATAAAGCTGAGATTGGAAACCAGTCTCAAATCTCAAGCATCTGATTGGCTAAAATGGCGACCAGTCATTGTGCAAACTTGTATAATGGAAGCAAAAATAAAATTAAAACATCATGTTTTGTCAATAACGAGAATCCCGAACAACCGAAATTGCGATGAAGGTCTTGTTGTCTGAAACAGTTTTTTTTCTGTATGTTTACTGTCTGGAGTAATGGTTTTCGGATAGGGCGTTTCGTATTATTTATGTCAACATGGATTTTATTGTCACAGTAGCAGTGTAAGGTGTATTGGACTAGGAGTTAAATTGTTGATAACTGAGACAGCTTGTGATTGTTTGTACTCTAAAATGGCGGGGGAAATTTGTAAAACCATAGAGACTAGTTTCAATTCCAGACAACTGTTGTATTCGGCACTGTCATTTCCGAATTAACCCAGTGAGTGTAATTGTTCGTTTATTATTGATGACGTCTATTTTTAGCACTGACCTATATTTTATTCGCTCTGAAGAGAACTTGTAATTTCTAGCCGTACTAAGCGTTTATGATTTGTAAAAGAAAGACATTAATATCGAGAATTGTATTTGTTGATTCAAAATAAGAATTTAGGACTATAAAAGATTAAAAGCCGAAAGTATCGACAATTCACGCTACAAAAATAGTTTATGTTCACACAAAATGTAGACCATCAAAAGAGAGGATTAAGTCCAAAAATATCAATAATGCATTTTATAAATGTTATATTTTCAAAAAACCGCAGTATTTGAAAAAAAGAAATTAAAGTACGGTGTACTTTATTTAGAGTATGCCATTCGGCATCCAGGGAGTAAACTGTCATTCTAATAATCTAATAACATTTGTGTTGTATAATCAATTTAATCCCATTATGACAATACTGCGCATTTTCCTCTCAAATTAATTATTGAAAACAACGACATACAATACAACTCGTATTCATTAGTTATGTAGGACATAGTTCACCACAATTATGAACCGAAAAGAGAGAAAGCAATGTCCTAACTGTTTTAGCTTAAACATTTCCTTAACTTAAATTGCATGCAGTATAGATTGTTATACCATCATTATTCTGTTAATTAGTCAAAGGCTATAATGCTGAGATGCTAATAAATGATGTTGTTTTTTGTTGTTGTTTGTTGTTGTTTGTTGTTGTTGTTGCTGTTGTTGTTGTCTTGTATGGACCTGAAAGAGCAATCAGCAAGACGAAAGAGGACAAGACACTATTATATTTAAGATATGTAAAAAGTACATTATCTACAAAGTCATATACAAATGTATAACAAGTATCAGCATTCCACGTTGTCCTGCATATAACTTAATTCATATTGTTTATCTTAACTGCTTTATGTATAACTGCACACATACTGACTTAATTTATATACTAATGGTTGTTCAAGATGATTCTAATTTTCCCCGTTTCACGTTTTACCTGGGAGATGTCATTTCGTTATCCCAATATGCGACATTCGAGACAGTACCACGTGCTCTGTAACCTGGAGAGTTCCTTGAAAGAAAGTCATCGTTTTATTGATTTATTTGTCGTGTTCGATGGCTTTCAAAGTTCCCGTTAAATCTATTTCAATATCACAGTAGCGTTGTTTTGTGCCGTGTGGCGGTTGTAAAAGGTCTCCTCGTACATTCAATCAGTGCTGTTATCAATAACATCCTTTGAAGGTCGTTGAGCACGATACTTATCTACTATGTTATTAGTGTAAATATTGAGTTGCGCTCAACCCGGGGCTAGGCGGCGTGGCAAGTAATATGCATTCCATTACTGTCCATGAACAGGCTCAATCAAACCGAGCCTGCAATATTTTCATATTTGTCGTGTTCGATAGCTTTCAAAGTTCCCTTTTAGGGAATTGCAGGGCTAGGCGCTGTCGCCGTAACGGTAAGGGTTCGCTCCCAGCTAGAGGCACTATCATTTTTAATCTATTTTTATATCTACGCGTTCGCAAGAGATTGCAAATAATGTCACCCTGTGTTTCTTTAAACATTAAGTATAAATTAGACTTTTAATACCCTTATAAATTTTCCTTTATTGCACATCTAGTGAGTGACATTGACTTTTTTATTTTTTATTTGAATATCCTTCCGACTTGAACGTTTTTATCGAGATGAAACTGTTATATATGTTTACTTTTAATTGCACATGTAGGGGCTGCTAAATATCTATTTTTATTTATTATATTAAATTTCTAAATACCTTATAATTTAAATTTTTATCGAGTTAAACTAGTTTGTATATTTCCTTGTTCTTTGACACACCTACAATGTACAAAATGCTAAACATTGATTATTTTGATAAATATATTAAATTTTGAGCATCATCAAAACTGCAAGTTTTTTTTATTGAGATAAAACTTCCTTTCTTCTTCAGACAGCACAAATTGTCTAGACCTGTACGCAGGTCATAACAAATTTGGATTTCACTAGCTGATGATCTTCGTATTCATGCCAATGTATTTTCAATGCGTCTCGACAATCGTTCTTATAATTAATTTATTTAAATGATTTATCTATACGTATATAAGTAGCTGAAGGATGGCATTATTCATTGCCAAAATTGAGCTTTTTTTTCAAAATGGTTGTTAAATTTAAATGGAATTTCCAAAGCCGCCTAACGCAATATATATGACAATATTGCAGACTCGGTTTCACTGAACATGTTCATGGGCAATAATGGAAATGCACTTTTTACAAATTACTTTTCACGCCGCTTAGCCCCTGGATTATTGCAATTTAATATTTACACAAGTAAACAATTCCAATTAAACAATTCCAATTTCGATCCATTCCAGACGATGGTCTCTACATGACGGCGAACATGGAACCTTCAATGTTGTATTTTTAGATTATATAGTCCGTAAACAAGAAAGAAGCGTTTATTATTGAATCTGCTTATGAACAGTCAAGTAATTACAAATCAAATCGTGTGTGTTGTATATACCTAGTTTCCACGTAATTCATGTAGTTTATTCCTATAGATATCGGAATCGTTCAACTTGATTAAATTCGTAGTCGTATACTTGCCTTTGAAATAAATTCATTATAGGTCACAATAAGTGTTTTAGCTGTTAATATTTAGCTGTTAATCACATTTGGTGGTGAAGTATTGTACTGTTCATATTTCTAAAAAGATCATACATATTTCCTTGTGTCATATTATAAGTATCTTGCATGAGTGTGAGGTGAAGATGGAAAAATCTGTCACCGAGGGTTAACTGTTTTGCGGGAACGAGGCTCTGCCGAGTTCCCGCCAAAACAGTTCACCCGAGGTGACAGATTTTTCTATCTCTACCGAATGTCTCGTGCAAGATACTTTTTCTTGCATACCTTTTCTTATTTATAACATTTCTGTGTATGCAGACAAACTAATTTATTTTCCTTATGTTCAAATATTGACATTTACGAAAACCTTATTTTTACAATGACGTCACTAACTTGAATATATTACGTCAGATACTTGAAGACGTGACGTCACTAACGTGACTCATTCTACACGGGGGGTGTAGGATCGAAATTTCCTACACGGGTGAAAACACCGGATGACCTGATCTGGTATGCAAGAAGTGTTTTTCCTTGTTTTAGTCTAATTTACATTACATGATTTTTGCCGATGGTAAATGTAGGAAACTTTATAGATATTATTTTTAGTACGATTTACGTGACAAAACGTTTTTTCGACGACAAATAAATGCAGATTACTGTGTTTTCATTTTATTTTTCGGGGCCGAAACTGACACTTTTGCTAGGTCATAAACTTCGCTCTCATATTAATTTCAAAATCCAACTAATACGAGGTTAGATTTCGTTTTGGGATTTAATTCACACATTGTACTGAACAAAACAATACGTGAAAATTAAACCTGCGTGACACAAAGTTATTGCACTGTACATGTAGGTGAAAATTAAACCTGCGTGATACTAAGTTATTGTACTGTACATGTAGGTGAAAATTAAACCTGCGTGACACAAAGTTATTGCACTGTACATGTAGGTGAAAATTAAACCTGTGTGACACAAAGTTATTGCACTGTACATGTAGGTGAAAATTAAACCTGCGTGACACAAAGTTATTGCACTGTACATGTAGGTGAAAATTAAACCTGCGTGACACAAAGTTATTGCACTGTACATGTAGGTGAAACTTAAACTTGCGTGACACAAAGTTATTGCACTGTACATGTAGGTGAAAATTAGCGCTAATCCTCTTTTTATGTAGTATGGGAAATGAAAAGTACCATCCAACAGCTAATCTTCTTGAAGGCATTAAATCCATTTTTATTAACTGTTATCACGCGTGTATCATTTCCAATGAGTTTTGCATTCTTTGATGCCCAGTCCTGCCGAAACCAAGAATTTATTGTTATCATATTCGTATCTATAAAATTGGTTAGAAAAAGTTGGACTTGACTCTTGTTAATTGTAATTGTAAGTAGCAATGTTGGTTTTCTAAAACATAAAATTTGCACCATACTGCAGATTAAATTTACATCGAGTAACTTCAATAAAATGTCGGTTTGTATATTAACAGATATTCCTTGTTTATTCTAATGTCACCACCCCTGGGAAAAAATAGCACTTACAGCGTCTGTAACAATAAAATTGTCTTTGTTTCTCAATTGTTTTATCATCTTTACTATTATATTACAAAAGTACAAACGTACAAAAAGTACATATTTTTCTCGTGCACATATATTTGATGTATGATTTATTATTTCAAAAACCTTTGAACTGAATAATACCCATTACATTATACAATAACATGCGTATGTCAAGGAAATTACTGTTAAACATAAAAGTAAATTAAACGGCATGATATGGAAGAAAGATCTTCATAACTACATTACTTGTTGTCAATAGTTTGCTGTTAACTAATTATAAATAACATTTTTCAGGAAATTACAGTTGAAACGGAAAGCTATGGTCTGTTGTATAAAAACAGGTTTCTATTATATTTGTATTGTTGAATTATCGATAACGTTGTAAGCAATTTCATATTCTTGGAAGCACTTTCCTGTCTAATTCCTGTCTATTAATTTATTTGTAGAATATGGAAAAAGAGCCAAACATATACATTTAGTAATGTTGATAATTTATAAAAGCCATTAATTACACCAATAATGTCATCTACAGAATAAAATAAACCATGAATTACAATACATCTACATTTAACTCCAATTTGTTTGAAATTCGAAGATTTTACGGTAATTTGATAAAAATAATATATACTTAACACAATTACTTAGGTCTATGCTTATTCATGTTTAAACCGTTTTTTTTTTCATCCCAATATATACATATGTTTCTAATACATTATATTTGAGAATATAGATGAAAAGGGAACTTTGAAAGCCACCGACCACGACAAATTTGCAGTTATTGCAGGCTCGGGTTGATCAACCCTGTACATGGGCAGTAATGGAAATGCGTATCACTGCCACAGCCGCCTAACCCCGGGATAAACCATTTCGCATTCTTGGAAACACATTGAGTTTCTTGTAAATTCATGACATTTTCAGATTATTAAATGTTAGATTATTGAACAAAAAGGTCAAATAAATATCTATGAGTAAATCTTGTAATATATGGTTGAAAAGCCATAATTAATATCCTTAATGTATTTTTACTGTTGGAAACAATGATTATTAAGCTCAAACACTCTCTTTTCTAATTTCTGCCCGATTATTTTATGTAAGAATATTGAAAAAAAGCTAAATTAATATATCAATAAGTAATGTTGGTAATTTATGGTTCGTTATTTTTTGCCTTGAAAGAGTAAACCATCCTCTTTTAATTAACAGAACTGGATGTCATGAGCTATAACATATGTACATGTAATTGCAGTTTCTTAAAAATGAGAAGATTTTACTATGATTGGATAGTAATAAGGTATACATAATACAGTTACTTATGCCTATGATCATTCATGTTTAAACAAGTGCTTCATCAACACATGTTTACAATACATTATATTTTTTTAATTTACTAATTATACAATTATTTGTTTATTATACATTACAAAACACGTCCTTTCTACTAAAAAACAATGTCTACCCATTTGGATTAACTTTACTTTCATGAAAGACACCGCCAATAACTAACATTGATATACCATTCCAGGAATATTCACACCTAGAAAACACACAGACTAGTAACTGCATGTACCTCCTTCCAATTTGGTCAAAAATGCATGAAAACGTATAAATCACGTTGCAAATATAACTATTGGATTTTTTAAACAAACACGATCCTGTGAATTTTCGGAATATTATATTTTCCGAAAACTTTTTTTTATTTTAAAAGCAAGGCAGCTTTATTATACATCATTCGAAAGCGTGTAACTTCAACTCTTAATTTGGAAATTTTCATGGTGGAACTTTAGAAATTAACAGAAATATTGCAAAAAAACATGGTTAAAAAACATGCGATTCCGATCGGAACGAAAATTCTTCCGATAGGAAAACATGTTTTTCCCGTCGGAATTTCACGGTTCCGATCGGAATCAGTCCTGTCGGCAAATTCCGATAGGAAACATTCCGACATACATTTTCCGATCGGAATTTTTCTATATACACTAATTCCGATCGGAATCATTCCGAATGGAATTTGTTGATTATTTTCCGATAGGACTCATTCCATTCGGAAATTCCACTTAATAAGTATTGAAACAATGCAGACTTCTTTCGATCATTTAGTCTTACCTGACATTCATCATTATACATTCATTTTATTATAATATTCAATAAGGACGTATGAAATCGTCATCGCACTGTTCAATTTAAAAGTCCAAAAAATATGATATGATACTGACAAAAACATAATAATAATAATAATAATAATAATAATAATAATAATAATAATAATAATAATAATAATAATAATAATAATAATAATAATAATAATAATAATAATAATAATAATAATATGAATAATAATAATAATAATAATAATAATAATAATAATAATAATAATAATACATGTAATAATTTTTTTACTAAGTATTAGTTTGACATCTATTTACCGGACCCAAAAATTCCGAGTGATCCAATTAAATGGTACTAGATTTAAGCACTTTATTTACAAATACAAATGGCGCATCTGTATAGGTAACATGCAGAGTGCGCAAAACTATTGCCATGTGCTTTCTCAACAGTTCAAACCCATTTATGTGACAAGAAGTTTAACTTAACTAGACCGTATTACTACAATTATCACGAGAATTTGCAGTTGTTGCATGAACATCTATTTTTGTATCTCTTAAGCGATGTTTGCCACCCACGTTTAGACCACGATCCATTTCTATATAGCAGTTCATACAATGAAAATAAATCTGAGCGGGCGACTCAAGTTGGGGAGTCTCTTGGCAGCGTGCGCAACCTGTTCGCAACCGGATGATAGATGGTTTAGTTTCAGATATAAAGGTGTGCGCATGAAGTTGTTTGATATTCTTGGCTAGTAAGATCATTTATGGGTCAATAGAGACCTGTTATGCTAACGACAACTAATTTGCATTAAAAGTAGTGCTACATGTCTGAATATGCTAGCAGTTTAATCCTTTTCATTGCTTAATTTTACATCATATATTTAAGATCGAGCAAAGATAGTCCTATATTTGCCCTGTCAACATTAACCGTAATTTCGTCAGTAATTTCTGCTATAAAAATTGTGTTCAACTTGATGTAAAAGCCTTATTTTCGGGGGCACTTATGTGGATCGACCTGCACACGAAGTTTAGAATCCATAGAAAATAAATGAATTCACTGAATTATTAGTTATTGAACTTATGGCTGTGGTGTGCAGTTAAATCATTCAATTTCGCTCGGGTTTAATTTTCGCGTATTTCGCGCTGCGACAAGAGCGCGAAATTCAACCCCAGCAAAATCAAACCATGTAACAGTGTTTCTTTATAGGAAAACACAGTTGCGTGAATTTATGCCCCCGCGACTTTGTTTTTACGGGATTTGCGCGAAAATTCGTCCCCGCGAAATAAAATGATACTGCAGTTATTTGTTTTGACCAGCAATTGTAGTACCCCTATCAAAGCTTGAATGATCACTACAGTGAAGGTCCCATAAAGATCAAACAGAAATTGAGAACACAAATGTAGACCACCTAATATCTTTTACCAATTTTACCCAGTACCAATTCCAATCTTATTAGCGGTGTTTCGCTGTACATAGTTCTGGGAAATGTTGATTTTCAGATTTTCCAAACTCTAACCTCTACTTTTAAATAAAATAATGCTGAGCCCACCAACACTTTTTATCACTGATTTCATAGTAGAAACGTCTTAACTGTAGAAACTGGTCATGGTAGAGTTATGCGACATGCATGTGTTTAAAATAATGATCAATTGTTGGCATAAAGTGGCCAATTTAAAACAAAAACTAGGTTTAATTATTATTGTTAGAATGCGAGACAACATTTTGATTGACAGAAATGTTATAATTATATTATGTGTTTTTCATTGTAAATAACATATATGAGAAAAGTTAACTACTTCTAACTTCAGTATTCATGGCTATTTCCAGTGAATTTTTAATTGGTTCAATTTCCGTTTTGATAGTAAAGATTGTAGCGATTTTCGCTCGCTTTATGTAATACGGTGGCGCCGTTTTACATAAATAATATTAAACATAGGAATAAAAATGTAAAAGTAAAATGTATAAAAAAAATCTTTCTGAAAACGTTTCTGTAAATATCAAACGTTGTTTGAAATAAAACTTCGCTGCATTTTTTTCTGAGGTTGCTTTTCTTAACGTGATTTAGATTTTTTTTCAGGCCCCTTTTCAGGGTAACCCCATTTATTTTACAATGTTTTTACAATTAAACCCCAATCAATAAAGTAAATTTTACAAACAAACATACATCCAAAGGGAACTGAAACTTAAAAAAAAACAACAACAACAACAAAACGTGATTTAGATTTAGTTTTCTGTGCAGTGGCGGATCCAGAGGGGGTTCGGGGGGTTCGGACGAACCCCCCTAATTTCTCCGATTTTTTGTCTCGGGTGGTTAGAGGTTCAAAGTTTGTGGATACGAATCAATATAAATGCTTTCCAGAAAGAAATGGACAACAAGTTGGGTGAAAAATTGTTTCATTTGAAAAATGCGGCCTCTGTGATCGTCTTGAGTGTCAAATTTGGACTTCATGCTCATACTTGCTCTCAATTCTAACCAGTGTATTGCCAATAAACAACTTCGCACCCCTGCACATTTGTCACTGTATATGACCAATCTGCTTTAATTTTAATCAAAATTGCATGTTTCGTGCGTCCTCAAATCTATCGTCATGGGCATTTGATTAATCACCGGACCCGTTTGCAACTTATTAAAATTCGCAGTTTGAGTCTGTGGAATAACATGTAACATTCATTCTTATGCTTTTATTTGCAATACAAGAAAGAAATGAAGTGGAATAAAAAATATACATGTATTTTCGTTATCACGTCCGGCGGCGAGTCATCAAAGACAAAAAAGTAATGACCATGAGCACAATTGCTGTAAGTTCGCATATAGTAATTCACTAAGGTAAAGTAATGCACAAATCATAAAAATATATAAAATCCTCAAAAATATGCCGGGCACGCCAATGTCGTTTCAGGATTTTAGTACTAAAATCTTTACACATTCGTTTCTGCTTTAATTGGTATGGGCTTCAGTAGGGACTGAATTTCACGCTGTTTGTGAATATTAAGCATTCAATAGTCAAAAAATCCCCGGCCTTAACATACTTTATACCATACGAAGATTATGTTAGCACCGCAACGTTTTTCCAAATTATTTCTAACTAAAAACAATATTGCTAGATTATGAGACTTCTTATACACTAATTCAACATTGTTTGTAGATTTTAAGTTTACGAAAACAAGATATTTTATTATTCTGACAAATTTAGACAGGACTGTGATGATTCAAGATAATGATATTTTTTTGTCCAGTAGGGAAACCTTAAGCATCTCACAGCTAATTTTCTCTCTAAACCCCATCCCACCACGAACAGTTATTAGTTCATCTAAAATGTCTTCAACATTTTCCAACTGGCGAAAATATTGACCAGAAACTGGGAACCCTGATTTAGCCATTTCGGCAGGTTTTTTTCTCTAATTAGCAACTTCTTGAGTTGAAACATTGTAAGTCGCATATCTAGACTCAGATAATGAGGCAGAGTATTTGTATCCGAGTGCTAAAAATCGCATCACTACTGCTCACAATGAAATAGTTACAATAAAGTATGAAGGAGTAGTTCAAAACTATAAAATTCCCACAAAATACTTCAGAATACAGGACTTCGCATATTTATTTTTTAAATTTTCCGGGGGAGCAGGCCCGCGGACCCCCTTGATGAGTTAGGACTCATAGGGGCCTGTTACAAACATTATTTATTGAGAACCTTGGACGTGTCCGAATGTCTGATGTTTAAGACCAGTTGCAATTCGACGCTGTTAAAAAATACGACTCGCTGAGTTGAAACCCCCTTGCTGAAATCCTGGATCCGCCCCTGCTGTGTATTATAGTTGGATGAAATCTTTATACAACGAATAAAAATTCATTTCAACGCTTATATCTGACAAAACAAACAGATCCCATACATTTGAATAAAAGCGAGTGAAGAAATAAAACCTCACGGAGCAGTTGTGCTTGCTTATATAAACTAAACTTATAACATTCATTAAAAAGACATTGAGATGTACATATCGAATGTATAAATTTGAATTAATTGGTCCTGAAGTAACATAACGTTGGGAAGATACGGCAGAAAACAATTCTATATCGGCCATGCATTAATATCATCCTATTTCACATTTTCGCTCAGTATATAAATCTTCCTTTTAATCTTGAGATTTTCAGTAACATGTTTTTATTTAGCGCATATTATCGTTGAACTGACCTGGGAACGTTATCTTTCACGCATGCGCACTAAATGTTGCAGGCGGAGTTTCACTTATCGCTGGGAAGGTGGTCTTTACATTTCTTTGAATTAAAATGTCCTTATTAAGAAAAATAACGCTTTAAAATGATGCGGTTTTTTAAATTATTTTAATTATGTAGATAAGTTTATTTTAGTCTGCAGATTAGATACCCCGTTAAAATTAAAAATGTTTTCATTGAGAATATAACCCAACATTAAACCATTATTCGGGGCTAAAATATTACTTATGCTAATAAAACTTAAAAAATGGCGGTCTCTAACAATATAGAGATTATTTGCACAAATGTAGCTACATGTAATAAGTGTCAACTTATAAACGTGTTTCGAAACACTAACTTTCTAAATAAGTTACATTTTAAAACGGCTTTAAATGGACATATATTTGTGATTAACATGCGAGCTGTTCTAAATTACCAAGGCGCAATGAAGAACAAATTTTATTTTGATTTAGACTGCTCATAAGTCATTTGCACGCCAATTTAAAGGTTAAAAAATTATTTTGTTCAATGGAAATCCAGTATTTTTCAATTTTGGGGGAAATTTATTTCTTTATTTCTCTACTAACGCGTCATTGAATGATTTCCCAGTATTACTAAGTAAATATGCTACCATGCTGAAATAAGGTAGCTAGCTGAAATTTTGAATACATGTTCTTATATTAAAGTAAAAGAAAACAACTTACAGCTAAATTCAAATATCTATTTTGTTTCATAATTCTACAGTTTATTGTCAAAATCATATTGATATTTAATTTCATAAATGCCTATGTATAATATACATGGGATATGATAAAATAAATTACTACAAAGAATTTTTATTTAAATACGGATGTTCATTCATATAAAATAATCGTCAGGCTATTGGATATGTATATAGGTTAATGAATTTACGGACTATAATCAGCATAGCGCAGCGCAGCCGCGCGACCAGCTAATGTTTTAGATCGCTCTGTCATGTATAAGCACTTACCGACTTAGTGGTTGAAATTATAATTGGTAAAATACTAGTATTCATTTTATAACAGGTTTCAATCCGTCGGGTTTCTGTCGACAGTAAAGAACGCAAATACACCTTCTGTACAGTATTAATTTCTGTAGTTCAATTTGATTATTAAAAAAATAGATAACTTAGTCTATTTAATTCTGTAAACAACATTTGTGTCAGGGTTTTCACATGCTTAGTAAATGTTCAATATAAAGCTTTATTTCCAAAAATAATAATGCAGTTCAGATGAGCGTTTTTCTGCTAATTTTTAAATTTAGTTCTAAGTTGAATGTATTATTACGCATGTAAAATCCCTCAAATTCCGGTAAATTATCTGCCTCGAGCAAACATTACCATGACAACTTTTAGGGATATGGCCATCTTATCAGTTATAAAATTATCAAACCGCTTACAAAGTATGTGCAGCAATTTATTCTGCCTTTAAAGGGTAATAATGATTGAAATTATTTTTAAGCCAATGAACCTTAATTCTCATTAAGTCGCGCGTCGGAAATGTGTTTAATAAAGGTCGATTTCCTCTATATAATCTAGTGAATCTAACAGCGAGAAGTGTCGATCGTGATCAGAATACACGGATGAGCGCGTTGATCTGGATATAAACTCTTTTGCCATGTTATGAATGATTTATTAATGAAGGAAATGGTAAAATGGAACTTCCACGGACGAACCCTTGTTTCTCATCCCAAGGACAGACTGCTATACAGGTTTTTTTTCCTAGTAAGAATTAGTTTGTTCACATGGTGTTTTCAGATAAAGAAATTTCATAATTCACTTTCTATAATATTATCTCAGTACATGTTTACGGGTCATTTAATGAGAACGTCACAAAACTACTTTCAGTTTGACTATTGATCGTCTGCACACCCATACATGGTAATTTAGGCGGCGACTGTTTTGTCAGTTACAAAAATAATTTCGACCATTATATACGTTATAGTTTATTTAGAGGCTTGTATGAAAAATTAAACGGTCGCCAAGCTGCGCTGGGCCTGACCGTTTAATTTTCATACAAGCCTCCAAATAAACTATAAACTATCCTTATTTTCACATCTACATGTAAAATATTGATCGATTTCAAACCGAATTGCCAATATATCATTAATTACAAATGTCAATAGTTCCATATCTTTTTAGTCACTGACATATACTCGTATCACTGCTTCTTCTCCGTGAATAAACCATAAAGCCTGGCTACAAAGATCATTGCCAGTGTGGGTGCCAGTGTGGGTGCCAGTTGCAAGAATCCCACTGCAAGAGAGCAACAGCTTAACGAGCGGTTCCTGGCGTGTTTGTTTTTTTTTTGTAAAACGCATTATTTAGACCCGAAAGATCAACCAGAAATGATGAACAAATAACTTCCTCTGTTAAAAATCGATCCCTCTTTTTCTTTAATACTTTTATCTTATTATCTATTTTCTATGATTATTTTTAATCACTTCTATAATCTGCACTATCCTAATTATTTATTTCGACTATAACATGTATAAGGCTAGAATAGCCGCTGGTCTGATAAAAAGTTTGTTTGTCTTTTTATAGTTTTATGCATCCTAACAAAATGTTATAATAGCCAGTCTATTTTCTGCCCTACTGCATTGAGAGTGATGTTTGTATGGAAGGATGTAGACTGGCTTAAGATCCTGTTTTTAAATCAAATAAATTGACTTTAAAATTAATTGACTCTTAAAGTGTCACATTGCGGTGTATATCGGTATTCCCTCAAATCGTGATGTTTAGAATTTTGTGGATACGTGTATTAATTAAACTTATAAATACTAAATAAATTGCAATGGTTGATTTGTTAATACCTACCGTGTTTATTTGAAGTTGGAATAGGACTTTATTTGTTCAGAAATTGCTTGATTGAGTATAATACATTACGTAATTGTGTAAGCTTAAGAGATAGTTACTCTGAATAACGTGGTAAACTTGAATTAATAAAACAAAGACTCGGCAAAAAATTACTTGTAAAATCGAATTTACTTAAGGTTGGAAATTCAGTAACCGGGTTAGCAATCGTCGAGTTGAAACATCTTTTCGCGTGATAATATTTGCGCGAGCTCTCGCTCGTTTCCGGAGAGATCTCAACTCTATGCTCGCGAATTTCCATTGTCAATTCTGAGACAGGTTAACGTTTCAACGGATTGCTTGCTTGTGAGACTGGTCTCCATTCTTAGATTCGGGGCTTTATGTTACATGTATGATAAGGTTGTTTTGAATGCGGAACAGGTCCTAAAAGTTAAATCACAGTAAGCATATTGAGCCTCCGAATGCATTTTTAAAGATTTTAGTGTAAGTGCTTTATCTATATGTGATTTTATGTTTTTCTGGAACAAATTTAAAAAATCATGCTGAAATTGAGTTGCAATTTAATAACCAAGCCAAACTTGATCATTATGATTACAATGACAATTAGTATTGTGACGACGCAGACAACACGCGCATTAAAATATAGAACAAATTTTTGAAGTATACTGCGATATTCTGTTTTGAGATTAAAAGTTAACTACCTCAGCATCGTACATATTCAAGCTCGGATGTAGGATTTCTGGAAATGGGGTTCGTTTGCGACAGTTGTATGATATTGATAATATCCAACTTTCTTACCAAAATCTCCATGAACATAAAACATTGCTCCCCCCACACACACTTCTTAAAAAAGGAGGGTTCAAACAACCTCACTGAACACTTTCTGGATTCGCCCCAGTATATTCTACTTAAAGTTTTGAAAAACTAGCGATCCGCCCCGTTTAAACTATGGTCGTTTTATTAATTAAAAAAATATGTGCAAACTGAATAAAAAAAGAAGAGAGATAATTTGTTGATTTATATAACCTTCACATAGAAAAAAAGTTATTGCGATATCCTGTTTTTATTGCGAATCCTGTTTTGAGGTTTAAGTTATGCTTTACTGAATTTTGTAAAGGCAAAAATTGATCCAATAATAATTACATGTATGTTTCATTAGAAACGCAACTGTTTTAAACAGGATATATATCTGGATTTATATATTTTGTGTTTCATGAAGTTGCGCTTCTAATTTATTTGACGATAAATATAACTGCTGAAAGTAATTAGAAACGCAACTTCTTTAAACACGAAATATACTTCGTGTTTAAAGAAGTTGCGTTGCTATTGCAATTTATCGATATCGACTTGCTTGGGCCTGGGGCATTAACTTGCATTCGCGGTTTAGTGAAATGAAAAATGTGACATTTCATTATGCACTAAATAAATTAATAATTTTCACCTTTGCCGTAAAATGATACCAGATGCGAATTCAAGAAAACAAGACACATTCCTCATAACGTGCATTATTTTTTGTGATAAAGGACTCGTTACCAGTTAGATCTTTTATCAATTGTGGACGTTTTGTACGTGGGAAATAGCAAAGGTGTCCACAACAAAGTTTTGTTGTATTTAATGTAGATGGTGATGTTTTGTTGTTATTTAACACACATAAAGTTTCTGTATGTATATTTAAGTTCACTTTGATTATTAATAACAATAAATAACTAATAATTCTGTAAACAATATTTGTGTCAGATATTCCCGTACAAGATTTTCATTTGCTAAGTAAATGTGTCCAATATAAAACTTTATTTCTAAAATGCATTTAGGTGAACTTTAATAATGAATGGTATTACTTTGCTCGTAATTTTAATTAAGTCGTTTCTTAATATGCGGTCACGGTTGATTATACGTATGGATGTAAAATCCCTAAAATTCCGATAAGTTATCTGCCTCGGGCAATATAACCATGACAACTTTAATGGATATCAACATCTTATTGGTAATAAAAGTGTCAACCGCTTACAAAGAATTAAAGATTATTAATTATTAAACTAAGTTTTAAACTGATATTGATAATATACTTTAAAAATATGAAACA
This sequence comes from Corbicula japonica, assembly GCA_038501625.1. Classification (NCBI taxonomy): domain Eukaryota; kingdom Metazoa; phylum Mollusca; class Bivalvia; order Venerida; family Cyrenidae; genus Corbicula; species Corbicula japonica. The sequence goes on along the minus strand of JAZAYU010000564.1, from coordinate 132,297 downwards.
CAGTGAATATTTAAATTAAAGTATACGTTATTTGACAAAACAACAAAAAATCGTCATTTTTGTGTTAGCTACCATTTTTTCAGCATAGTAGCATACCCTTCCAATCCGCTAAAGTTAAGCTCTCGCGTTACATCAATGTGTTGTATAGCATAATTATAATAGATAATCATCATAATTTTTGTTAGCTACCGTTTTCAGCACGATAGAAAATTATTAATTCTGCTTTGAAACGCATTACATTTCACATATCAAATTTAATGATCGGTGTCAACCCGAATTGAGAATATGTCATTACTGGCACGTGTTCACAACTCCATTTCTCCCATACCTGTTAAAACTCGATCCCTCTGATTCTGTAAATTTTTATCTATTTTTCTAAGACTATTTGAAATATTTCCTATATCTGCACTAACTAAAATTATTTATTCTGACTATTATAACGTTTTGAAATGTAAACTATTATGTCTAATCTGTTAATGTTAGATAACGACAATATAATATAACAAGAATGTAATTGATCTTAACGCGTGAATAAAAACATGATGAACATGGACATTTTATATAAATCAAACAATACTTGCACAATCACAGTTTAATAAAATTATAAAAGAAATATACTCGCGTTTTTATTATTTTAACCGATATCATTGTTGTTGTTGTAAAATTGCTACTGTTCTCAGCGCACATAAATTTCAAATAATTCTTTCTTTCATGTGACACGGCTGTTATCCTTAAGCAAACAGTGCACATCCAGACCAGGCGGCACATCCGCGTCGTCTGATCAGGATCTTCACCGTTTGCTTTTCGATACATTGGGTTTTTTTCTGACTGAGAAGTGAACAATGTAAACCCTGTTTGGGTGACACTTATGTGATTAAATACCATTTCGCAAGGCGTGTAGAAAAACATCTCAAAGACTTATGACACTATTTATTCAGCGAATGGAAACATGAAATTATTGGGTTTTCGAAATAATCGACTTTTAGAAATCCGACTTGAACATACATAATCTTAGTAATATTTTTAATTTATTTCACGAAACAGACTCGTGTCATTTCACAAAAATCACGTGTGAAACTATCAATAAAAGAATCGGTTTCACTTCTTGTGGTGCTTTCGGTTTTAAAAATACTAAATCAAACGTTCGAACATATCAATCGATATGGTAGGGGCCTCCAGAAGTGTATTAGTTAACTAGCGTATGGATTCCAAAACTGACCATCATATCTAATGTATAGCACCCTGATCGCCTCTTGTAAAGGAACGCCTCTTTTATAAACATCAACCAATAGAAAATAAGTAACACATTAACGCGATAACGTGATTCGTGGGGCGGAGTTGTAATAATTGATGATTCGTTCATCATTTTAATATCCGCATTAATTGATTTGCGATAAGGATCTAAAGTCATAAAAACTCAATTTGGTGATTTAATTATTTTATTAGTTTGAATTAACCTCGGTACGTCCGTCTTTTGGCGCACTAGCTAGGTTAAAATTGAATTTACTATAACACCATAATGTCCTTGTTCATATTTTTTTGGAAAATTCTTGTTTAAAGGGAAATGGGAACTAACAAAATGATTAGCTATTAATCTAAAACTTAATATTTTGGACTTTTGATGAAGCTTTCTAAATATTGAAAATTAATTTATATAGGCGTATATGTTTACTCATCATTATTAAAAACGGGATTTAAATCTCATAAGTTAATGAAAGTGTACAAGTAAATATATTGTGTTTAATGCTTGATACTGTTTCAAACACGTCATCATCATTGTTTTTAGTAATGAACTTAAAATGGCAGGAATGTGGAAATCTGGAATTTAGTTAATGATTAATGCGTCTCATGATTTTGTTTTATCAGTTTATGATGACAATATGTATTGAGATGATCACTTATAATTAAATATCTTTGAATTTCTGTTAATTGGAATATAACGTAAATTTTGATTGAATGAATTCTGAATTTGTCTAATAAATGTAGAATGTCGTCTAATTGTTTCTTTGCAAGTTTAATTTTTTTGATCTTATTTTAACGAAAGTTCGAATCTAAGGAATAAATAAAGCTTTTCAATTGCCTGCATTTTTCAGATGCACATTCACATTTATTTCGAGTCTTATAAATAAAATAAGGCAGAACTCTGCTTTAATAGAGAATGAATAAGAGTATGAGAGACATCGGGATTCTTTCGGAATCGCTGGGTTCAACCATTTTTACTATAGCACTAACGACATGTATAACCCCCTTCCTTTTCCGCTGGATTCTTATGAAGTAATGTTTATATAAAAAAGAAACTTTAAAGTATTCTCTATTCCGAAAAGAAAGCGTGCAATTTTTACATTAACTGCTTTTCTTAATGAATACATTTTAGCACCGTTTACACTTGAAGAATATTCGCGTGTTTTATTTGTAAAGCAATTATCACAATAATATCCTTATATACGCCGTAAGTGTTATGGTTGTACAAAATGACACTTTCTTAACTATTTAACTCCTAATTTTATTTTTTTAATGTGTTGAGTCCAATAAATAAATAAAATATGTATGAAATTTTTAATCTTGCGATTATTTCCCGTGTGACAATAGTATATAAGACGGGTTACAAACTTTAAACTGTACTCTATTTCAAAAGGAATTGGGCGCTTTCTTTTCGGTGAATTTTCTTTAACTGATCTTCTTAATTAATACATTTTTGCACCGATTACACCTTCCGAATATATTTGTACGGCGATTATCATTATATCCTTATACACTCCGCAAAATGTTATTGCTGTAAAAAATGACATTAACTTAACTATTTAATTTGTTCCGTGCACTAAATAAATTATGACATTTTTAGTCTTGCGATTATTTACCGCGTGAAACTAGTATATCAGACGGGTTACCAAACCAGGATATGTGTTGATGTTTCTGGGGACAATCGTTTCGCTCCGCCGATCTATGGGTTGGTAAATTATGAAGACACTATGCGAAATCGATAAGATCACGGTAGGAGGTCGTCTAAACGCGATGCGAAATCCCGACTCGCATCTTTTATCGCGTTTTTAAGTGATCTAATGCAACCATAGAGTACAAAAAGGATAACGTGCAAGTCAGGAGCATTAAGTACCTTTTTCTTCCCGGTTCTTGTTTCATGGAGATTATAACAATGTTATACATAAAAGTTCAGAATTTAAAAAAGAAACTTAGTAAAATGATAAGATATATTTGTTTCATCGTGTTCAAACATCATCATCATCATCATCATCATCATCATCATCATCATCATCATCATCATCATCATCATCATCATCATCATCATCATCATCATCATCATCATCATCATCATCATCATCATCAACAACAACAACAACAACATCATCGTCATCATCATCATCATCATCATCATCACATGTTATTTTTCTTTTTATTTTTTTGGCTTGCAGATTTGCAATATAATTCATCGGAGACCACGGGATCTTTGTAATTTAAATAAACTGTTTATTGTAGGTTCTGCAGATGCTGCTACTGCAGACTGTGATGATGATGATGATGATTATGGTGATGATAATAATGATGATGATTATGATGCAGCAGCTGCTGCTGATGATGATGGCTGTTTTTGGTATTTACAATTCCGGCATTTAATAGCATCTACATTGCTATTTTCATTTTCATACGCATTTATGGTAGGTGACCAATATGTTTTGGTGGCCATATAAAAGCTAAATGCCCCCTCCCCCGCCAGACACCGATTATAGGGGCACAAGTTTGGTGGTATGTTTCATTATAAGCATTAATTCGGTGATTCTCACAATAATATCTGATATCGCTTATACTCTTTAGTTCGCTCTGAAATATTTTAAGCTTTAAACCTCGACATTTCATTTTTATTAGCAACATATATTGAAAATATGACAATTTAAGCATCTAATAAAATGACTGCAGCTTAATCTGCTTCGACCATTACACCATATCGTGTATATTTATGTCAGGAATCTTTATCTTGATAAAGATTCCTGATTTATGTACAACACCAGCAGGTGACAATCGTTAGCCTGCGGCAATTGGCAGCAGGAAATGGACGGGTCCATTTTAAGAAATGACATCCTATTTTCAAAAATAAACTCGTCTATTTCGCATCCAGCAGTGGACGGGTACAAGTGATAAAACCACTGTACTAATACATGCGATAAAAACTGAGACCCGTCTAATGTTTAGCTTAGTTTGAGCACATATATATTCTTGTTACGTTGTCGGCACGGAAGTGTCTTCTCGACCGGGCCCGGCACAGTTAACAGAACGATGGGAACCAGACTAGCGAAAATACTGCAGTGAATTTTTATATCGTAATTGTAATATATAATAGATGACAACTTAAGAATATAATTATCCGCATTGTGGGAAATTTGTTGTAGATGAGATAGTTGTGACATAACTTGAACAATTCTAATCTTTTGGAGATCTCTTGGCGGGGGTTAGGCCTAGTATTCTACCGTAGACAGCGCATAGATGTATAATTATCTGGTCTATTTTAGTAATCAAAATCTAAGCATTATTAAAATGAAATACACAAATACCGCTTTCAGCTTTTAGAATGTAAAACGTAGGGCTCGGAGGTGGCGGTCGCCTCTTCACCGAGGAAAAAAGAAACTCGACTTTCTCTCTTTTAAAAGAGATTCCCGTCTTTAATAGTGTACTGTTTTCATTCAAATTAAACAGCTATAGCTATATAGTTGGCATGGTTGAGTAAAGAAGTGCGGTAACACCAAACGCGCTACTTCCTTTCATTTTTGTGAAGGGGGAGGGGGCACCGAACCCCCGGCGAAGAGACCTCTGGATCCGCCCCTGAATCCCAGAACAAGTATATATTTGGAATGATATATCATTCGTACAAATTCCGCATTAGCCTAATGATCTAGACCGTTTCTCAACATTATATCTTTGACTCGTGGTTCTGCAGGTCGTTGGTTCGAATCCCGAAAACGTCATATTTTTTCTTTAATCTCAAACGTGTAAATTTCTTCTTTTTTATCGAAATAAGTTAACAAGAGAGGATCTTTAACACCCAATATTAAAATTTACATATAACTATTGTATTAATCATGTTAAACAAAACACATCGTCTTTACACAGTCAGTTATGGGATTCGGATTAATAAAAAAAACAATTGCTTTGAAAATAATTTTCAATTATGAGTATGTTAAAGGTGGTTGATTCTCATTCCCCGTCGTTATCAAACACACGTTAACGATTTATTATTAACTTTGATTAACATAAATTTAAGATACAATCAAAATATAATACTATTCCGACGACTACATTTCTGTGTAGTTGGCATTTCTTTACTTTTTGCACGAATCGCGCGGTCATTCATGCGAAACACAGCCGATATTATGTCCTATTAAAACACGTGCATTTTTCTAACTAGTCGTACACTCGAATACGTGACTAAACACTTAAAACAACTTTCAGTCATCTGTATCTATACAGTCTTAATGTCGTTTGAAATACCTGTTTAATAATTTCAACAACTTCCGGTCTAATATCGCTTTAATATTGATTTTTGTTTTATGATTGTTTTTGTCTTTCGTAATGTTAATATTTTTTCTTTACACAGGCAAAATGAAAGAATTTATATAACCAGTTATGCGAAACATTTGAAACCAATCTTGTTCATTATTTAGTACTAATAAATTAATAAATAACACACTTTAACTGAATGAATACTGTATTTCAAACAAAATGACGCATTCAATTATATTATAGTTATGTTAATATTTTCCGTTCAGGCATATGTTTTAAACATAAATTTTATACAACAACATGCAAGCGAAAATAAAACTTCTTTCGGACATTTCATTATAACTTATCATTTGATTTGTAGACTACTTGTAGATATGAACATGATGAATGTGCTTGTATAGTGCAGAATGTGAAAGAATTTTTCTAGTAGTCTAATCGTAAAATACGTATAATAGAAAAATATTTTACTTATCGATTTGAAGAAAGCTGTGTGCCTGACATGTGTTTTATAGAATTTTTGCCAAATGTATAAACTCTATTATAATTGTAATAGATCGTTTGTATCACTAAGACCAAGTTAATAACATACATCGAAGGCAAGAAAAGTAACTTATTAAATTACACTCTGTATGCGTCAATCTGATAAAAATCACTTCCTGAAACCCGTTACGCTATCAGGATCTGACTACGAGAAACTAAAACATGCTTTTACCACAACCCGTTGAACCAATCAGATTGTCGCCTATAAAATCGCAAAAGTGAACGTAAAAATAGTATTTTAACTCATGGAAAGTGTTGACAGCTTGCGTAAGACATATTTTACTGGAGAGATATATATATGTGTTTATGTAGTATTGCATGCATTTCTAATGTAATGACATCTTCAGATCATTTTGCGAGCGTTATAAATACGCTTCCTGTGTTGGCATTTTCTAAAAATAGTAATCGGGGGAAAACCGCTATTACTTATGTACAGTGACTGCGGGCCGTCATCAAATCTAACATTTTGTTAGATCTGACTTTAGTGAGATTGTATATGCGTCTATGAAAAATATAACAGGACTACGTTCTACAAATTCTGAACGTGAAATACAGTCAGTTTCTAGCATTGTTTACTCTTGAGTTTCTTTTATGTTTGCTTAAATAATAATAAATTGCATTTCTAGCCTTGGAGAAACGAAGCGCAATTCAGTAAGGATCGCCACCACAGAGAATAAGAAACACAGTGACGGATGAAGTAAAAACATTTAATTTGATATATTCTCGATCTAAAATCAATAGCGCACCGAACACTTATAAATGTATTAAATACATGCACAATTATTGTTCATACTGACAGCATAGCATCGTATAAGCTTAAGCATGATGAAAGTGGAATCAGAATTTTCCTAAGGGGAATACTTCAAGCTGGAGATCCTTTATTTAAAGAAATATCTTATTCCACATTCAAGCCTATACGTTGAAAATGCGGTACTGTTAGCTTTATGGGTGCTTTTTGTGCCAAATAAAACAAACTCGTATACACAACTGAATAAGGAAATGCCGCAATAAGTTTTTATGTTATTCTCTTCTTGTTATTCAAACAGTTAAAGAACTTAACATTTAACGGTTCATGAAAACTTGGTTTTGATCAATATCATTTCCATTGGAAATTTCATCAAAAGAAAATATTCCAGTCGGATTCATTCCTATCGGAAATACTCAATTCTGTCGGAATTCAAAATAGATCAGATCAGAAAATATGGTGAATATTCTAGTAAGACAACAGTTAAACAAATCGTTTTTTTAATATAATACAATAACCAAGTATTATGACGATAAAAGTCAGAGATATAAGGATAATTATCTATATTTATGTAATGAGTCATTTTGACGAAAACATTAAACGATGTTGACGATTACAACAATGTCAAGTTGTCAATTATGACCACGAGAGTCAGATTTTGTCAACAAAATATAATAAAAATAACTTACTTACAGAATAGTGAGTGTATATATAATATGCTATTTACATTTTGTTTTTCTTTAATCACAATCTTTTTTTTTTCATTTTCACAAGGAAACACAACAACTGACTTTACTGACTGGAAATTATAAATAGGACATAAGTTGCGATTAAAAAAATGTTCGGAATAACTTTTCCCACAGGACTGATTCCGCTCGGAAAGATAAATACAAAATGAATTCCGATAGGAATTAAATAAACACAGGAAACATTCCGATCGGAATTTTTCAAACTAACAGTTCTATTATGCGTATCCATAATCGTACGAGACCATGTGGGTATCCTAATTTCATACAGATTTTAACCGAATTATTATTCTTGTATTAAACCGATGTTTTTTGTTTAATAATCATTATCTTCAAAATAGTATAAGTTAAAACGTAACTTTTACATCAAATCTGAGATGATGGTAATTACAACACACTACTGTATACTATAACTTGTTCACGATTTTTATGCGCCCGTTTGAAAAACGGGACGTATTATGGGAACACCTGCGGCGGGCGGGCGGGTTGGCGGGCGGCGTCCGCAGGGTTTTCGCTCTCTAAGTCAAAGAGTTTTCATCAGTTCTTTATCAAACTTGGTGAATATGTTGGTGTGCATAATGTCTCGACCAAGTTCTATAACCAGCCAAATCCCCCAAGGCACTCCTGAATTATGGCCCTTGAATTGTCCAAAATTACTGTTTCCGCTCTCTACGTCAAAGAGTTTTCATCCGGTCTTTATCAAACTTGGTGAATATGTTGGTAGGCATAATATCTCTGCCAAGTTCGATAACCAGCCAAGTTGCTTCAGGCACTTAAGTATGTTGGGTCTTTATTTATACGAAAAATGTGGCAAATTAGCCAAACTTTTTGACGGGCGTATTTTGTGGCATTTTGGCACTGTTGTTTAAAGATAATGTTGATTTTTCTTGAATTACATGTTTCTCTCTTTTTTTAAATACAATAGTTATTGTAAAATTTAGGTGAAATAACAACAATAACTATATGAATTTAAAAACTTGTATTTGTGAATTTCTTTTACATTGTCGATTAAACATGTTCTCTTATAAAATGAGTTCTCCGCCGATTTCAGGACTGCTGCCCAAGAGATCATATTCTGCCGGTGATTTAGAAGTTATACATGTATCCGTGCGTCATGCAAATGTAATTCAAAAACAACCAACTTATCGCTTATTAAAATAGAAAAGGATAAAACGTTTTGAAATATTTATTTTTTGACATGAAATATTGCAGTCTCGGTTTTTAGCCGGTTAATGCGAAATATCGGAAACATAACGATTAGAACCAAGTTGAGCTTAAAGTTCCCTTTTCATGTAATAAAATTTACACAAGTAAGTAAACATAGGTACCCATTTTGATTAACCGATAAAACGATGAAACTTACTATGAAACCTTTAACTCAGTATTTAACGCGATATTTTCAAATCAAGAACACTCCATAATCTGCATTGTATAATTTCAAATTTAAAAAAATGAGATTAACTTTTGTCAAGAAAATAACCGACAGGACTGAAAAGGATCAGCAAGTCTGACAAGTAATCTTAGAATATAAATCAAAAAGTACGTGAAGTTAAAAAATAGAAGCATGAATGAGAAACTGAATAACGAATTTCACTTCTTCAATTATTCATACTGGAGATAACTTTATATAATATTACACACATACAAGTACAACATGTATTATGTGACGGCTGTATTAGTGCACGAGACCGTGTCTGTGTGAGCACAACAAAGGACTTTAATTTATATCATTTTGCTGTATTTCTTGATCAGCACTATCGTATTAAAAGGTAAAAATAATGGAGATATATAGATAATTATCTAAATTAATGTAATGAGTCATTTTGACGAAAACAGTAAACGATGTTGACGATTACAATAATGTCAAGTTGTCAATCATGACCAAGAGAGTCAGATTTTGTCAACAAAATATAATAACAATAACTTACTTACAGAATAGTGCGTTTACATTGTGTTTTTCTTTTATCACAATCTATTTTTTTTTCATTTTCATCAGAAAAACAACAACTGACTTTACTGACTGGAAATTATAAACACGACATAGTTTGCGATTAAACTACATGTTCGAATAACTTTTCCCACAGGACTGATTCCGCTCGGAAAGATAAATGCTACATGAATTCCGATAGGAATTAAATAAACGCAGGAATCATTCCGATCGGAAGTAAATAAACGCAGGAATCATTCCGATCGGAATCACCTCTTCCGATCGGAATTTTTTTGGAACTATAGGCATACATTTGCAGCATTAGTTCGGGCTAATTACATTTTAATTTTCTAAAATAAATTTGGTCCGCGCAACTAAAAGCGAAAGTAGGATTTCCGAAACGTCACAGAAATCGAGATCGCGCATGAAGTGGTCTCTTCGTCAAAAACAGGTTGCTGAATATACCTCCACTATATTTAGCTTCTTAAAAGTTCGTTAACGATAATTTAACAATATCATTGAAAATCCCGTCTGTAAGATAGAACTCGATCGGACCTTTTGTGTTCTGTTAGAGAGTTTATATATTGGAGTCTATATGGACAAATATAATTTTTCAATAGTATATTCTTACTTAAGTTTAGGGCTGGGGCTTTAAATGATTGTAATCTGAACTCATTTCGAAGTTTCGATGTTTTGAAAATCGTTTTAATTATCCACTTTTAACGATCGATACATGTATATCAATTAATTTTGAAAGTCTAAAAATTCAAATGGAATTATATTATCTCTCTTATAAAATACAAACTTTTCGTATTTCTGAAATAAGTCGACATGTATGCTCTGCGAACCCTTTTTTATACTATACTATTAGTATCAATTTAATTTCATAATCCTAAAATTACCTGAGCTAAATCAAAACCCTTTTCTATTTAAACATATTTTTGAAAAATTCAATCAAATAACATTGAAAATCAACGTTTATTAAGTGCGCACTTAGAACGTTTGAATAGTGTACTTAAAGATGTGCTAGTTTACAACATTATATTTCCTGTGAGTAATTTTTCAGTTCCTTTCTATATACGTGTATATATAATGTGAATAAGATGAGTTAATTACATGAAACAATGAATTTTCATTTTGTTTTTTTTTTATTTTAAGATACTGCAATCTCACACAAATTAAATATATGAAACATTGAAAGCCACCGAGCACGATAAGTACGAGGGTTGTTCAAAAATTAATAGGACTGCGGCTCTACTGTTCACACCTTTTAATTTACTTGCACGATTTTGGAAGCAACGAATATCGGAACATGTCCTCTACATACAGTGAAAAAATCAATACAAAAATTTAACAAATAACAAATCTATGAAATTTACAAATAACAAGGGGTACGCAACCCGGCGCACGCTAACATTACAGCAAATGACGTTTATGACGTCGCAAAATAAATACAAAATGTCACTAGTGTCATTCTTTCTTAACATGCTTAAGGCACTCTTACATAACCAATTTTCGTCTGTGGTGATCACGTGGAAGGAAATTGGCCACATTTTTACTCCACTCTCATGGAAAAGGCCCGGGAATCGACCGTTATTCACTCTTAATCGCGATCTTAGATCACCATCTCTGCACCAACGGGCACGGACCTATAATTTAATTATGTGAATACAATTACTGTTTCGTTTTAATGCCAAACACCATCATCTAATCTAAAAATGATATGAACATGTACAGTGAAATATAAATATTTATTAATCGAAAAATATTCCATTCTACTAAGCACAGGCTAGCATTTATGAAACAAAATCGGGGAAAATATCCCTTATAATTACTGCGTATCCTAATGTCATTAATTTTTTGAAATACTCATTGATCTACGTAAACACAATAAAACAGTATAAAAATCCCTCTCATATTCAATTCTTTGTTAAGAATAGAAAAAACAAGAAGCTGTGTTCGGAAAACACATATGCCCCCGGTAGCGAAGTTTGTAACGATACAAATTTTAAATGATAGCACAGTGTTAAAACTGCAACTAAAATCACAAGTTAGTTCTAAATAATGAAAATAACCGTCTGGTGCCAGAACCTGTACATGAAAAGAATTTATCATAACAAGAGCCAGTCAGAAACGACTGCACGCTCGACTATTCGAAGTCAGACATATTTAAGCACATTTAAAACTGGGCTTCATTTAAACTGGGGAGTGATTCAGGAGTTTATGACACCCAACACACACACATGAACAAAAGTTTCTTAATCCAAGTTAGGAAATCAATAAATTACAGTTACTTTATTATTGTAGTTTTTCTAGAGGGTTTACACAACCCAGTCCATACACCCCTGATCTCACACCCATCAACCCACTATCCCTGCCCACCTATAGTGATGTGGTGGGGTGTGGTGTAGTATAGTAAGGTATGGTATGCTGGTTGCTGTTGTTGGTGGTGTGGGTGTTGTTGCTGTTGTGGGTGTTGTTGCTGTTGTTGGTACTGTTGGTGGTGTTGGTGTTGTTGGTGTAGTTGTCACTGTTGTTGGTGTTGTCAGTTGTTGGTGTTGTTGATGCTATTGTTGTTGGTTGTTGGTGTTGTTGATGCTATTGTTGTTGGTGGTGGTGTTGTTGTTGGTGGTGTTGTTGACAGTGTTGTTGGTGGTGTTGTTGACGGAGTTGTTGGTGGTGTTGTTGACGGTGTTGTTGGTGGTGTTGTTTACGGTGTTGTTGACGGTATTATTGTTGGTGGTGTGGTGGGGTGGTGTGAGATGGGGTGGTGTGGTGGGGGTGGTGGGGGGTGGTGGTGGTGTGGGGGTGGTGTGGTGTGGTGTGTGGTGTGGTGTGGTGTGGTATGGTATGGTATGGTATGGTATGGTATGGTATGGTATGGTATGGTATGGTATGGTATGGTATGGCATGGCATGGCATGGCATGGCATGGCATGGCATGGCATGGCATGGCATGGCATGGTAGGGTACGGTACAGTCCAGTCCAGTACAGTACAGTACAGTACAGTATAGTATAGTAACCACTCAACACTTTCACCAAAGTATGTTAAGTACATCTGTTTTAAACCTTTTCTATAGCATTACCTTAGAAAAACACTAACATTGAAACTTTAACCATAATTTCTTAGTCTTAATTCTAATTTCTAAGCGAAAAAGGGCAAAAATCAAATAAGACAAGTTAACCATTTATATCCAAGTATAAAATAGGGAGGAAATCCCAGAAAAAAGGTAGCCAGACTTACGTAACTTGTAAGGGTCATCATCTGTGCACTGTTAAGTATGTGTGTAAACTTTAATGCCAGATCTCTTTGTGGATATTGCGAAATATCCAACATGCCGAAATAAGTTAACCATTTTCTAAGTACAAAAAGGGGAGATAACACCAGAAATAAGGTACCCAGAGTTATGTAACTTGTCAGTGTCATGACCTGTGAACTGTTAAGTAAGTGTGTAAACTTTCATGCCAATGCTCTTTGTAGAAATTGAGAAATATCCAACTTGCCGAAAAATGTTAACCATTTATCTCTAAGTACAAATTGGGGAGAAAACCCCGAATTTAGATAGCCAGAGTTATGTAACTTGTTAAGAGTCATACCCTGTGCACTGTATATTAAGTTTGTAAACTTTCATGCTAATGATCTTTGTAGAAATGGAAAAATATCCAACTTGCCGAAACAGGTTAACCATTTTTCTAAGTACAAAAAGGGGAGATAACACCAGAAATAAGGTACCCAGAGTTATGTAACTTGTCAGGGTCATGACCTGTGAACTGTTAAGTAAGTGTGTAAACTTTCATGCCAATGCTCTTTGTAGAAATTGAGAAATATCCAACTTGCCGAAAAATGTTAACCATTTATCTCTAAGTACAAATTGGGGAGAAAACCATGAATTAAGATAGTCAGAGTTATGTAACTTGTTAAGAGTCATACCCTGTGCACTGTATAGTAAGTTTGTAAACTTTCATGCTAATGATCTTTGTAGAAATGGAAAAATATCCAACTTGCCAAAACAGGTTAACCATTTTTTTTAAGTACAAAAAGGGGAGATAACACCAGAAATAAGGTACCTAGAGTTATGTAACTTGTCAGGGTCATGACCTGTGAACTGTTAAGTAAGTGTGTAAACTTTCATGCCAATGCTCTTTGTAGAAATTGAGAAATATCCAACTTGCCGAAAAATGTTAACCGGACGGACGGACGGACGTACGGACGGACGGACGGACAGACGGACGGACGGTTCAATCACTAGATGCCGGGGGCATAAAAAGATCCGATGCTAACAATAAACATATCGGACAGCTCGCGACCTGTATACCAGCGATCCTTCTGTAGCTCTTATGCAACTGACGTCACTAACGTTCTGTTAATATCCCGCTTTCTCATTGGCCTTTTCTGTATGTGATCTCGTTTTTGCCATCTTTGAATCGCCTGTGCCAGCTGAAAACGCCTGACCTGCTCGCCGATTCATTGCCCTTCATTAATCTAACATTTTCATATGAAGCTGAACAAATATCGCCAAAATGTCGACAAATTTAAACTATCGCGCACATTTTTATAATGGACGTCAAAATTCTACAATTTACGCTATGACTTCTGCTTTTTAAATCTAGCAAGAAAACGTCCAAATGAAATCAAATTTTGGATAATACTCCACTTGAATATAACGAAACAGGTTGGCGGAATATCAGGAAACACGGACGACGAATTATGAAAAAAAACTAGAAGTAAATCTTATCATCAATAACTTTTTACGCGCTGCGCCGGGTGCGCGTTACCATGGTTATTAAATAAGCAAAATTATGTCACAAAATCATGCTCGACTTGTAGACAACATTTCACGAGCGCCGTACATATGAAAATATTTCAGATTTAATGAAATATGAAAAAGCATGACTCGCAGTCCTATTTAATTTTGAACAACCCTCGTAATCAACATAATGCAGGCTCGCCAATGAAATGGACAATTATGTAAATAATAACCGTCTTGTTCGTTTGATTTATTATTTTTAAAACAAGGTTCTGCACACATTTTAAAAAGTTCATTATTTTATATTTCATGGAAATAAATTTACATTCATAACATGTTTTCCTGATATCATCGGGTACAGCTTCCTGCATGAGCTAAACTTTACAGAAATCCAGCGTTAATATTTTTGGAAAGATACACCGTAACTGCTGTAAAAAGGCAAATTCTTGAAATTTCATTTTTTTCTTTACATGTTTATTTATTTCTGCACTCATTCTACAGAATGAACATTACTTGATTATGTAATTTAACTACGTAACTCTGTGTACAATAAAAAACGAATTTCATACAATAAAGATATAAGCAGGGGTAAATATGTAGTCGCGACAACTTTGACAACATTATTTTATCGCAAAATGCATCATAAGTAATGTCGTCTGCTCATCTTTCAAGAATTGACGTCTACTGCCCGGATGTATCTTTTCCCGCAACGAGCCCCATTTGTTTATTCAGCTTAAATAAATGAATCTTTACATGGTTCATATTTTGTGTTCTTTTGTTTGACATATAAACATAATATTATATAAATATTTTGTTTCATTTCATGAATAAAATATCTTGATCAAAAACATAATTATAATATAATAGAAAATGTCATATGATATACTCACATAATGTTAAGCCACACATATGAATTAACATTCAAATGACAAAGCCTGAATTTATAGTGTATTTTCCGTTTTAATTAACAATACTTTTTGAACCAGGATGTTTATGGCTAAACACACTTTGTTTTACACGTAAAGTAGATTGTATATTTTTTGAGACGGATATATTCGTTTGATTTTATCTTTGTGTTTTGAATGAAAAAAATACTGTTTGAAACTTTTTGAAGTTAGGGATGAGGTGTGGGTTATTTTGAAATACAATGTACGACTTTGAGTAGGTTTTTATATCAATTCAACAGCAAAAAGCCAAAACATTGAGGCTGGTATAAAAAAAAGGGCATCACTTATAAATCACATTAAAAATATTTTATAAATAACTTTTACTGTCAGATCTATTTGTTCTTGTATGGAACGCTTAATTTGTGTTGTTACTGAAAAGATGGTTCTTATAGGCAAATTATTACTGTTGTGAAATTACCACAGATCACTAAACTCTTACTACTTGTACGTTTAATCTTCAACGGATGTTTATTATAATGTGCATTCATAATCATGTGCATTTAAACGTATAAACCTTTGTCTAGTATTATTCACAAAGCTCAACCTGAGAATGAAGGTATAGTCTGAAGAAATAAAAAATGCATGGAATACTTCCGATTTGAAACAAGCAATGCACTGGTCAGTTACTCAGGTATAACCTGTTTAAGGAATAAATTTCGTGTTTGATAAGTTCATCGAGTCTTGAACGTCATTAGGGCTGGTTAAAGTGTGTGGAGTCCGAAGGACTCCACGCGTGCTTTAACCAGCCCTAATGACGTTCAAGACTCGATGAACTTATCAAACACGAAATTTATTCCTTATATTTACACCTCATTTTATCATTTTGTTTCTAAATTTAATATAAAATATATACTTTTTACTAATTTCGAAATGTTGTTTAAAACATTTCTTACCCCGGGTTTGGCATTTGGACTGGTCCGCCTATTTACTCAAATAAAAAAAATCATACTACGACCAAAAATAGTTCCATGTTTATTGAACACATTCATCCGTTTTTTCAAACATTTATATACAGAAAAACCTAATATTTCACAAAAACATCAAATTTGTATCACAGCAAGTACTATCTATGCGAGTAAATGATAGTCTAAGTAAAAACCGTTATTTTGGCGGGATGTTAGAAAAGACTAATGCGTTAAATTTTCAACCAATGATAATTCTAGAAAATGGAACGGTACGAGTTTACATCCGACCCTCACTGAATCGGATTTTTGGCGGCCATTTTCTTTCTCGCTTAAAACATAAAAACGGGGGTTCGGGGGCGGTAGCCCCAGATATAACATAAAACAGGAACACGAAACGAAAGAAACAACTGGATTTGATGTCATATAAGTAAACTTGTTTACTTCCGGTTTGAGGGGTATAAAAGCAACTAAAAATAAAAGTAATCTAAAAATAGCAACATTCCAGGAAGAGCTATCTAAAATTAGCAACAATTATAAAAATAGCGGGGATTTCATGACGTCAACAGGGTATTCCTTTACATCCGACCCTAGTTGTACTCATTGCGCGGTGATAAGGCTAACGGTATTCATTGAAGATTGAAGTTCACTCGTCCCGTAAAGGATATTGAAGCAGTGGAAATAAAGGTGTAAATATTTAAGTTTGAAGAAATTTAACTTCATAATTACATAGTTATGACAACATGACATGAGAATCTATTACGTCGAATATATTAATGTCAACGTTGGTGTTTTGGCATTATTATCGCCATTTGTAGAAGCCCTTGAATGAGATGGGGCTATCAGCCGCGTATACAACATCATAAACGTGCATCCATTAATTCGCCTGCCCATAATCTGGCCGCCCATATTTTGTTATTTATCGCGTGCCATTTTGTATTGTTTTTCTTTTACAGTGATGATAACTTAGCGAAATAGGCATATCGGGAATTTCCAAATTCAGAAGACAAAGTCTTCCCACACACAAAGAAGCGAGCATGTTTCAAAACAGACACCGCCTTAGTACGTAAGTGTCAAAACAATTTGACACTGGGGGTTTAACAAGGTTCTAGGGCGCACCAGGTTCTAGGGTGCACTAACCTCACACTTGCCTCAACAGGTTGTCTTATGATCAAACAACCATCGAGATCAGAGCCACTGGAGTCAAATCAGCAAGAACACGATGACAGGTATAATAGAAACAAATCGACCTTCTAGGTTCTTCTGCAAGCTTTCCCTATTAACCTTTATAAACCCTTAAGGCCATGCAATCTTTGTTCAACCGATGAGGTAAGAATAAAGATTAACAATTGATGGGTTATCACCAGGCATGCTGAGCGCTATAAAATATCATGTTGTTATCCTTTCTTCAGAAAATAAAAAGTAACGTTAATTTCTCCACGCTATTCATACAAACCATCTGTAAATTAAAAAAATGTTACCAACATAATATTTTACAGTGCTCTGCAGGCCTGGTGATAAGCCATCTACAGTTGATCATTATGCTTACCTCTTTGATTGCACGGCGGTGGCGGGGGTTTAAGAGTTTATGAAGGTTTTGGGTTGGATTTATTTCACCAAGACAATTTGTAGTTGTTTTTCATGATTAACCGCGCAGGGGTTATTCCGGCTAGCTCAGTCGGTAGCGTTGATATGCTCTACTTAGGCACTATTTTATTTACGGATGAATAACGAATTCTATTCCGAATTTCAAACGTTTAATCAGTCCGGTAAGCAATGGAAAACCAATTGCAATAACAAATATCAATATTCACATTTGGAAAATCCAAATAATATATATTTCAACATTAAACAACAAATGCGTTTCTTATGGAATACCATATATGTTACCAGTTGGAAATCTCAACTTAAATAGCCCATGCAAATCAGTCAAAAATAGTTGTCAAGATCATCATAGTTACCAAATATTTAGCGACTTGACAATTTTACAACCTCTTAATTGAGATTAATATACTGCGTCTTTGTTACTTTGTCTGGATGTCATATATATATACATGTATTAAATGATTATGACTGATAATTATTTCTAAATATTTTAACAACATATATATGAAAATTCGTAAAACTTTAAAAACGATTTTTACTGCATAACAGCGTGTTCGGATTTGCAAGGCTATGTCGATTTGTAATATCATTTTATATTTCTTTCTTAAAGAACATGAAGTAAAGAGAAATGTGTGTTATGATAATAAGAAAATGTAAGCTTGTTGTGGCAATAACAACTGAAGAAGGCCGATGGCCGAAACGTTTTGAAATAAAAGAGTTTAAATACATCTGTGAATATTATTCACTATTCCTACATGGCTAACAGCAAAGTAAAACATATCTACACAAGAATAATGACACAAAAATTGCCATTTCTAAGTTAAATGTGATACTCATATCACAATCATCAACGCAAAAGAATGTACTTTATGAACGACAGAAGCGTACATGTAAGTGTAACAGCTATGTTACAACATAATAATATAAACCATTACAAGTTAGTATACATATTCACTGTTTTTCGAAACATTATTAGGATTTGGCAAAGAATGACGACCCAAAGTCCCATAAAAATCCAATCAAAAGTGACCATTCCAAATGCAAATTTCAGAAGGGATCTGTTACAGTCCCCAACTGTGCAGACGGTGGTCTTGTTAGCTGTACCAGGAGTAAATCCATCTGCCATAACTTTGGCATGATTAGGGTACACCCAAACATTTCCTGAAACAAAACAATGTGGTTCTGTTAGCTGTACCAGGAGTAAATCCATCTGCCATCACTTTGGCATAACTAGGGTACACCCAAACACTCCCTGAAATCATGAAATATGGTTCTGTAAGCTGTTTATGGAGTAAATATATCTGTCATATCTTTGATACACTGAAATAACAATACGCGCATACCTTATTAAGAAGCAACAAAACATTGTTGTTTTTTTAGAAAACTTATAAGCTTTTTTTCCATGCTATCATTAATGACTATGGTCGACCTTACACTGGGAATTCATTATTATGTTAAGCTACTAACGTTCGTGCATTTCGTGGAAGAATCGATCCAAGAACTCAAAACTACAACGGAAGAAGATAGTGATCTTAAATATAGATGATAAAATGGAGATCCACGATTTAAAGACCCTTGAAAATGTTGAAAAATAAATAGGAAAAACCATGAAATTTCATGTCTACGAATTTAATTTCATCCACAGTATGTGACACATTCAGCGAGGCCACATTTTATAATATACATTGAAAGGCTTTTTATTTGACTATTGACTAAAGCTTTTTAGCAATCTAAAAAGAAGTCAGTTCAAGTTTTAAAAAATTATAAACAATCTTCAAAAAAAATGCATTACCACAGATAATCCATGTTAAATTGAATAGAAAACCAATGATACTATAGACGGTTCTGCACAGGTTGTTGCAACGTCCACCCTAACCATCATTTTCAACCTGACGCCGAAATCCTGTAAATATACAGCCCCTGTAAAGGAAACTAATCAATTGTTAACAAATATAATGATACAAATATCAAACGTGTCGTGAATATTTCATAAACACAAACAGCAGATTCACCGAGTCTAAAAGTTATTGTCCAACAAAACTAGATTATATTGGGCGCGTCACGGAAAGGTACATTAGGGCATTTGACGTCGATTCATGAAATGACGTCATTAAGTTGAGCAGATGCCATTACTTATTATGCATTTCGCGGTTAAAATATAATTATGTTGTCAAAATGTGTAACAAAATTGCCAATATATTATGCGAAGATATTAGATAATTGTATGATCTTACCAAATATAACAACAACTAAAATGTCTAAAAATATGACCAAATGCACATTTTCCCGTGACGCGCCCCCTTATTATCAAATATATTTTTTGGTATTGATTTAATACTTAGATTGCATGAATTTTAAAGTTCTAATCTCTTATCTGCAGAACATTTTTATATATGACTAAAAGAATTGGGTAAAATTCTAAACGCATTTGATAATTCAACAATTCATAGTTTGGTCCAGACGACAAATATGAAAATATAAGAATTACAATGACGTTATTAATTTTGCACAAACATGATTTAAAGAACTAGTTATTATGAAACGTTTTCCGTATTCAAGATGAACTGTATATGTCTTTAGTTGTTAAATCATTTGTCGCATTCAATAGGCGTCATCAAAACAAACCTACCCATGACAATTTTAGCGATACCAAGCCCAAAAAGTAATAAAACTACAACAATCCCACAGCAACATAAACCTGAAACAAAGGAAAACATAATATAGTTTTATAATATCAGTCACACTCAACTAATTAAAAAATCACCTTGAGATAGAAGGAAGTTTACAAAATCATTGTCACTTTATTCCCAAGTGTCCAAGGTTATAAAACTGAGCATGGAAACCAGTCTCAAATCTCAAGCATCTGATTGGCTGAAATGGCGAATAGTCGCCAATTCAGCCAATCAGATACTTGAGATTTGAGACTGGTTTTCAATCTCAGCTTTAATACCTTCAGCACTGACTGTTTCTATGCAGTTTCCTCTGTGGGTCTTTTGCGTTTTAGTTATGCGAAAAATGAACTGGCAAAGGCCAATAAAAACAAAACAAATTACATTTTTGACAGCGAATATGACAAAACAGTCCCAAGTATTCTTTCAAAACGCCAAAAAATCAAATTTTGAATGCAGATAGCATATCCTACTAATGGTTAGACGACACACAAAAATAATGAAGAAACTGCTGTATTGGAAACAACCATATTTAAAACATGTCCGTTACAACAAGTACAAATACTTAATTACATTGTCAATGAAAAAACATAAATGATCCGTTTCTTGTATCCCTGTCATTTTTTCTTGATTTGAATCCAGAGGTTCTGGTCTTAGTAAGGTCATTGAGCACCCGTCAATTTGCTTGACAATGTTATAATCTTTTTAGGTTTTTCGTTTGTGTGTTTTTGCATGCAACATTGTTAATACGTTGGGTGGGTTAGAGTTATTTCCCCAGGACAATTTGTACTTGTTTGTTCATATGAGAAACTGATGGGGTGTGTAGAAAGTTGGTTCACCCTAGAACCTGTTTAAATCCCTTATTGAAAATTGTTTGGCAATTGACCATTTCATGGTGGTCAACACAATGTTCTCTTTTTCGTTAATGGTTTGTAGTGGCTTATTAATTTTGAAATTGATATTTTTATATAAGCCACTGCTCTCTTTTTATCTCTTCATTTTTATGCATGGAGAGTGTGTGTCCAGGCGTGGTAATTCTTGATATGCATATTTCACTTTCCAATTATTTGTTTTTTGTTACCTGCAGCCACTAGCGCGGCAAAGAAAGTGTGTTCTTCTCCTTTAACCATTCTTTGTTGTTGTGTGTATTATTGCAAACTCTGAAATAACAACAAAAATGTAATTGTATGGTTGCAAATCTTGCCTTTCTTCCTAGCGGTAGGTACAGGAATAGTGAAGATCGCGGATAATGGATAACCACGAGTATATAGTGGAAGATCAGCAGACAGGTGGAAGAAAAGTCTGTAGAGATGGTACACTTGGACAAAGGTAATTTGGCAATGTTTTTATTGGCGCTAGATGTAAACAAAGAATTCATTAATATTTTTTTAAAACAAATCGTGAAGCTCCCGATAATTGTCCCATTATCCGACTGGTCTAAGACGCAGTCAATTTAAAATAGAATGGTAGCAACGCTGTTATTGGTTGTATGTTCGAAATATGTTTTGTTTTAAAATTTTATTTATTTTTTAACAATATTATTTCCGTTATAAAATAAACTGAAGCAAAATTCATTCAATAGATTGAAACTACTGCAATAAAACTTTTAAAAATATTTTCTTAAAAGCCGCGTCTTTGTGGTTCAAACCCGTGTCGAAAAAAGTTAGGTCTATGACACGTTCGTGTACTTATTATCTTATTATCAAGTTTTGTTTCTGGCCGGATTTTCGGGTTAAAGCTGACTTGATTTATTTCGACAGGGTTAGCTGGGTTCTGTTCTTACCAGATTATTGAAGGCTTCTTACGTCATAATCAATGATTTACTCTTGATTTATTTGAGTCAATTGTAAAGTATTAAATTTAAGATTTTTTGTTTCGATTTCCATATGATAGCAGACAAGATATAACCTGTTGGGGCAAGTGTGAGGTTGGTGCACCATAGAACCTGGTTTAAAACCCCATTGGCAAATTATTGTATCACTGAACGTTCTAAAGCGGTAACCCCAATGATTCCCATATTCGTAAATTGTTTGTGGTGTCTTATTTGAATTTAACATACATGTACTTGTAGCGTTTCTAGGGATGGCAACGAGTAGAAAATTGGAACTCGAGTACTCGGATAATCTTCCGATCGATTACTCGAGTACTCGAAAGATTATAACCGTTATTGGAAGTTTTCAAGATTAAAGATTGCATGTTGAGTTTCTGTTAATGTTCTTTCATCTTGAAGATTCTGTGTAATTATTCTGTGTACAAACCCCATGTATGTTTAATTAAATGAAAAGAAAATTAGGTGTTATTTTTTATTTGGGTTTTATATTTTTTGTTAGAAATCAATAATAATATACAAGAAGAATTTTACAGATACGGTGAACAGAATTGTTATTGCTGTGAAATAATCAGTTCAATAAATCGATTTTTTTTTAAATATCATAACTGAAACCCAATAATCTTTGTTTGGATCTCGTCTGTCTGCTTTCGGGGTTGTCATAGATTCATATTTCAACCTCACACGGTTTTTTTCCGCACTTAGGCCAATTCTGAACTACATAGTGAATACATTTATTTAACTTTCTTTCCGTCAGCGTCCCGTTTGAAGTATCTCCACATAGGAATGTTGTTGATGTTAGGTGATGTTTCAGTTCGCTGTTTACTTTACAAGTATCTTTGTAAGAATATGAAACATAACATAACCGCCGTTTTACTAATTGTTTTTCATTAATATTCATATATTGGTTCACGTCTTTCACCAATTTAATGGCAATATGATATTTTATTAAGTACACGTTTACCAATTAAATATTATTGTGGAAGGTCCTCAATTGAGAATGGTCATGCTGGTAGCGTCAAACGAAAGATCTGTGCTATCGAAACATTGCTAATTGACCTAAGTGACATAAGGACCCTAATTTGACATTTTGAAATTTCACAACATTTTCAAAGCGTTAATTGTGTTACCTGTGGTGACTAAATATGTCGGAAATTGTGCCCTATTGGCACTTTTTTCAATTCTTTAAAATCTAATATATAGCGAATCTTGAACAAAAAATGTATTTCATTTTATCGAAAAATATGTTTTTTATCCGAGTACTCGAGTAGTAGATTTAGTGTTCGATACTCGGACTATCGATCGAGTACTCGGTTCCTCGATAACTCGTTGCTATCCCTACTAATAATAAAATAAGGCGAAAACTGAATAAAACTTTAATTCTGAATTTTAGAGGATCGGATGATAGAAAATCCTGCGTAAGCCTAGTTATATATCATGATTCAAAATCAACTTCACTACTTTAAATATCCCTATGAGAAAATAAAATGGTTTAAGATGAAGTTTGGGAAAAAATGTTTTCTTTGCGAAACTAGGACTACTTGTTTATACTCCATACATGTAAGACCCACAAAGCTATTTGTGTATGGTTTTCACGATTTAAAGCAAATTGCCTGTAATAGTTTTATCGATTTCTTTTTCAAGTTGAGAATCTTTAAACTTTCGATTGAAAGCAATCTAAATACCTATACCTGTTAATCAATAGTTCATTTTCCAATATGCACTTCCTATGATCCACATAAGATTTTGTAAATTCATATTAAATGTAACTTCGACTAACTGTAGACAAAATATATGCTGTCATAGAATTTAGGAATAAATATAGTCATACAAGGAATATTTCTTGTAAATTCATCACGTTTTGTTTCTCTAAGACATAATAATCAATCAAGTCATAAATGTTCTTAAAAGAAATATCAAAAATATAAATCTTACAGTTAACACTGGTAAAAAATCTCAAATTATAAAGATCGCCTTACTTGATAAATGTAACCACGTACTCCCCACGTACAAATTATTAAGATCGCCTTACTTGATACATGTAACCACGTACTAATAACGTACACATGATAAAGATCGCCTTACTTGATACATGTAACCACGTACTCCTCACGTACACATGATAAAGATCGCCTTACTTGATACATGTAACCACGTACTCCTCACGTACAAATTATAAAGATCGCCTTACTTGATACATGTAACCACCTACTCATCATGTACAAATTATAAACATCGCATTACTTGATACATGTAACCACGTACTCCTCACGTACAAATTTTATTGTACTTTAAACGTTGAAACCTCCAGAAACACTGTTAGTTTGGATTTCGTTTCCTTAACACGTAAAAACAAGGTAAATACCAATATGTAATAAATATGTTCATTTCATACTGCGATTATTCAATGCGGTAAAAAGCCTCATTGTATATTGATTTTGAAGACTTATTTAATGAGTCCAGTATAAAATGATCACTTGTGCTGCATCCTCTCTTTCTTACCTTTACGTGCCGTTTCTTGTTTTGTAGGTGAATACGTAACACCGGTGGTGTACTGGCTGGGCATGACTGCGTTGATGCTATCGAATTAAATATATACCCGTATAACAGTCAGTATGATACGTGGGTGAAAATAATGAGTTATTATCTCATGTACACGTTTATAAACTGTCATGTTGATAGAATTGTAAAATAAACTATCCCACATAGAAAGAATAAAAAGAAGCTGACGTTGCACAATAAAACGATTTAAATCTAGAATCGTGAAATAATGTATTTATTTATTCCGTTCTATTGCTAAACTTGTTCCATATGAATAGTTCGTGCGGTATATGTAAAATAAAACATACACTCAGAAAAATACTTAATTATTGTTTTTCTACAAACCTTAAAATGGTTGTTATGTTCCAGTTGAGTATAGCAACTATTTATTCTATACGAGCGTATATTGTCAAATTGATAGGCAGGTAAAAATTACTTTTGAATATACAATATGAAGCCCTTTAAAAGAAAAACAGGAATAAAACTGCCATTTAAGTGCCTAGTTACATTTGTAATATTCTTTATTAGGCCGGTAAATGTCAACATTCTTGGACATTCGTGATCTGATCTTTCGATATTACGGCTGGTAAAATTGATTTCTGTTGAATTTAATAATCAGTAAAAAATGACATTTTTTGTAACACTGTATTTCTTCTTATACCTGGTAAAGTTGGGGAAAATCACTGCACAACCAAAACACCGCTACCTATAACCTGTAACACAAACTGAATGGTGGTGCTGGTCTAGGTTCAGCTCAGTCTGTGTCAGTTTTGATAGCATCATTATTTGATACTCACGTTACGAAACTTAGTTTGCTAGGTCCCAAGGTTATAAACCTGAGTTTGGAAACCAGTCTCAAATCTTAAGCATCTGATTGGCTGAAATGGCGACTGGAAGCAATTTCAGCCTATTAGATGCTTGAGATTTGAGACTGGTTTCCATGCTCAGTTTTAAAACCTAGGGCACAGAGCTCGATGTAAAGCAACAATACAAGAGGCGGTTAATATTACTTTTAAATATACCCTATTTCGCCCGTTTTAAGAAAAATAGGAATAAAAATGCAATATTGTGCCTAATAACATTTGTTATATCCTTAATTTGGCCATATTAAGACATACTAAATTGGTGTTCATAACATGTCTAAAATTATGCACAAATTTTAAACCTAGTTAGGAAAAATCAAAACACAGAATGTTTTATGCCACATGTGACAGTAACGATCATTGAAAACAATCGTTTACACATCCTAGCTTAAGGCTTTGCACCCTTTACCATTGCTTTGCCATAAACAATGCAAATATAACACTCTCTACAACGGCACAATGCACTTCCTCCAAACATTGCACAGATAAATGTTATAAGTGTATGATTATTTTGCTTGCATCAAGAAAAGAACAGTAGAGAAAATAGTTAGACTGAACATATCCCTAACATTCTTTTTGCAATTTACCACAAAAAGGATGCAACACAAAACAAGAATTAACATGTCAGCATGCGTGAAATGATATTGACAATAATATCTAAGGTCCTTGAAAGGAGCATTCAATTGTGAAGAGAGAAATCAACATTTCTATTTTATGTCATCCATTTTTGCGACCAGGAAATTGATTGTCAAACCCCCTTAACAAATAACCCACAGTGTATACATTTGTTAAACCAAAGGGTCTTAGGTATCGTTGTCAGTAACTTATTACTTATCAAGACATGAAAGTTGATGTTAAGTGTTGCTTCGTTTTTGTGATAAATTGCTAATATAATTTTAGGGCGTTTTGGGGATCTAAATATTTTTCATTACTGTTCTAACTTCTCTTAGTATATGTAAATGAAACATATATGAATAACATTGGTTATTGCAAAGTTTAATGGAACTGCATTGTGCCAATTTAAGAGATTTTTATCTTTCTTTTTTTGTCTTTGGCAAAGCTATGGCAAAAGCCGCAACACCTAGAAAGTACATGTTATATATTTGTGCGCTCAGTTTATTCACTGATGTTTTAGGATTTACTTTAAATTATTCGTATACACATTTTGTTATTGTATAATTTTTTTTAATTAAAGCTATTGTTTTTCTAAACAGCTATAGATTTTTCCTCGTGGATTTCATCTCGTAAAACACAACAGGCAATTTATTATTAGCATCCAAACGTGCACTTTTCATGTAAACAGTTTAAACAGTTGGTTCATTGCCAGTTTTTCATTTAATTAAATTATTCGTCATAAACAATAGCAACGCGACAGTCTGGTTACTGTACCTGTTAATGCAAACGAGTTATTATGATTAAAAATCCTTAGACCTGTTATTTCATGCCAGTTTGTGTTTTACCTAGTTAAGACATACTAAATTTGTGTCTGAAACAATTCACAAATTTAAAACCGCTCTCAAACGTTTCAAAAAGCGAGCACGTGAAAACTTTGGTGATTGGACTTTCGTACATGGTTGCTTACGTTACAGCGGCACATCTTGCTTGTTTACGGTACGTCTCCTGATTTCGCTTGTTTACGGTACCCGCGCCTAATTTTGCTTGTTTACGGTACCGGCGCCTCATTTTTCTTGTTTAAGGTACCCGCGCGTAATTTTGATTTTTTACTATACCGACTCCTCATTTTGAATGTTTCACGTTAAGGCTGATCGTTGCCAAAAATCGCCAGAATTAAAACATCTGAAGAAACACATTAGCGAGAAGTGGTATTTTCAGGTACAGTCGGAATATATTGATGTCATCAGGTGCAGTTTATGTTTTCAAGTGTTTAGTGTATTTCTAAATTTTCTCAGTAAGTACACTGCACTTAAACAGGAAACAATCCTTATACATACATACACACATACAAACGTGTCTCTCAAACATAAATACATTTATGAAGGAGAAAATGCATAGCAAAATAAAAAAACTAACATAACAACAAACAACTTCAATTACATTTATAAATTATACAAATTAACAAATTACGATTTTATGAATACGTGTTGTTATCTAAATTAGATGAAAAGTGGACTTTGTAGACTACCGAACACGACAAATATGAAAATAATGCTGGCTCGGTTTGATTGAGTCTGTTCATGGGCAGTAATGGAAATACACATTACTGCCCACGTCGCCTAGACCCTGGTTGAGCGCAAGTCAATATTTACACCGATTAACAGTACAATTATGATCCATTCCAAACGACAATATACATATGGCGGGGTGGTGAACTTTTCAGTGGTTAGTTGACGGAGTGAATGCGTTATCCTTAAATTGAATACTCATGTTTAGTTCATAAAATAAAAGTAACAAATATTACAAAATGTGTAACCGAGATTTCAACATAAGCTTTCGTAACATTTTGACATTTATCACATTTTGCGTGGGTTGTTAAGATTATAGCCCGATTGTCTTCAAAGATAAAATACTAACCCAAACTATTTATTGAATAGTTCGATTGTGAAGATATTTAATAAAAACAAACAAAAACATTTATATGAAATTTAATTAAATCTCAACGATATGTACTAAGTTCAGAATTGATAAAAGTACATCTGTCAAGCCCTTATGATAAAACATGTTACATTGTCTATAGATTCATTCAAATTTGTAAAACTGAACATGATGGGACTGTCTCAGAAAATAATGCTATAGACATGATAGAAAGGCGAAAAGTAGCAACACAATTAAAACACTTGTAAAATTATCAAATTTTATTTGTTAAAGTTTGAAGAGAAAAGATAACTATGATTATTTTACATGATATTCGGTGACTTCAAGTTTAGTTATCAATAAAATTGTGGTTTTAGCTTTGACCAAGAAGAAGAAGGAAGTTTCTTAAACATTTAAATTAATCTTTAATTTTCCGATTTCATAATTTGTGATTTTCAGTTCGTAAGAACCATTTAGGTCCTTTCAAAGGGCAAACAAGTTATGTCAAACATGTATTTTAGCTCATTTACAGAATACCTGCCAGTTTAGGTAAATAAATATATTCCTTTTTGACTTGATTATCATTTGCTCAATGACTTTAACAAAAAAAAGGGTACTACATGTAATTACCAAACACACACACTAAAAAGCAAAAGGGACTTCACTGAAAGCCATGAAGTAAATACATTTATCTAGATAATCAATAAAAATATATTATAGCAATTACAATACAAATTTATGGTCAACATGTATATGTCGAGGTCAAAATAGTTTGCTGTATTATTTAAAAAGCCTCACTTGTTATTGACAGATGATCGCAAATGGTAGATAAGCGTTTTATGTGTAAGCAGCATTGTTTTAACGACGTTTCAACAACTCTAAAGCAAACTAGTTTTATTGTTTGTGTCGCTTTACAAACGTTAATACAACCACAGGAAACTACATTTATGACTAAGTTAAACAATAGTTGGGCAATGAATATTAATATCAGGTTTTAAATAAATGCATCGAATAAGCTTTGTCGTCGGAAGCGTTATTACAACCACAGACATCTGCAATTTTGACTAAGTTAAACAATAGATGGGCATTGAATATAAATATTAGGTTTTGAAAAAAAAGTATCAATTAAGCTTTGTAATTGGAGCCGAATGTAGATATGAAGGGAGACCTACAGTATTTGTCAAATCGCCTCAAGATATTGTAGATTTTATTTTACTGGGTGTATGTGTTTTAGATATAAATAGCACACGAAACTCTGAGTTTTAATACAAACATTTGTTTCTTCATTTTTGTGGAAATCACTGTCATGCCCGAAAAGAATGCGCACAAAAATGGGGTCACACATGAATATACATGTATATCGTCGCTAAAATATGACCGGCAATGACCTTTTCCATAAAGTTATATATCACATTTTAGCCTTATTCCTTGTTTAACCTTATCTAGAAGGAGCTGAAACGCCCACAGTTTTCATACAAAACTTGTTTATGCAGAGATCAAATAGGTTCATATGACAGTAAAGTAATGGGATTTATTAAGAACAAAGATACATATTTATAAAAAGGTTATCATTATTATTAATAGGTTTATTTGAACAAGAAAGCCGGATGCGCTGAAATGGACTGGAATAGATCTCGTGTTACGCTCTCATTGTATTCGCTCATCCAGATGAGAGGACAGTGTTCAGGTGAGTTGAATGTCTTGTAAGCAATGCATGAGTCTACGGGCCATCAATTCTGCGTCATGGATTTAAACAACCTGACGATTTATAATTTGGACGGCAAATAACATCTGTAGAAGATCTGATCAATTGTGTAAATGAGAGTGTTGTAAAACATTTCTACACAACAATAATGACACAAAACTGTTTATGTTGAATGTGATACCCCTATCACCAATCCACATAAGAGAGGGAACTTGACAAAAGTCATAAACTTAGATATAAGTGTGATAGCTATCTTACAACAAAATAATATAAGCCATTACCGGAAGTGAGTAGTATTTTAAAATCACTTTTTGAAAACCGTTACGATTTGGCACATGCCCTGCATAGTATGCAGCAAAGAAGGACGACCCAAAGTCCCATAAGAATCCAATCGAATGTAACCATTCCAAAAGCAAATTTAAGAAGGGACCTGTTGCAGTACCCAACTGTGCAGTCGGTGGTCCTGTTCGCTGTACACGGAGTTAATCCATCTGTCATAACTTTGGCATGATTAGGGTACACCCAAACACTTCCTGCAACAAAACAATGTGGTTCTGTTAGCTGTACAAGGAGTAAATCCATCTGTCATAACCTTGGCATAATAAGGGTACACCCAAACACTTCCTGAAACAAAACAATGTGGTTCTGTTAGCTGTACAAGGAGTAAATCCATCTGTCATAAAATTGGCATAATTAGGGTACACCCAAACACTTCCTGAAACAAAACAATGTGGTTCTGTTAGCTGTACAAGGAGTAAATCCATCTGTCATAACTTTGGCATGATAAGGGTACACCCAAACACTTCCTGAAACAAAACAATGTGGTTCTGTTAGCTGTACAAGGAGTAAATCAATCTGTCATAACTTTGGCATAATAAGGGTACACCCAAACACTTCCTGAAACAAAACAATGTGGTTCTGTTAGCTTTACATTCTGTCATAACTTTGGCATGATTAGGGTACACCCAAACAATTCCTGCAACAAAACAATGTGATTCTGTTAGCTGTACAAGGAGTAAATCCATCTGTCATAACTTTTGCATGATTAGGGTTCACCCAAACACTTCCTGAAACAAAACAATGTGATTCTGTTAGCTGTACAAGAGTAAATCCATCTGTCATAACTTTGGCATAATAAGGGTACACCCAAACACTTCCTGAAATAAAACAATGTGATTCTGTTAGCTGTACAAGGAGTAAATCCATCTGTCATAACTTTGGCACGATTAGGGTACACCCAAACACTTCCTGAAACAAAACAATGTGGTTCTGTTAGCTGTACAAGGAGTAAATCCATCTGTCATAACTTTGGCATGATTAGGGTACACCCAAACACTTCCTGAAACAAAGCAATGTGGTTCTGTTATCTGTACAAGGAGTAAATCCATCTGTCATAACTTTGGCATAATAAGGGTACACCCAAACACTTCCTGAAACAAAACAATGTGGTTCTCTTAGCTGTATAAGCTTTGTTTCATGCTAGACTGCCTCTAGACATTTACATACAATTATGTTTTACAAATACATACCCGTGAAACAATTACACATCTATAAGCTAAATCTGCTAAATCTTTCGAAACACTGAATTAAAGATATAATTTATTAAGTTAATGGGAGATAATTCTATATATATATATATAATTTTATGCGTACGAATAATAGTTCATCGTCAGTATGTGACGCATTCAACAAAAAATTGTAACGCAACATAAATTAATACATGCTTTTAATGTCCTTTTTCGACAAATGACTTAACATTTTGTGCTGCCTAACAGAAGATTATTCACCAGAACCTTATTATTAAAAACAACATCGAATTCCCAACAAAAATGCAATACCACAGATAAGCCATATCAAATTGAACAGGAAACCAATCACTCCACAGACAGTTCCACACAAGTTGTTGCCACGTCCACCCTGGCCATCGTCTTCACCCTGACGCCCGAATCCACCGAGTAAAATAGGCGCGACACCGCTAACTATCAGGTAGACCGGAATAAGATGCTCTATAGAGCAGTCATGTAAATGTACAGCTCCTGCAAAGAAAATTAAAAAGTCTTTACGTGTCGTAAATTCAAAAAATTACTCAACTTTTGCAGAAACAAGTTCGGGTATCCACTCTATACGTACATGTATATTGCAGAAATACAACATTTGAAGTCTTAGATCAGATTTTGCAAAACATCTTTACTGACGATTTTTTAAATGGGTAAAATTTCTGAAAGAATTTGGTAATAGTACAATTCATATTTTGGCTCAGACGTCAAAAAGGAAACACAATAAATAGTACAATTTTGATCCTTCCCAAACAATGGTTTGCATATGGCGGTTAACATGGAACCTTTAACAAGCGACACAAAGACAAACTTACCCATCACAATTTTAGCAATACCAAGCCCAAATAGAAATAAAACTACAATAATCACAAAGCAACATAACCCTGAAATATAGGAAAACATAGTTATCAGTATAAAATCAGTCAAACAATTTGTAATAAATTCTCTTCGAATTAGTAGTTTAAAAATCATTATAACGTAACTATAACTCTGAGGCTTCCACCCAGCCTCTGTATTTAACTTGTTCATCTCTCTGTATTGAAAATAAATAATACTATGCTCTAAATTTTAACAATGTGAAGCAACCGTGTTTTAATGCAGCTATTCCTGATATGCAAATTTCTTTTGTGAACTGAGCAAGAATCTTTAGACCGTCCATAAACGTGAGAAAAACGAATGTTGTGTACCAATGCTGTGTTTTCCACATAAAGTAAATCCTTGCATATTCACCTTTTTAATTAGACAATCTAACCGAAGTAAGATATGACTAACACATTTTTTGCTATGAAAATGGAATAATTACAAATATACGAAATTATAACAACAAGTCGACTTACATCGGTGGCCCAGGACAAACAAATCGATCTTGATTTTTTAAAGAAACGGTGAAAAGTTAACTACCTAATGCCAAAAATTACCTTCAAGCATAAAATAGTTTAGGATCAGTTAGATTTTGAACGTTAATGGACAGTCAAGGCGATGCAAAATCTGGGCAATCTTGCAATTCAGTAACAAGCTGAATTCGTGATAGCTTGTGATATGTGATATGCAGGATTTATCTTCTAAGGTCCCCTCTCAAAATTCTATTGAAGGTTCCATGTTCACCGCCATATGAATACCATCTTTTAGGATGAATAAAAATTATCTGTTTATTGGTGTAAATATTGTGTTGCGCTAAACCCGGGGCTAGGCGGCGTGGGCTGTAATAAGCATTTCCATTACTGTCCATGAACAGGCTCAATCAAACCGAGTCTGCAATATTTTCTTATTTGTCGTAGTCGAGGGTCTTCAAAGTTCCCTTTTCATCTATTGAAGATGATGGTGATGTAAGGAATTCAGTTGCAAGTTAAATTCGTGATAGATTGCAGAAGATGGTGATATAAGCAATTCAGTAACAAGTTAAATTCGTAATAGCATGCAGATGATGGTGATGTAAGGAATTCAGTAACAAGTTAAATTCGTGATAGCTTGCAGATGATGGTGATGTAAGGAATTCAGTAACAAGTTGAATTCGTGATATCATGAAGATGATGGTGATGTAAGGAATTCAGTAACAAGTTAAATTCGTGACAGCTTGCAGATGTTAGTGATGTGAGGAATTCAGTAACAAGTTAAATTCTTAATATCATGCAGATGATGGTGATGTAAGGAATTCAGTAACAAGTTAAATTCGTGATAGCTTGCAGATGATTGTGATGTAAGGAATAAGGTAACAAGTTAAATTCGTGATAGCATGCAGATGATGGTGATGTTAGGAATTCAGTAACAAGTTAAATTCTTGATAGCTTGCAGATGATGGTGATGTAAGGAATTCAGTAACAAGTAAAATTCGCGATAGCTTGCAGATGATGGTGTTGTAAGGAATTCAGTTACAAGTTGAATTCGTGATAGCTTGCAGATGATGATGATGAAAGGAATTCAGTTAAAAGCTGAATTCGTAATAGCTTGCAGATGATGGTGATGTAAGGAATTCAGTAACAAGTTAAATTCGTGATAGCACGCAGATGATGGTGACGTAAGGAATTCAGTTAAAAGCTGAATTCGTAATAGATTGCAGATGATGGTGATGTAAGGAATTCAGTAACAAGTTCAATTCGTGATAACTTGCAGAAGATGGTGATGTAAGGAATCCAGTAACAAGTTAAATTCTTGATAGCTTGCAGATGAGGTGATGTAAGGAATTCAGTAACAAGTTGAATTCGTGATAGCATGCAGATGATGGTGATGTAAGGAATTCAGTAACAAGTTAAGTTCGTGACAGCTTGCAGATGTTAGTGATGTGAGGAATTCAGTAACAAGTTAAATTCTTAATATCATGCAGATGATGGTGATGTAAGGAATTCAGTAACAAGTTAAATTCGTGATAGCTTGCAGATGATTGTGATGTAAGGAATAAGGTAACAAGTTAAATTCGTGATAGCATGCAGATGATGGTGATGTTAGGAATTCAGTAACAAGTTAAATTCTTGATAGCTTGCAGATGATGGTGATGTAAGGAATTCAGTAACAAGTTAAATTCGCGATAGCTTGCAGATGATGGTGTTGTAAGGAATTCAGTTACAAGTTGAATTCGTGATAGCTTGCAGATGATGATGATGAAAGGAATTCAGTTAAAAGCTGAATTCGTAATAGCTTGCAGATGATGGTGATGTAAGGAATTCAGTAACAAGTTAAATTCGTGATAGCACGCAGATGATGGTGATGTAAGGAATTCAGTTAAAAGCTGAATTCGTAATAGATTGCAGATGATGGTGATGTAAGGAATTCAGTAACAAGTTCAATTCGTGATAACTTGCAGAAGATGGTGATGTAAGGAATCCAGTAACAAGTTAAATTCTTGATAGCTTGCAGATGAGGTGATGTAAGGAATTCATTAACAAGTTAAATTCGTGATAGCATGCAGATGATGGTGATGTAAGGAATTCAGTAACAACTTGATTCGTGATTGCTTGCAGATGATGGTGATGTAAGGAATTCAGTAACAAGTTAAATTCGTGATAGCATGCTGATGATGGTAATGTAAGGAACTCAGTATAAAGTTAAATTCGTAATAGCGTACATATGATGGTGATGTAAGAAATTCAGTAACAAGTTGATTCGTGATGGCATGCAGAAGATGGTGATGTAAGGAATTCAGTAACAAGTTCAATTCGTGATAGCATGTAGATGATATTGATGTACGGAATTCAGTAACAAGTTGATTCGTGATAGCATGTAGATGATGGTTAAGTAAGGAATTCAGTAACAAGTTAAATTCGTGATAGCTTGCAGATGATGGTGATGTGAGGAATTCAGTAACAAGTTGATTCGTAATAACATGCAGATGATGGTGATGTAAGGAATTAGGTAACAAGTTGATTCGTGACAGCATGCAGATGATGGTGCTGTAAGGAATTCAGTAACAAGTTGAATTCGTGATAGCATGCAGATGATGGTGATGTAAGGAATTCAGTAACAAGTTAAATTCGTGACAGCTTGCAGATGTTAGTGATGTGAGGAATTCATTAACAAGTTAAATTCGTGATAGCTTGCAGATGATGGTGATGCAAGAAATTCAGTAACAAGTTGATTCGTGATAGCATGTAGATGATATTGATGTACGGAATTCAGTAACAAGTTGATTCGTGATAGCATGCAGATGATATTGATGTACGGAATTCAGTAACAAGTTGATTCGTGATAGCATGTTGATGATGGTGATGTAAGGAATTCAGTAACAAGTTGATTCGTGATAGCTTGCAGATGATGGTGATGTAAGGAATTCAGTAACAAGTTGATTCGTGATAGCATGTAGATGATATTGATGTACGGAATTCAGTAACAAGTTGATTCGTGATAGCATGCAGATGATATTGATGTACGGAATTCAGTAACAAGTTGATTCGTGATAGCATGTTGATGATGGTGATCTAAGGAATTCAGTAACAAGTTGATTCGTGATAGCTTGCAGATGATGGTGATGTAAGGAATTCAGTAACAAGTTAAATTCGTGATGGCTTGCAGATGATGATGATGTAAGGAACCAGTTATTACAAATAACCATTTCGTTTCCAGCAAGGAAACAAAAATATATTTTGAGAGCGAAATTGGAAAATTAAATCCGAAGTATTATTTCAAAACTTCAAAGGGCAAATGTTGAATGCAGATATCATATCCTAGAAATGATAAGGCGATACACACGGCTTACAAAGTAGTTGGGGTATTGAAAGCAACTACATTTAAAACAATTCCGTTACAACAAATACATTGAAAAAAAATGAATTCATTAATTATGTTAATTACCTGCGGCCCCTAGCGCGGCACAGATACCGTCTTCTTTTCCTTTACCCATTATATGCTGTTGCGTGAATTATTGCAAACTCTGAAATATCATCAATTGTGTAATTGTGTGGTTGAAAAACTTGCCTCTCTTATCTTATGGTAGATTTTCGGATAATGAAGATCGTAGATAATGGAAAATCACGAGAATAATTGAATAATGGATCGAAACAGAGAATATTGTATGGAGAGGTAAGCATCAGCGTACATTTCGTGTTATTGTAGATTGTATTGCATATAATTTGCATGGCAGTGTATATATTGACAAGTTCATTAGTTAGACGAATCATTTTTACTTTATTTTGATTTTAGTTTATGAGATAACCTAGCCCTGTTTGGTTCTAGTCTCTATCTATGTTGCCGTCGGTATAAAATTGAATATACTTGTGTACTTCGACATGTAAGCTGGTTAAAGATCTATTTCTGGCCGAATGTCGGGTTTCAAGCAGACTTGATTTATTTAGGCAGGATTTAGCTGTTTCTGTTCCTACCAGATTGTAGTATTTTAAGGTCATATTCATTAATAAACTCTTGGATTCTTTGAGCCCAATGTAACTTATAAGTTTTAAGATTTTGTGTTTTCTATTCCAAATCATGATGATAGTAGATCTTTTACTATATTTAAGTTTATGGTTAGATTATTTTCAAATCTTTGTAATATCGAACAGTATTTCAGGCGTTTATCCCTCAGGTTTTCAAATTAATTACTTTTTTGTGGTATTTTATCTTTTGTGGTATTTTATCTTTTGAAAATTGATCATATCAATTATCTATGGTCTCTTTTCCTTCCTGAAGTTTGGCTCTGCGCGGAGGCTGTATTTCTGAATGCGGATATTCCTAAAACGTTAAATTCACGTTGAAGAATAAGTGGCAGTTCTGATCCAAAGTGTTTTCTGTGATAAACCATTAAATATGACTAGCTTTAAAGATTGGATTTTCGTTCCATGAAACTGTTTTGAAGTTTCAAGTAGGTGTAACAATGTACATGTATTTGTATATTTAAGTTCAACACTGTATTCATCAATGCAAGAATAATGCAAGACCTTCTTGTGCACAAGTTGGGAACCTACAAATTAATTTACAATACTCAAATGATGACAATTGCATAAAAATCAGACAGCCGCATCCGGTTTTCGGACTTTTTTTAAAACAAAATTCTGGATTCCGACATTTAAATGTTCCGGATATAACATTTTTGTAATAATAAAATAAGGAGAAAACAGGACCGAAATTTTATTCCGGATTTAAGAGGATTCAAAACCAACATGACTTCACTTTAAACATCTCCACGAGAATATAGTGTTTTAAGATAAAGTTTGGGATTAAATGTTGTCTTTGCGAAACTACTTGTTTGTAGTCCCTACATGTAAAACCCACGAGACTATGCGTGTCATTTATCATTAAGTTCATGATTTAAAGCAAATAATTGTATCTATTTTCAACAGTTTTCTTTTATTTCGAGATAATTTTTGATAGTTCTATCGGTGTTTTTTAAATTGAAAATCTTTAAACTGAGGATTGAAAGCAATACAAATACCGATACCAGTTAATCAATAAAGGTTAGCCGATAGTTCATTGCCAATATTCATTTTACTTTAACTACCTAACTTTGTGTTAAAGAATTTTAAATATAACACCGACTTATCATTAATATTAATATTTCAGACAAAATATATGCTGTCATAAAATGAAAGAAGAAAAAGTAGTTAGACCCAGAACATCATTTTTTTCATTCATCATCGTATACAACAAAGAATTATTAATTATTAACTGTCATTAATTTTCTTAAAAGATACATGTATATCTTAAATATAAAGTCTAACAGTAAACACTTTTACATGTAATAATCTCGAATAAAGATCACGTTACTTGATGTGAACTTACTCCTCGCATACAAATTTTATTGCACTTTAAAAGTTGATACCTTTAGAAGTAAAATTATAATTCTTAAACACTGTTAGTTTCGATTTCGATTGCTTAACACGCAAAAAGGTAAATTCCAGGATGTTATAAATAGATCACAAGGATAGCATTTAAAAAAGCTAGTAGATGGCTCGTATAGCATATTACATCGAAGTGGGTGAGGTTTTATGTTAAAACTTTGAAATGTTTGCATGCAAAAACAAATAGAGAATATTGGGTGGCCAAAATATTTTACTTTACAAAATCGGGTTCCGACAGGTCAGGCAGAAAGTTACGAAGTATAATTAAAATCGGATGTTTTATATTAATCTAATGTGACGTGTGTTGAGAAAGACAGAGAACGTTGACTTGTAATGAGTCTCATGACATTATAAACTGAAGAAAGCCAATGGCCGAAAAAAATTGAAACAAAGAGTTTAAATAGACCTGTCAATGTGGATACAAAAAGTAAAATCTAACAGTTTTTACAATACTTTAAAAAATTTGCATTTTAAACAGAAAACTGAATAAAATACAAATACACATAGAAATTAATAATAATAATAATAATAATAATAATAATAATAATAATAATAATTACTAAAAAGCTCTTATACTATGTTGGTTCTTTCTAGTATTATATGACCCGGGACATCACCAGACCCGGAATCACATTTCAGCAGAATTTCTTCGTTTAGAGTTCCATTGAAACAATATTGATTTATAATTATCACATCGCACACAATGTGATTGGGCTGATGTGGTTAAACAGTGGCATACAACTTGAGAGCCACATATGATGTACTCGTATTACTTACACCCATAGACCTTTAACAGGATTTACTTCCATACACAAACCAAGGAAACCCTTACAACAGTGCAAAAATTGAATGAAAAGTTACAGACATAATAGATGTTATAAACTCAGATACCACTTCATTATTTAAGATATCTTACTAGATCTTAATTTTCTTAAAACTTGTTGACGGCACATTTATAATTTAATTGAATGTCGTCTTCTTATATATTTATCAACTGTGCGTGAGTCTATATAAAACATGGGTCGAAATATTCTAGATACGAATATCTCAGGAAACGTTCGTACTCCGTACTTTAGCGCGGTACAGAGAGCGTTTACCAGTCTAAGCGTCAAGATGACCAAGGCCAAGGAAACTCCGGATTTGGCCTGCTAGTTGCTTTCGAAACAACGATTTTGATTAGCTGCTATTTAATAGTCCAAAGATATTAAAGGATTGAAAAGGGGTATTCCTAAACTGATTTCCTTCATCCATAAAAGAATCAATAGAGAAAGCGAGAACCACCAACTTCCGTCCAAACGGCTTAACTTGATTTTCTTCGCTGTTTCATAGTAAATTCCTACCGTATATCCGGCCGCCCGTGGGCGAGCCGGAAAAATTCTTCTGCTCCAATAGACGGACTCCTCCATTATTCAATTAATGCACGAGGTATTTCTTTATGTTTGTATCAGTGACTAGATCAGACTGCTTTGAACAGATACGAATATATCCCACAAGGTAGTCAATGTCAGGTACTCTGACACCGTATTTTACAGGATTAAAATCTGTCTTAACAAATGACAACAACATTAAAATCTTCAGAATCAACTGAAATCGTTTCCCATTAGTTCTCTTAATTGCAACATCTTAGACTTACTACGGATTCTTTAAAATCCTCGGACATATACCTAACCATAAGATATCATTTCAAAGGTGTCATGGGATCCTGGGCTTGTTTTAAGAGTTTCAAATAACGACAATTATTGTTTATTGGAGTTGTTTTAATTTGTTTGTTTTCTTTTTTGTATTGTTGATGTGAGACGCCATATATCTTATAATACGAGAACATTGACTAGTAAAACGTCAGCATTTTTTATTAAACGGCGTAATGACATACCATACCGTTCAACTAGATAGTTTAAATGCCGTGGTATGCCGACGGCAGTTGCGTATGTACATTTACTTTTTTCGGTGAAAGTGAGTATTAGCCTGATTTTTACATTTTCCGCAATATCTTAGCTTATACAGATTAAGTCCATGTTTGTAACGTTATCTACTGACGAAATCATGACGTACACAGAATATTATTTAAAGAGAAATTGCAGAAAAAGTGTGCAAACTTTCGACAAAATATGTCATTTGATGTATCGATGTCTTTTTTATAACCAAATCTGAAATATTTGAAATATTCCATGATAAAGTTCAATTATTTCCCTGTAAGGTC
Organism: Corbicula japonica; assembly: GCA_038501625.1. Classification (NCBI taxonomy): domain Eukaryota; kingdom Metazoa; phylum Mollusca; class Bivalvia; order Venerida; family Cyrenidae; genus Corbicula; species Corbicula japonica. Next base: position 91,974 of record JAZAYU010000564.1, on the reverse strand, counting down.
TTGAAACCGCAGTTTCCAGTTCGCTTTATTTACAGAGATAATTACTTTTAAACTTGGTACGCCTTCGTGATTTTGTTAACACTGAAATATTGGTACAGACGAATGCAGTTTGGTCAGTACATTGGATAATGTAAACGGCAGTCAAGTGAAAACGCATTTCGACGTCGCTGTTGCCTGTTTTCTGCATATAGTGTATCAAACTCTAGCATGAAAATATCTAGGCTTTTCCTTGTTTTGTATTTCATGTACTAATAGATAAAGAAAACATTGAAAGAGTTAGTTTACCTAAATAAAACTTTTAAAAGAAAACACCTGAATTTTTTATAATAGTAATATTCTATGTACGTCATGATTTCGTCAGTAGATTCATTTTGAAACAGGGAATCAATCTGTATATTTTTTCTCCTAAGATATTGCGGAAAAATATAAAAATCGGGCCAATACTCAATTTTACAGAAAAACGTACATGTACATTCGCAACTGCCGTCGGCATACCAACGGAAATCACCATATCTTATTGAACGGTGTTCATACGGATAACAAAATATAGACATTTTGCAGTAATAGACTTGAGGCTGCTATTTTTATTGTGTCACAATTGAAGTTCTTTTTAAGAAAACATACATTCGATGCTGAAAGTTTAACTACATACTCGTATGTCTTTTTGGTTGTAAAAAGTGTCAGTTTTCTTTTGTGAAGAGAATGGAAAATAAAAGGGGTTACCCTGAAAAGTGACCTGAAACGAAAAAACACTGGATTAATAGACGTAATTAGACATATACAATCAATTCAAAAAGTAAAAAACAAAGCATACAATTTGTATTAAAAGCCGTGTCGATTTACCTATACAAGTGTAACCTATCGTTTTACGATTTTTTTGCATTTTGGGTCAATCCTGAAGGAAACATTACTTACATCACTTAACTAACTGCAACAATAACACAGCAACAACATAAAACAAAAATATTTATTAACATCTTCACATAACATTATTACAGCAAAGCAACAGAATAAAGATGATGCATCCATATAAACGATTAGCATGAGCTTTGCATCGTACACACGACGTCGTATATTCCCACGCATACGCAAATACACATGAATACAGACATAAACATGTGCACGCACGCACACTCACGCACACACACGCGCGCGCACACATACAATGATATAAGCATAAAGCAGTTTGTGAAGAATATATTTGCTACGCCTTGCAATTTACAAATTTGGCCTGTTGTTGTTCATAGTGTTCGGTACAATATTCTCAATATTCGGATTTCTGTGCGAAACGTTGCAATCCGCGTTAATGCGGAATTAATGTTCAACGTAATTTTTAAACAGAGAAAACAACAATAAGAAACGTTCAATACATATGTTTAAATTTATCCTCATAGAGCTGATTACTATAGTTTTGACCGCTGTCAAGTCTGCAGTCACTTGTATATAGTCTAGTCTATAAGAAAGCCATTAAAATTAGTGTAATGTGACCTTATGTGCATTGTGCTAGGGCCTCTATTTGATGTTTGCGCCCAAACACGATTTCCCATAAAAAGGTATCTCACAACAGCTAATGTTCCGATTGTATTTATCTTACTTACTATAGCACTTCCTGCATGAGCATCGCCATGCTTAAGGTCTACTATCAACAGCTCATCACTGGGAACTGCAATCATTAACGTAAAAACATATTTCCCTGATCGCGGTGCTGTAAAAATACCGGTTGATCTATCAAAACCATTGCCTTCATTAAATACGACATTGTCAAAGTCATTAATCCTTTCATTTTGATTGTAGTATGAGTCAGGAGTTATCATCTGAGCATCAAATGCCACTTTTTGTTCTGAAAATATAGTAATGCTGCTGATAACCATAGATGTATATGTTAATTATGAAAAGTTCAATATTCCTTAATAATTTATAAACATGTTATCATTTATAATAAACGATACTTGTATATTAAGAAAGAAACTTTTATAACTAACACTTACATTGTATTAATTTTGGCTGAATATACATGTATTTGATTACTAAGATAAAATGTCAACAAATTTCACATTACATTTTATAACAGTTTTAGCATGCGGAACTCTCATTTCACTATGTCATCAGTTGTGCATTGCATTAAAAGTAATAAAAATAAAAATTATAATAATAAAAATAAAAATAATAATAATAATAATAATAAAAATAATAATAATAATAATAATAATACATTCAGAATGGTCAGAAAAACATCTTGTTCTCAAGGACAGAATTGAACACTGAAATACACGAAAACGATGAACGATGAATAAAGGGTACAGTCGGTAATCTAATTAGAACTCCGATAGAGTGAATCAAATTGCGTTGGTATTTTTTCTTTCATCTTTTTACAATCGTGTATGTAAAGGTTTAACCACATATCAACACTGACACAAGAGGAGGCCTAAGACGAGAACGATATGCGGTACAAAACATCTAACTTCTAACTATACACCGCAAAACGTCAACACGCGCACGTTTTGCTATTGGTGGCGTGATTATTCACAAAGTCGGTGAATAATGATGAAACCCATGATTACGTGATCGTCAACGATACAATCGGTTCGTCAACTCAAGATGACGAAAATTATTTATATGCGCAAATCTTTTTACCACACCGCGTGTTATTAAAACTCGTATTATAATTTGAGAGTTAGCATCGAAATCGACCATTTATATGTATTAACACAAAATCGGTCTGTCGATAGTTGCTCGCGATGAAATTTTCCCGATAATGAAAAAAGGACTGCAAGAGTTTTACAACGAATAGGTCTTTTCAGGAGGTGACCGACTCTTATTTCTGTGTTTCTGGGCTCATTCTGTGTTAACTCTGACAATTGCTTTTTAGATTTTACTATTGCAAAGCACTCTAGTTCAAATTAAATTTGTTTAATTATATGATTAGTCTGTGTTCGTAACTGTTCATTCACAGTGGAAATCGCCCTGACCAGACAAAATGAAAGCATTTCAGGGATAACTGTTAGCTATACTACTGTTAGGTAACTATCTGTCTTTTAGGCTTCTACGGGGTTATATATCTTTATTTGACTTAGGCTGTATGTATACACAGTTATATATTATTTCTTTTGTATCTTTTCAGTAGACCGTGTTCATAGTTTTGGATAAACTTTTTCAAATAGACAGCGTGCTTATTTATGAACACGGTCTGAAAAAACCATGGTAGACTGTCCGATTCCTGGCTGCGACTACAAGATGTCCGGCCTAGAAGCAGCAATCGCGGCCGCTCTCATCACAGCGCACATCACCACCGACACTGCACCAACCACTGCTCAAAGGTTGAAAAAGATAAGAGACCTACCATCTTTGCCGAGAGCTCAAGCGAGAAATGGTTCTATTTTGAAACTAGATGGTTAGACTATGTGGATGCAACTAAACTAACAGGCAGGGATAGGGTTGTTAGCTTCTTGAATGTTGTGATGAACCACTCGGAAACGACTTCAAACGTTCTGCGGGAGGAAGCCTCACTAATAAGTGAAAAGAAGATGTATTTGCTGCAACCAAGAAACTTGCTGCTCGTAAAGAAAACACAATGGTAGCCAGAGTAACGCTTCACAACATGCGCCAAGACTGTGATGAACCAGAGCGTAGTTTTGGTGCTCGTCTATGAGGCCAAGCTGGCATGTGCAAATTTCTTATAATCTGCCCAAATTGTGACTCTCATGTCGACTACACCGACGCAATCCTACGTGATGTGTAAACTCGTGGCATTGCAGATGATGAAATACGATTACATATTTTAGGTTACAAGAATCAAGACATGGGCCTTGAGGAGGCAAAAGAAGCAGTTAAACGATCTGCCTCTCGTCTGCTAGATTTACACGCCGTAGAAGTTGCAAATAGTTCCTAGAGGAAGTCTAAACAGTCCACACTAAAGGACAAACAGGACGCATGTTCAAACTGTGGAAGAAAGGTCATGGCAAGAAACCTAATAGAAAAACAAAAATGTATATTTACAATCAATCGACATTCACAATAAATTAAAAAAATAAATCAATGCATTAATATTAAAACTTTTGCGACTTTCCAGCTTAACATTTACAGTGACTATATTTATGATACAACATGCATATTTTTTCGAAATTATTATTTTAAACAATGTTAACTCAAAAAAGTCACTTTTAGGAATCTGAATATGGTCAAAATTTGTACCCAGAGCTATTGTAACATTTTACCCCAAAACATGTAACATCATGCCCATGACCGGGGTATTAAGTTGTTACACGTTAATCTACTTGCTAAAAATTGTTTTTCTACGAATTCCATTTATATACTCTAATCGGTCTTATTTGTATTAAACTTTACTTCCTATAGTTTTAATTTCCACTATTTATATAACTGTTGCACAACTGATACAGTCACAATTCAGAAAAAAACAGTTAACAAAATGATCACGAAATATTACTCCGAGTAGTATCTGGGTCGGTTTAAATCTAAACAAACATTACGTAACATGACCTAGATAGCGGCCATCTTGTTACTATAAATTTACCGAATCGATTTACCGAAAGGAAGTGGCGGACCGAGACGACGCATTACAAAACTGAACGGAGAAAAAAATTCGCTTAAACTCAAAACATCCATAGTAACCATTGAAAATAACGATAAACTATGTATGGCGAGAGCGATCGAAGTGGCATGGGCAAAATTACGTAGATGTACCGACGACAAATGGAAGGATATTACCAAACAGCGCGGCAAAAAAAGCAATTTGGATTTAGTTTTGGAAAATCAGAAAGTTTCACTGATACACTACCAACATATCTGCAATAAGAATAGGAAAGAACAAGAAAAACTCGCGATTACACTTAGTCAGAAAGCAGGAGTACCCTTGGACCGACCCGCGAGTTTAAACGACGTAGAGGCGTTCGAAGATGTCCTGGGAGTGCGCGTGATGGTGGTCAGTGCTAGACTGGGTAACAAATTTTTTACCAGCCCCAGTACAGACGATCGTCCATGCATATACATTTACATCGTGGACGACGACCACTTTCACGCCATTACCAGCATCACAGGATTCTTCAGCGCCATATAATTCTGCTCCAACTGTATTAAACACTTTAACAACAAGGAAAGTCACCAATGTGATAGTTATTGTATTATATGTAAAAAAGGACCAATGCCCGTAAACGGAAAACACAGTAAAATGTCAAGACTGCAATATGGAATGCAGATCGCAAAAATGTTTTAATAACCACAAAGAAAAAACAGTAATCAAGAAAGGAAAGTTCAAAACCAGCGGACCCTCACAATGTCAAAAATATTGGAAATGCCCCCAGTGTTATAAAGTGCTAAGGACAGACAAAAGGAAGAAAGAAGATCACCAGTGCGGGGAATATCAGTGTACAGCATGTGAGCAATACGTTATGGACGGTCATTTATGTTATTTAAGAGCAACACCAGCAAAGGAACATTATAATTCTAACTTTATATTTTTTATTTTGAGTGAAGCCAGGATGAAGTGACAGAATGTGAAAATGGATTTAAACCTAGTACAAAAATTGGATGTAAAGATTGTCAATCACAACAGGTATGTAAATCTTGCTCTAAATGTCAACACTGTAAATCGTCTTGGTGCGGAAAAGCCACGCATCGTCCTAACTTTGTAGTGGCTCATTCATTATGTCAAAAATGTATCGATAAACCTTTAACCCCAGAATCTGTTTGTACAAAGTGCGGGACCCGTTGCGACAAATGTGACAACTCTGATCTGCATGACAATGAATACCCTGGACCGTGTCCTGGAACATGCGGATTCAGAGAAGTGACATTTGAAGGAGCGGATACCGCCGAAAAATTTTTTGAATGGTTATTTTCCCCTCAGCACACATATTTCAAAGTTTTGGCTCATAATATGAAAGGTTACGACGGCTATTTTTGTTAGAATATTTAATAGACCAATCGATGAGACCCACCAAGATTATTTACAGTGGTTCAAAGATTATGTATATGACAATAGAGTAAGATTTACATATCAAAGCGATTGACAGTCTCAACTTTTTACCTATGAAATTGTCGGCCCTCCCTAATGCTTTTGGATTGACTGAATTGAAGAAATGATGGTTTCCCCATTATTTCAATACCGCGCAGAATCAAAATTATGTAGGCCCTTACCCAGATGCTCAATATTATGAGTGAGAAAGAGAGAACCGAATTGTTAGTGTGGTTGAATAAGGGAAAGAATGACATGTTTGGTTTTAGAAAAGAAATGTTAGAGTATTGTAGAAGCGATGTAGATATTTTAACACAATCATGTTTGAAATTTAGAGACTTGTTGATCAGTGCTACGGGTGAAAAAGTTGAGTTTGTGAATGAGAAAGGAAAGAAAGATGAAAAGTGGTTCTGCGCCGTGGACCCATTCGATTCCGTCACCGTAGCTTCCGTTTGCATGAATGTTTTTAGAACAAATTTTTTGGAAGAAGAATGGAAAGTAAATTTAAAAGGCAACAACGATTGGGTTCCTGCTAAATTATTAGATGGGAAGCTATCGGTGAAAAAGGGAAACGAATGGATCCGCGAAACCGAACTACGGAATGCGAAAGTGAAAGAGAGAGAGTTTGTTAGTTCCCCTATAGCAAAAGTTCCTCCCAGTGGTTACAACGATCAATACAGTGAAGTGTCTATACAATGGTTAGAGTGGATGGCGTGTAAGAAAAATATCAAAATTCAGCACGCTTTAAATATCGGAGAGAAATCTTTACCGGGAACACATTACAAATTAGACGGTTTCTGCGAAGAAACAAACACGGCCTATGAATATCACGGTTGTATATTTCATGGATGCCCTGATTGTTTCGCAGACAACCGAGAAGAAACGCGCCATCCACTCACCAATCAATCATAAATGAACTGTACGCGTTAACATTGAAAAAGAAAGCTTACATCGAACAGTTAGGCATGAAATATGTTTGCATTTGGGACCACGAATTCAAAAAACAAAAGAACCAAAACACCGAACTCAAAGAATTTGTAAAAAGTTTAGATTTAATGGATAGGTTAGACGCTAGGGCAAGTTTCTTCGGCGGTCGCACCAATGCTAGTCAACTCTATTACCAAGTACTTGACCAGGAACAAATCAAGTACGTGGATTTCACGAGCTTGTATCCATGGGTGAATAAGTATTGTCAGTATCCCGTAGGTCATCCCACCATCATCACCAAAGACTTTAAAAACTTTGAAAACTATTTCGGAATTGCTAAAGTAAAAATATTACCACCTATCATCCAGTACTTCCGTATCGCTCAAATAACAAATTGAAATTCCCACTATGTAGGACCTGCGCGGATACTGAGAATCAAAACCCATGCGAATATTCAGATCGAGAAAGAGAGTTGACTGGTACTTGGTGCACCCCGGAGATTCAAAATGCCCTCAAATTAGGGTATCAAATTACAAAGATTTACGAAATATACCACTGGGAGGAAACTACACAATATGACCCCAAAACCAGAACAGTAGGACTGTTTGCCAATTACATAAACACATTTCTAAAGTTTAAGCAAGAGGCAAGCGGTCCCCCTGACTGGATCAAAACAGGAGAAGATGCGACACAATACATTCAACAATATTTACAGAAAGAAGGTGTTTTGGTGGATCAGAAAAACATTCGGAAGAATCCGGGTTTGAAAGCTCTGGCCAAATTATGTCTCAACAGTTTCTGGGGCAAGTTTGGTTCTTTCACGAACTAGAGGCCAACCTATTCTTCCAACTGTTTTCCGATCCAACGAAAGAACCTCTCAATTTCCATATACTTTCGAATGACATGATACAAATAGAATGGCAATATAAACAAGACTGTAAACCAGAAGATAACAAAACAAACATTTACCTAGCTACATTTACGACGTGCTGGGCCAGACTCAAACTCTACGGTGTGCTCGAAAAGCTCGATAGACGAGTACTGTATTACGATACAGACAGCGTCATCTATGTGAGTCGCCCTGGACAGTATGATCCACCGTTAGGAGATTACTTGGGCGAACACACGGATGAGCTTAGTGGAGGCAAGTACATCGTAGAATTTGTGTCTGGCGGGCCTAAAAATTATGTATACAGAACCAACAAAAACAAAGAGACTTGCAAAGTCAGAGGATTTACTTTAAATTATACAAATAGCAGACTCATAAATTTTGAAAGTGAAAAAGCAATAGTGACTGATCAAAATAGCACACAGACCATTACAGTAACAAACCCTAGCAAGATATGTAGAGATAAAAGAAAAAGAAAATTGTACAATAGAGAAGAAAAGAAACTTTATGGTATACACGAAACGCAGAAAATTGGATAATTTTGGTAAGTACCTTATGGATTTTAATTTATGTATATACTGTTTTAATAATTGCTAATCATGTTTTCATTTTTGAACGCGTTTTTGTCAGTTTGCTTGTATTTTACCATAGACACTGTTTTTGTCAGTTTGCTTGTATTTTACCATAGACAATGTTTTGATTTTTGTTATTGTTGTACTCATTTTTTATGCTCACGTTTCAAAATGTGTGAAGCTTGTTTCCATTTTTTACATATTGATTGTATATATTTGGTTATGAGAATGATTGTGTATATTTTGTTATTGAAATGATATTATGTTATTAAAAATACGTAAGAATAGCTTGTTTTGTCGTTAGTATCATCCCATTATACGTAAGAATATGAGTATTGCCGAGACTAATACCCCCGAAAGGGATGCTTTCATTCAATTCCCAAATACTGAAGATGAAAGAAGGTCTAACGGAAGACGGTGGCATTTATTAGGAACTCGCTTGCCTCAGACGGAGATTGTCTACTTTTGTCAGATGACCATCGTTTATATTATCATTATTACTTTCATCATCAACTTATCCTTACAAAACGGCAAGAACGAATTGTAGATTAGCCTGCTCAGTAGTTGTATCGGTTACGCCCTCCCTAGTAACAAACTGAAGAAATGAAATCGACATCATCACTAGAGCCTTGTTCCGGTATTTGTATCAGTGGTCAAACGGGAAGCGGGAAAACGCAATGGGTTTATTGGTTTTTTATAGAATATGAATGACATGTATTCTACTGATCCACCGACGCGAGTGCTTTACTGTTATGGAATCTATAACGATTTATTGGACATCATGGAGCGAAACATACCGAATTTTAGCAGTAAAAAAGGGTTACCGTGTTCAGAGGAGTTGGACGAATTCACGAAAGACCGACGTAAGAAACTAATTGTTATTGACGATTTGATACACGAGGTCGTACAAAACAAGGAAATGGAACTTTTATTTACTCAAGGAACGCATCATCGTTGTGTAAGCGTCATTTAAATAACTCAAAACCTGTATCCTAAAGGCAAACATGCCAGAACCATCGCACTGAATACATGGTACATGGTGTTGATGAAAAATCTGAGAGACGTATCTCAGGTCGGTATTTTAGGACGTCAGATATACCCCGGTAAAGTCAAAGATTCATGAAAGCTTATGAAGACGCGCAAAGCACGAAACACGGGTACTTGCTGGTGGATATGAGTCCACACGGAGAAGATACATATCGCCTTAGGACACACATTTTTCCGGAAGAGGACCCTATTGTGTACCGACTGACGTAAGAACGTATGGGACGAAAAGATGCGTAAGAATAATCATGGTAGCGCTGATAAAACAACAGTATTCTTTTCTGAAATTATTCGTGCAGACGACTACATCGCAAAGGAAAGCGCTATTGAAAACGATCACGAGAAATCAGCTGAGAGCGCTAAGTCAAATTGCTCATAATATAATTAAATTCAAAATCAAACTGACACCGGATGAAAAGGAAAAATTTAAACGGGAGAGACGTCTAGTTCACTTGCTGGGTGATAGAAATTTGGGATATCGACGAAAAAAGGAAGCCATTCAGAATAAACAACGACTAATATACACTCTTTTGAACATTGCGGTTACCTAATATTTAGAGTCGCTTATACAGTAATGGAGAAGCTGATACTGATACAGTTTGACAAATACCAGCGTCTTCTCGAAGCTTCGCAAGTCGGCTCAGGGACAAAGAGAGGATTACCGCCAGGAAAACGTGCTACACCCCCACCACCCCAAATAAAGCCAGCGGCGTTTAAAAGGAGCGGATGGAAGCGCCAGAGACAATCACAATTGTAGATTGGATATCATTTTAAAAAACAAAAAGACATTGTGTTTCATATTTTTATTGAATAAAATCATATATACAAACATCAAACTAGTTTGCTTTCATTTACAAACGACACAACATATCGATCATTAAATCGTCTGTCCTTGAATTTGAACGGTTTTACAATATCCATCATCGTCATATTGACCCGTCTAGCCTATACAAAATAGACGAATTAATGACCACAAACGTCAGAGTCGGAGCTTTGTAACTGATTACAGTTGATCCAATAGGGATTTTTAGAACCCTTTCAAAGTTCACGCCATAATCACTGGGTCGTTTTCCGACAGAATCGAAGAAATAGTCCGGACCATGTCTCGAAGAGTGAAAGGTCACCCAGAGTTTGCCAGGCCCGTCACTCGTATCAGTATTAGATATAACGAATCCATCTTTCCGTATTTCAACTCGGTCCGCCGCGCATATGGTTACGGGATATCCTCTTAGTAGTTCTTGGAGTTCAAAGTTATTCATTTCACATACACGCCTCTAGCCGCTGTAATACTGAGAATCACGGGAAATGTAGCGTACATGATCAAAGTGACGCTCTCTGGTAAAGGGGTGGCAAACTTGAGTTCCAATCGGCAGTGTCCTTTTCTTTTCGTGTTTAACGAGTAATAAGGATCAATGTCAAGGACGTACGAACAGAACCCATTGTTATATTCTTCTCGCGATATGTTTACGTCGATCCTGAAAGTAGCTATCGTCCTGTAACATTCTACGAACTGATTGCCTCCGTAATTAGGTTGTAATGGTTGTGAAGGGTACGACTGACCATCAACGTATAGACCCACCGAACTGCAGTCATAATTTTGAAATTGAAGGGATTTTTCTTGTAATCTCCAATATAAGCTGTCCTCGCTACTAGTCCCACAATGAGTTTACTGGGCACTAAACCTTGAAACATGTCATTAGGACTGTAGCTTTACTGCCCCGCCGCTATGGATGTGGTCTTGATTTCTGATCGTAGATAAGGGTATATGGCTGAAGCAGTTTTTCGTGCGCCAACAGTACGCTAGATGTCACTCGTTGTACACATAGTTTAAAACGAGCATCGACTATTTGTACCTTCTCATTAGGAATTTGTGTGTCTGATAAGAGTCGAAAAGAATTTAGACTAAAATATAGTTTGATTCCGATTGAATCACCGTTAATCAGTAACTTTGGTTGTTGAAACAGGTCCAGGAGTAGAGGTCCTTCCAAATCAACAATTGCTCCGTTTTTTGTAGCACAATACCTCCGGTATAGTCCCCCATTAAATCCCTGATAATTTGTTGCGTCCAAGATTCCGGTATCTTTATAAAATAATTGACTGGACGACATATTTTCTTGAGCAGATCTGTTAGTTTTAAGGATGGTATCGATATACACTTTATAAGGATAATCTGCCCCAGTATATGTTAGAGGTGTTTGTTGAAACGCCACATCAACTTTTTAAAATATTGTATTTAGTGGTAGGTTGATCAGTGCAACGCTTTGATCTCCTACGGTATTGTCTGTGCTGTCCATTATTCTCAATTTGACGTTAATGACGCTTCATCCTAGGTCAAGATAGGCCGCTGACTGTGCTGGTATGTTGAATTCCATGACCGATGATCCGGTAATCTGATTGGTTGGTCGATATTCGATCCATTCTCTAGAAACCAATGAAGTGTCCGATGGAGCAAAGATGGAAAGTTCTTGTTGGTGGCAATCGTCTCGGTTCATTGTAGATTAATATTTCAGCTGACTTTCGGGATCGTAAAAGTATGGTGTTCTACGTTTACGTGGTGACACTGCGTTTTCCTGATTCTTACGTTTAGTACCTGCGCTATTCTTACGTTCTTCCGCTTGTTCCGATTTGGCAATCTCTATAGCTTGAGCCACGGGGGTTACTAGATTGACCACGGAACGTTGAATGTCTTCCTCCTCTTTCAATTTTCGATATCTGGTACCACTTCCCACGATATATCGTCCCATATAGTCGGGTTGCACGTAACCGTCTCTCAAATCTTTGAAATGTTGATACCATTTTTCGTTGTCTGGAATATACGGTACCCATCTTTGTTGTTGGTAATCGTAAACCTCTATGGAGCCCATGTCTTACGCAAATGAAGGACGCAGTGAAGATCGTTGGATTGAAACTCTAACGGATTCAGATTCTCATCTACCACGTACGGCCTGATTGCGTTCAGATTGGTTACTTTCACGCGTTCGTAAAATGGGCTAGTAAACTCTTCAACTTTTAGTTTCTGATAATAAATTTGAATCTCAATGTTTCTCAACACAGGGAGTAACGTTCCTCTAACGTAAGACTCCTCCAAAATATCGCAACAAACGTACAGACTCCTGCTCTTTAGTGTGAAATTGCAGGTCAAAGATTTCTCTTTCAGACCACACACCCAATCTCCGTCAAGGTTATAAATCTTGGGAAACTGAATCCAGAAATCAGACGGGTCGTTCTTCTTACGTATGTCGGTAGAGTCCCGACAACTTAGATACAAGTAAACGTCATTCATGGTTATTTTTGCGCGATCGCTTTTTCCTTTCTTACGTAGGTCTTATTGTTCTCTAGCCGCCCTCACCTCGTCAATCACAGTCTGTATTAAATAAACTCTCTAATAACGCGGGCATCACGTAGTGATATTGCTCGACCAAACTCTTTTTCCTGGCAAAACTCACTCTTGTTGAAACCAAAGTTCTTAGCAGTAATCGCCTCCTTTCAAACAGCCGCAGGTGTCTTCTTAAAGGGTTCAACAGCCTTTTCACAACACAACTTATCGCTTTCATCTGAAGTCTCGAAATATTTCTTAACATCGTTCTACGATCTGTGACACTAGCGTCCCTTAAAACGGTTAAATAGTTAATAGCTAGGAACACGGTTGATGATTCCATGGTTATTCAAAACAAAGCTCTTGTCTCCTTCTTACAAAGTATACATTTCTTCTCAATCAGCGCAGGGTAAACCACATCCTCTACATCCTCTGTCCTTTTAATTCCCGTAATAATAACTTTTCCGGTGTAAAAACAACTGAATGTTATTCCCCCTTTCTTGATGTAAGCCGATGGGAATAATTCTGGCTCGTAACTGCCTTTCATATCCGCGGTATGCTCATCTAACTTTAGGGGACCACTGACTCGATGGTAACCGGAAACGGTCAACAGCTTCACGTCTTGGAGTGTAAGCGTATAACCCAATCGTTGTAGCTTTCTGGCATATCGTCTCAGTCTTCTTAATCCCTGATGTATCGTGCTGACGGGTCCGTTGCAATAAATTGTCCCGTTCGCGAACACTTAACAGTTTCCTCCTATATTTTTATGTTGCCATATCAACCCAGGAAATCTTCGTCGGTCGTATCTCGCGTTTGACAATAGGTAACATAGTCGTCGTAGATCGATGACGCAACCCAAACTAGCGCTATAAACTGCATTTGTAATCTTCATGGTAACGTCCTTAGAGCGAATGAAGCGCTCATCAATAGTTCACTGGTATTTAATGATGTCACGTGATTTTAATTTCGGTTGTTTTGATTGGTCTACGAATATCGTTGTAAGTCTGCTTCAGAGATCTAACTGTCGTACTTTTTTGGCCAGTGTAACCATCGCACCAATACTTCCTTCTGTCCCTTGCGAACTCTTCTCTTTAAAATCTTTTCAATATGATATTCGGTGAACTCGTCTACATTAACAGACTTTAGTTCGGACTCGTTAAACGTACCGTCAATGTTATCCCCTTCCCAATCCACCAAGGCGTACACCGGAAGCCCTTCTCTTTTTAAACGTTAGAAGATTTCACCCGTCCACTTTTGAGAGTATTCTCTATCAAATACACTTCGCACGTGCGACAGGCGAATAGTCTGGCCAAACTTGTATTTGTATCTAATAGGTGACTTTACCATCTGTTTACTTCCGAGTAGATATTGTTGTAAACGCCTCTCTGCTTCATTTTCTTCTGTTATGCTGCCTGGTGTCACGCCCAAATTCCTATGCACTGTATGATTGTAGCTCGTGACCAAGTTTTGCAAGACGTTTATATACTTCTTTGTTCTTTTCTTTAACAGGTACCGGAATATCTTGTGCTTCAATGTTTTGATTGAACGCTCGGCGCAACTGGCTTTTGTTTCTGTATTGTACGCATAAAAGTGGTGAATACCTAGACTAGATAAATATTTAATGACCTCCTTGGATCTAAATTCCATACCCCTATCACTCCGTATTGTGTTGGGTTTCCTCGGTCCGGATAAAATTGTATAAAGGGCATCTCTAACATCAGTACCCTTTTTACTTTTGATAGGCTGAACGTGGGCGAAACGCGAGAATATGTCGAATGTCACCAAAACGTACTTGTAACCGTCATTATCTGTGGACAAATCAACCATGTCAATCAAGTCTATATCCCAGTGACTGTCTATACCATCTACCATTACCCTGGAGCGAGTAAATCGCCGTCTCGCCCCCTTAGTAAGAGAGTAAGATTCTTGATCTTGTAACCATTTTCGAATACGTAGCCTGCAAATCTTAATTTTGTTTTGGGACTTGACATACTGATACAATTTTTGTGGTCCGAGAAAACTGGCCGGGGAATCGGGATCAAAGTAAATAGAAGTCATATACTGTTTCCAGTTTGACACTTTTTTTATATACATACACAATCATACATTCTTACAAACGAATTTACAACAAATTAGCATACAATGAGGTTCTATTTTGTACATTTAAATGTTTACAAGTCTTTCTGCACCTTCTCTAGCTTCGACATGCAACTGTCTACATCTCAACCACCACTTCAATTCATCTATTAACATCAACGTAATATAATACAGTCCAAACATGGTTAACGTCTAACAAATAGATTGGTTCCACTGTTTGTTCCAAATGTGTTGCCCCCGTTTTGTCCAAATCCCAGTCCAGATCGCTTCTCAAATGTAAAGCCGCCTACAGGTTGAACCTTATCCTCGGTGGGGTAGCCAGTCATTTTCAAGTAAATGCATGCCGGAGACCATTGTTCGTGTTCCGTCCAAGGTTCATCGTTGGGTTCCCATGACGATAATTCACCCCGCAGGCAAAACAAGTCACTTTGTCCGCAGTGCCTGTATAGTTAAAACCGGCCTTAGCCAATGCTTCTTTATTCGGTCTTATTTGTTTCGACCAATGTTCAAACGTGCGCAGTCTATCTTCATAAAATGTTATATCTGGCTTGATAAATCTACTGGTCATGATAGAATCGCTATGTTCCATGCTACTCGTTGCGTGTCTTCGATGGAAGTGAGGTTATCATGCAGTGACTTTCATTATATAGACTGACAGTGTTAGTGATTGGTAGTTATTTTTAGAAACGGTTCGCCATTGGTTCACGTGACTTCACCAATTCATGTAATCGTTTGGGTTGCATTCTGAGCATAGCAACGCCCCCATCTGGTTCATATGATCACTTTGTAAGTTAGGTACCACTGAGTCCAATTCCGGTAACGCGTGTCCAATCTCTGGCAATAACTCTTTCAACCGTAAATATTCCGCCGGTCTCAAGCATATCCCCTTTTTGGTAGGTACTATCTCTGTTTCGGGCTTCCAGTATTGTCGTACGTCAACGCACACGCTACCTTCACCAACATTACAGTAAACGTTTCCTCGCAGGTGACTTCCGTAAGACTGCTTGTCCTTCAACGATTTGTCCACATACTCTAGCTGATCCACAAGATTCTTATATCGCATCATGGTCAGGCTGATGCCCTTTTTCGTGGGTTTGTCATCCTGCTATTCTCTGATGTCGACTCTAAGTGCGCCTTTCCATTCATTCACACACACACATATCTCGTATTTCCGATACTCAACTTGCATCTATTGCTAGCGATGTTTCTTGTTCTAGTGTCAGACCAATTATGACTGAGAATGTGTCTGGCGCTGTCTTTTATAGCCCAATGTCTGTTCTGAATGGTCGTTCGTTCTGACACCTGATTGGCTGTTATATTGGGAAATCAGCCAATGGGATACGCCGTGATTACAAAGTTTACTTTTTTGTTCTTGTGTAAATCACTTTAACCTTGTTTGTCGGTTTGTTGGTATACCAAGTCTTTCCAATATAATGATTGAAGGATTTGACGAGTTCAAAGCGTTTGCCGCGTTGTTTCATTTCGTCCGGAATATTCAAATACTGATGGATACAGTTATCCATAATTTCTTTGCTAAAAAACACAGAAGCGCTTAATGCTTTTCGAGCGCTTGGATCGACAGTATGACCTTCATGTTGAGGTCTTAAATATTTAGTGCGCGACCGACCCATCGTTTAAGTATTTACCTGTGACGTTTCTTCGTCCAACCACAGCGTCTTCACGTCAGCCAAACGGGTGCAATCAATCACACAAGCGTAAAGGAGGTATGACGGGTATCGATATGTTCAGAAATGATAAAATATTAAATTTCCGGTTTATGAAAAAATAAAACATTTTTATCGTTTCATGAACACATCTGCGGGCTGAAAATGAAGAAAATCAAAACAAAATGCGGTTAAAAAATATAAATTCTAAAAATCCGATAATAATGTTTTTCAACCTGTTACGGTAGTCAGAGGAACATGTTTACCAAATAATTAAAATACTTATTTTTGGGGTTATACAATAATTTAAATTTTTCTTCGTCAGATAGAAAATGTAATAACTTTTATCACTTGTGGGTGAATAACAACTTTTATCAATAATAAAAGAAGTCTATAGAAATCAGTTAACACCTTTTATCAATACCCGATATCTTCAATAATAGAACTAAATGAATACGCTTCAAAGAACCGACGTATGAATAGGAACGTAATATCTTTTATCACTATCTAATTTTCAAAATGAGGCTAACAAAGAATAGAATGTGCTTCAAAGAAGAGGTGTATCAAAAGAATACGTAATGTCTTTTATCATAAATTTATATTATTTACTTATTCAATAACAATAAATGAAATGGATCGGTGAATGAATAGATACTTAATATCTTTTATTACTATCCAATTAATATTATTGGCATTTCTTTTATTCCATTATTGACTTGAATAAACAAAGGTATTTCTGATAACAATTAATGGAATGCGCTTCGAAGAATCGGTGTATCAATAGAAAACGTAATGCCTTTATCATTATCTAATCTATATTATTGACATAAACAGTCGAAGGTATTTCTTTTATCCCGAAGAATGGAATCAAAAGAAGCACCGTATCAATAGAAAACGTAATTTCTTATATCACTTGGATAGGTGAATAGCACCTTTTATCAATAATAAAAGAAGTCTATAGAAGTCAGTTGACAATACCTATAACACCTCTTATCATACCCGTTATCTTCAATAAATACGCTTCAAAGCGGCGGTATATGAACATCTACGTAATATATTTTATTATTAACTCATATTATTAGAACAGAACTGAACAAAACAAAACTTTATTTCTACCCAAGTGCGCGACCGACCCATCATTTAAGTATTTACCTGTGACGTTTCTTCGTTCAATCAGAACGTTCGTAGTAGAAGTAATGGTGGTGATTGTGGCGGCGGCGGCGGCGGAGGCGGTGGTTGATCACGCTTACATGCTCAACAGTCTAACCCACGTTACATTACCGGCGTCATTGTATGTTTGGATAGCGTGGAGTAAAGATCGGGTACGTGTATTTCACGCGTGAGTGAATTTATTTTTAAATAAGATATAATAAATAAAGCTCTATAAAACTTTTTTCGTACACTGTCAGAAAAATATCTCGTTATTTCATATAATCTATACTGTGATCGCTAAACCAAATATTAAATGAAAGACTTTTTTTTCTAAAACAACTCATTTTCCAGGTTTTAAAAGTAATTTAAAATACATATTATATTGTATCAAAGAAACACAACCAAGTCCTAAAATGAAACATTTATTAATTGTCTGCGACGCGGAGCAAAAAGCCGATAATTTGGTAAACACCTTTTATGAACAATGAATGAAGTCTATACAAATCAGTTGACAATACCGATAACACCTTTTATCAATATCCGATATCTTCAATAATAGAACTCTTTGAATGACAATAAATGGAATGCGCTTCAAAGAATGAATAAAAACGTAATATGTTTTATCAACTTCTTAAATAATAGAATTGGTATTTCTTTTATTACAATGAAATGCGCTTCAAAGAAGGTATTATCACTAGAAAACGTAATATCGTTTATCATTATATTATTGACTTGAATTATGAACGGTATTTCCTTTATTAAACAAAGAATCGAATTTAAAGAACCGACGTATCAATAGAGAATTAATGTCTTTCATCATTACCTAATTTATAGTATTGGTATTTCTTTTATAACAAAGAATGGCATGCGGTTCCAAAGAATTTGTGTCTGAATAGAAACTTAATTTCTTTTGTCATTATGTTATTGACTTAAACAATCAAAGGTATTTCTTTTATAACAAAGAACGCAATCTATTGAATAGGCCTATCAAGAGACTAAATGTCTTTTGTCATTATATTATTAACTTAAACAATGAACGGTATTTCTTTTATTAAGCAAAGAATGGAATCAAAAGAACCGGCGTATCAATAGAAAACGTAATATCTTTTATCATTAATTTATATTATTGACTTGAATAATCAAAGGTATTTCTGATAACAATGATTGGAATGCGCTTCAAAGAACACGTGTATCAATAGAGAATTAATGTCTTTTATCATTACCTAATTTATAGTATTGGTATTTCTTTAAAACAAAGAATGGAATGTGGTTCTATAGAACCCATGTATAAATAGAGTAATAAAGTCTATAATCATTATCCATTTTATATTATTGTCTATAACAATAAAGGGTATTTCTTTTATAACAATGAATGAAATGAAAAGAGCAAATAGAAACGGTACGTTAATGAATGGAAAGAAAAGAGCCAATAGAAACGCTTTTCTATAATTATATCTTTGAACGTTGATGTTCATTTAGTCGCTGGACACCGAGGAGTGAACATCGAAACAGGTATTTGCGATATTTTTTATTTCTTTTTTTTTTAATTTCTAAAACAACATGACGTCATATTCACTGCGGTTTATCATGTGTCTTTTGTTTTCAGAAAATGATGTTATGTAATCTTTATTTAGAAAATGATGTAATATAATTTTAGAAAATGATCTAAATACATTATTGTGATCTTATTTTTCAATATATAATGATATGTTATATTTAATGACAATAGATGATGTAATGTTGCTACGTCATCCGCTTATATGCAAATGAGATTTTATTTATAGTTACAAGATGGCCGTTATCTAGGTCATGTATTTATAGTAACAAGATGGCCGCTAACTAGGTCATGTATATATAGTAACAAGATGGCCGTTATCTAGGTCATGTATTTATAGTAACAAGATGGCCGCTATCTAGGTCATGTATTTATAGTAACAAGATGGCCGCTATCTAGGTCGTTACGTCATGTTTGTTTAGATTTAAACCGACCCAGATACTACTACTCTGTAACAATATGCCCCATCACCCACGTAACAATTTACCCCACACATCCCTTGCCGCACTTCAGAGTCGCTAAATATAACATAGAGCTCGGTTTATTTGTATTACTAGTTTAAAAGAAAATACAAATATTTATGTTAATTTTTGTTGTGTTTAAGACTTGTATATGCAAGAAAGAGGAAATATCGAAATATTTTCCAAATTCGGAAAAAAATTACTTTGACATAGTAAAATCAATTTTTCCCAGCTAATTTGAATATTTCCCGGGCAATTTGAATGAAATTTACTCTAAACATAGAGGAATCTTAGAGGGTTAATTTAGTATCCATACAAACTTCAACTGTGATGCGAGTTCGTTAAGTGCAACAACTTACCCCAGGTAACAACTATCCCCGGTCTCCCCTACCTTCAATAACTTAGCGGAAATATGGACGAAGAACAAACTCATACTTACTCTCCTTCTCAGATATTCTATTTGACAGCGAGGATATATCCGATGACAAAGATGACGATGTGGATGACAATGATGAGGAGACCGACGATATCCGCGTGGATAACGACTTTAGTTCTGGTTGTACGGTATAGGTCTGTGTGTACGATATGGAAGACACAGTTGATGACAAGGAATTTAAACTGTTCTGTAACGAATTGAGAGATGTATGTGTGGTACCTGTAAAACAAGATAATAACACCATTGTAAAGATATAGGAATATTAATTTTATTTATTCAAGTAGATTAACTCTTTCCCAAGTCTATCAATTCTCTTGAAAAGTAGGATATTGAATGCAAGTGTTGCGTGCATTTCTAGTGATACACTAATTCGTAACAAGCATCCCGAAATAGATTCTCCAGATCCTGCAATTATTTTACAATATCTACTTTTATAGATCTTAAATAAAAAAATGTTGGTCTGGAAAAAGGAAACAAAACTAAATTTTGTGTTCAGGTGAAATCGCCAATAAGCACAGTTGTCGTTTCACTGTTAACTGTAACTGACAAGCAGGAACTATCTGGGTCATGTGTAATTGCATACTTACTTTGCTTTCTTGCAATATCATCTGTCAGTTTTTTCTCAGTTTCTTTTATATTCGACTGCATGCTTCTCTCCATTGTCTTAACTATCTCGCTAATATTGTTTGTTGTAGAATTCCAGTCTGATTTTAGTGTTTCAATGCCTGTCGCCAAAGCCAAAGCGCTGCTGTTTGTAATGTCATAAATTTCTCCTGTCAAGTAAACTAATAGGTTAAGAGTAAGGTTATGATTTACAAGCTAAAGAGAAAATATAATAGTTGAAGATAAATATCAACATGCAACAGGTGACTAGACACTGAACCTTATTATTTACTGGAACTTAGTGCAAGCTTAATTGTTTCTTAACACAGTGTATTATAGCTTAATGTAAAAATGTGTTTTGGTTCCCTTTAACGTATTGTCTAACAAATCAAATCTTTTCACAATTTGTTTATTTTCTCAGAATCCTATCCAGTCGTTCAGGCATATTAAGTTGTATATTTCTATAAAATGGTGTATTATAGTGATTTCTGGCATTTAATTTTCTCAAACTATTTTTCGCAACTAGTTCCACAGTTTCTTTATTAAATTTTTTGAACATTCTCAAAAATGGCTAATATGAACTAGGGCACTGCCTCTTATCGAGCTCAAGCTGTAACAATCTCGGATAATGTTTTATAATGTCATGTATTTGGCCAAAATATTAAAAAATAAATTGTGTCAAACATTTGTTAGCCTACTCATGCATGATATAATTATGTGATTTTTGGAAAGAATTTAGGTCTGCATCAACTTTCTCTGAATTCAGCTGCACAACTTGCAATCTGACTTTTACTAAACATTTGCGGTTTTTAATGTGTAGAACACAAAGGCTTCTTGCTTAAATGTTACAACCCAAATGTTTTCCATTACCTCGATTAACGCAATATTGAATATCGCGGAATTAAAATGCAATGTCATATTTTGATAATGAAATCATGTTGAAATCATGTGCACATGACAGAAAATACGGTATTTTTTTACACTTTTAATTCCCAAATATGAAAATTCTTCATTGATACATGTAATTTCTAATATTTATGTCACATTGAGCGTGAAAATTAATATATTATTGACTGAAAAATAAATTTTATTTTTTAGAATGTTACCTTGATTAAACGTGAATTTGTAACTTGCACTTGCACAAAATTGTGCCATGCTATTCAAAAATATATATGTATGTATATCCATAAAGTTATAATATAGACCTAAAAAGTACTGTTTTTATATACATCACATTAACACCACATTGAGACTTCAATATGTAGTGTGATACATCATCGAGATTTTGTGGCATATTCGTGCAAAGTCATTTGAAAATATCTGCAGGAATGACAATGCCTTATGAATTTTCAGTTATTGACATCAGTGATATTGAAGCTATAGATTCTGTGTGAAAAATATTGTGACAATATGGTACATATTTTAGCCAAGTTACTTGAATGTGCATGATATAAATGTTACTCATTTAAGTTGAAAAATAGTTCAGCTATTGGGCCAAAATAGATGAAATAATCTCAATCAATTAAACATAAACATGTACAATGTCATGTAGTCTAATTATCCATATGTAACGCTCCTTTACAGGTATTTGTAACTGATTTGAAACAAAATGCTTCTTTATATCTATTTTCTTTACCAAATGAATTGCTGTTGCCAATCAAATCATGCATTAAAAATGTTGTTGGTCCATTTTATAATGTATAACAATGTTAAGAGAACTCAGATTATTGTAAAAAATGTAAACCTGTGAACACATTAATTGGCAAAAAAATGCCATTATCCATAACCACTTTTGGATCTCTGTCTGGTAAGTATTTTATACATGTAAAATATATACTGGAAAATGTGAATTTCAAATTCTGAAGCTCATTCCAGTTGGTATTTTCTTGATTTTATATTTTTTATTGCAGAAAAGTAGGCATAACTACTGTAAAAAAGGTAAATTTCTCTTACAAATGTACCATATATTAAAAAATGTAAACTTCGCTACTGTTACAATTACTAAAACATAAACATACTAAAGATAAAAAGCATTGTATTTTTTATTAGTGCAACTTCCAGTTTTCTGTGTGAAAGTCTGCAGATCCAAGTACCGGTATTTTCAGATTTTCAAATGTATTTAAAGAGGCCAAAAACCCACTGACATGGCAAGAAATGTTTTCTTCCTCTTCAGAGCAAACTACATTTTTGTTTCAACAATTTAAATGATTATAAAAACTTTGATTTTTTTATTTTCTAAAACACAACTTTTTGATGCTGAGCAAATTAAGTGACACCATGCGTATTTTACAAAATTTGCAAAAATAAAACAAAACAAAACAGACACCTTGTAAATAGTGTATTTGATTATACATGTACCTCACATACATATTTTGATAATGAAATCATGTTGAAATGTGCACATGACAGAAAATATGGTATTTTAGAACACTTTTAATTCCCAAAATGAGCACTAACTTGATATTTGATGCTATTCTTGGTACACATGTAGTCTGCTTTCTGGTAAAACTTTTTGGTCCCAACTGAAAACTGATAATATTATGTCGAGATTAACCCTTTCCTCCATGTACACACCTTTATGGCATGGAAGAACTGTGTAGATTCAGATCAGCCAGCACATCCATGGTGTCTGATCTGGATCTGCAATGTTAACTTGTTTAAATCATTAGGTTATTTCTGACCAAAAAGTGAACAGTGCAGATATGATCGGATTGCACGGATGTGCCAACTGATCTGGATCTACACTGGTCTCACATGGGTAAAAAGGCATGTCTGTGGAGTAAAAGGGTAAATTTCTCTTTTATTTAAAATCTTATATTACTGTGTATTAAAATTTAAAGGGTATTAATCAGTAGTTACTTTGAGCAAACTATTGTCCATAAAATTTATAAAACCTGAAATTTCATACATTTAGGACAATCTGTCATGTATTTCGCCAAAATATATAAAAATTGTGTCTAACATTTGTTTGCCTACTCATGCATGATACAATTATGTGATGTTTTGAGGTATCATGTCAAATAGGCCACAAGTCATTAAAGGTAGTACTTGTAAGTCTAGTGTTTATGACAATCACTGTAAAGAGTTAGTTTTGTATTTAGATTTACATAAGCTTTTAAAAAATAGTATCATTATTAAATTAATATCTAAAATTTTGCTTGTCATCCTGAAACTCAAGAAAAAATAAAAACATCATCTGATTGTCATTTTTGCTTTAACAATTGGACTGTCATCAAAAATTGGACTGTCATCAAAAAGTAAATTAATTTGTGTTATAGTCATAATCTGTTCCCTACACTTATCCAAGGTGTTGATTCTATCTTTTTTTTTCAGGGTGTCACATAGTCAAAATATTTTAACCTACGGGATTTTTAGATAATTTTTGATGGTCAAAATCCCAAAGGTTAAAAACATTAAAGGTCTATTATAGGGTGGAAAACGCTTTTACACAAATATACAAATTCCTTGGTAATAATATTGAATATTTATCGTAATTTTGATAACTATGTCAATTAAGGGCATAAGATATATAGCAGTTAAAAATCACTATAAAATTATCGTCGTAAAAACCCGCGTACATGATTCCGCATTGTGCACTTTACTGCTATGACGTCACGCATTCAATGGCGAATAGGGAAATTGTATCGATGTGTTACAGGGTGTAGTTTAAATAGGATTATTGTCTTATGAACCTATGTCATATAATAAAGTGTGTAGAAATTACTTCTTAAGGAATATATCTTCAAAGGTAACTAATTCTTTCATTCCAATTTTGTTGTTTTATTGGTTTTTTAAGAATTTTTCTTCCGACTCAATTTTGAGTCGGAACGTCCACCACTAAATTGGTCTTTATTGTGTTCAACGCGCAGGGCGTAGCTCTGATCGCGTTGATATTTCGACTAGGTGTCACATTGTTATATAAGATCACAATTTAAAACACTTCCAGTAACAGTCAGAGATGCTAATGCAAAATCAAAGGTGTCATATTTAATTGATAAATAAATTTATTTCTAAACCAATTTCCATGTTGGACAATGCAAAATACACAGCTTATGTTGCAACTGCATCAATATAAGATTCTGTGCTAGTGTAGAGCAAGTGACTTGTGTAGACTAAGGTCATTGATCAAAAGAGCATATTGACACATAAATGATGTAAATTGTAGTTCTGATAGATGATTTTACAACTTATTTTGTTCATATAAAACATTTTTACATTTATCTATGTTAATGTTTTTTGTTTAAATTGCTATCACAAATAAGAAATAATTATGATGTTCTTTACTTTTGTTGCAACATTTTGTCAATTGTTTTCCCTCCTGTTTAGTCATAATAGTCTTGGACAAAAATCCGGAAAAAGTACATGTTGCTTTGTACTAAATGTCCAATCAATGAAGCAACTTGTTGAAAAATAGTTTATAAAACATCATAAACTGACATAGAACATATTGACACAATGATAATAATTCTTTATAAATAAAATAAAAAATGTGGCCTATTTTTGTGGCCTTTTTGAGCTTTTTCAAAATAGTGTGGCCCATTTGACTTTTGTGGCCTATTGACGGTAATCCATATACCAAATCAATGGTATTTGATCGTAAATTTGGTGTGGATATACTGATAACGATCCCAATCTATTAACCAAAACAATAAACATAAACAGTATGTTTATGCAGTGTAGACCCAGTGTAGACCCTCATTTTTTTTTTGGGGGGGGGGGAGAGGGGTAGAGCGGGGGCGGCCAGTTTCTTCATTTTTTTAGAAAACAGGGCCCTGTGGTGTAGATTTGCTCTTTTGCCATGTGTTTTATAAAATTATAAAAGAAATCTCATACCTCGTGTTCAGTTTTCAGCTATTTCACAAACAATATCTTCGACTGCCATGGGCTCACATGTCTGAATGACGAACATGACCAGTGACAAAAAAACTCTTATACAAAACTGAATTGTGGCGCTGGTATACGCTTAACTCTGTGTGTCTCACACACTGGCGCTTGACCAGCCGCCCCACCCCCTGCCAACCCTCACTAATACGCTTTTTTGTAAAAATGGTGTAAAGTCACTAATATTATTCCATTCTATCAAAATATGCGAAAATACGCCGTCAGAATCGTATTCTAAAAAACATATTTCTAAGTATATAATTGAATAATGGTGAGGAATGGCTCCAGACCACACCCCCGTTCGAGAGGCTGTTATTCCTACAATACGGCGGGTTCCAGCCTGACCGCTGTTTGGTTCAACACAACAGTGTCTGATCTAACAGTAAATGTCAAAAAGTCTCACCAAAATCTCGAAATACGCGTAATATTCAACAGAAAACGGCCTCCAAAATGCAGGTTATTTTTTCATAGATTCTTCTCCGCTCTACGACTTCCGGATATCCCGATGCTTTTGTTAGAAGCGTTCTGATTGGTCGAACGATTTGCATGCAAGGCATTTCCCGGACTATGTCAATAATTCTACCAATCAGAACGCTCCGAACATAAGCGTCGGGAATTTCCGAAATTCGCACGTGTAGGAAAAACCGCCTCTCGAACGGGGGTAGGGACTGGAGCCGTTCCTGACCATTATTCAATTATATACTTAGAAATATATTTTTTTTAGAATACGATTTTGACGAAGTATTTTCGCTTATTTTGATGGAATGGAATATTATTAGTGAATTGACACGGTGACCATTTTTTCAACAAAGGGCGTATAAGTGAGGGTTCGCAGGGGGTGAGGCGGCTGGTCAAGCGCCAGTGGTCTCACACTGTGAGTGACTGAACATTGCGAGGTCCATTTCACAATTCAACTTTACATAAAAGTTGGTTCTCACCAGCCTTACATCTTGTTTTCAAGAAACACTCCATGCATCTGATTTTTCCGTCACTGGGCCTTATGCTCTTTTGAATTTAAAGGTATAATAATGCACTAACAAGCTACCATTCAGTATTTTTCAACTTTATTTCCTTAGTCTAAAAATTGGCCGATTGCTAGTATTGCTATTGGTTACAACGAACGCCAACCTACTCTCTAAACTAACGATTTATTTTTTTTTTGCTTTCCGAAATGCTAGTGCGATAATAATGTTTACGAATAATACGTTTTAACTTTTAAAGATATTTTGCAATTAGCGATTTATAAAAATAAGGCCAATAAACAAATTTGTCAAAACAATACTTTGCCGTACGTTTTTTACGGTCAGGTTTTTTCACGTGTTTACATTGCCTTATGCTTTGCACAGCCGTAACCAGCGCAAAATTCGGGAACATCGAAAAAAAACCTGTCAGTGAATGGGCATTCATGCGACCTCAAGACGAGCTTAACGCTCGGGTCGCTTCGCGACCCGAGCTAGAGCTCGATATGATAAAACAATGAGAAGTAAAGTAACAGATTAACAACAAGAATGCACAATGAGCAGTAATAATGGGGCGTATTATTTAAATATAAATATAGATACCAAATTTACATATTTATTAAATGTTATCCTTTATATTTATTTTATCTTGCAAGTTTCGAATATTATTTTCTATAACACAGGTATGCTTTCACAATTTTGCTTCTGGTGAACTAAAATGTTGAATTTGGAAAAACCAACAGTGAAGACAAAAATGTTTTACTAGAGGTTTTTGTCACCTGAGTACATGTAATTACTGGACCAGAAAATATTTTCGCTTACTAGTATGCTGTCTTTTCAATTGATTTTTTGCCGTTTTGGTTGTGTTGTTTTTGTTGTTTTGCTGTTGTTGATTTAAGAACATGTTCTTTAATGGTTGAGCATGTTGGTAAGAGCTGGTTTAGTAGTTTTACATGATCTAAAAATTGGCTGAAAATCGTTCGTATTTTGTGCATTTGTTGGCAACCAATGAGTTATTATGTCTTGTTATGATTCAGTTGTGTAATTTAAGTATAATTAGTAACAGTACAAATATAGTGAAACGGAAATAAACGGAAGATCTAAACAATACATTTCAAGCACTTTGTTTATAAGTATTTTTCTTCTGAAATGTAAGAAACTTGTTAAAGACATTTCCTTATTATCGTCTTATCATAAAGACAATAACACGTAAAATATTCAGTAAATCATCCTACTTACTTTGATGCATGGTTATATCGGCCACCATTCGTTTCTCCATATCTTCAAAGTTTGACATCATTGTTATCTCCATTGTCTCGAGAAACTGACTCATATTGTTAGTAGTTTCACTTAAGTCTGTTTTAAGTTCAGCAAAGCCGTTTTCCAACTTGCTCGAGCTATTGTTAACAATATCAAACATCACTTCTGATTCTCCTTTGAGAGAGGCATTGATTGATGCAATCTCATTTTGTATTTGGGATTTGAACTCCCAAAACCTGAATTCAAAAGTTTCAACAGTGTCTCTAAGAATGAGCTTTTCGGCGGTCAACGTTTTCTTTATTGCTAGTGCTTGCATATTCATTTCTTCTTTTAAGCCTATTATTTCCGTTTCTTTGAATGCACTTCCATCTAAGTGGGGAGACACGGTTGTTGATATCCCTTGAACCTTTTCCTCCACTTTCTCCATGCGTTGTTTGATATTGTCTATGTCATTTTCGATTCTAAATATTGAACGAGACAACAGATCGTAAACGTCTTCTGCAGAGATTTCCCCCGAAACACGGCCGGATAACTCCAAAAATATCAAAAGACCAAACACGGCAACATGCTTGCAAAGACTTGCCATCTTTACAGCGCTGTGTGTTAAGTGTATTTGTTTTGAGGAAGAGGTAGCGAGACGCTTATATACGCTTGCAGAAGGTCATTCAGGAGAAAATAAAATGTCCTTGTAGAAATAGTAAAAACATTAGCCAATCATAGTAAAAAAATGAACCTCGTCGTAATTCACAGATTTTTTTATTTTGCCCTTTCTTTTAAATGTTTTATAATTTTAACATTTGTTAGAAAATAAATTTAAACTTACATGCATTGCGTGTCGTACTTTATTTCGAAACTTGAACAGTTTATCAACAAAGACCATTGATTTCCTATATAAATATTGTTAACAGAAATTCTTGATAAATGGTGAACTGAGCACATGTCGGCACATGATCCACATTTGAAAATCTTATGACACATGACATGACAATTAAAGACATTTTATTGGTTCGATTAGTGATAGTTAATTATTATGTTCTACAATAATAAAATGACGTAACATTTCCTAAAATGCACAGAAAAGAGCCAATCAACGCTGTCATTGGATAATTTAAGGTAAGAGTTGTAGCAATCTGATTAAAATCATCTCCTGAAAACCGCTACGCTATCAGGATCTGACGACGAGTAACTAAAACGTGCTTTTATCACTAACCCATTGAACCAATCAGATTGTCGCCTACAAAATCGCAAAAGTGAAAGTAGACATAGTATTTAAAACCATGGGAAGTGTTGACAGCCTATGTAAGACACATTTCATTGAAGATATATGTGCTTGTGTAGTATTACATTAATTTCTAATGTAATGACATCTTCAGATCATTTTGCGAGCGTTATAAATCATGCTTCATGTGTCGACAATTTCTAAAAATAGTAATCGGGGAAACCGCTATAACGTACACACGGTATCTGCGGGCTGTCATCAGATCTAACATTTTGTTAGATCTGACTTTAGTGAGATTGGAGTTGTAGGTGATATTATCAAAACAGTGGTCTATTTAATTTGTGCACAGCCTTAGTCTCTCTCGTACATCTCAAAATGATAAGGGGTATTGAGAAATGTCTAATACAATATCAGACCAGTCTCGGGCAACCTACTGGGCGTATCTGATGGTCATGAATGTTAATATTCATGTTTCTATTTTGCTGTGACAACGCTCTATGGTGACAAAAAAGAAAAGAAAGCAGGCTTCAACGCAGAATAATACATTTTGGAACTTGAAACGGAAATTCTAATATTTACACCGCCAAAATTTAATAGCGTCCCCCTTATAACAAAACCTCGTGCAAGGTTTTGGACTTATGATATATGCTCAGGATAAGTTATTTTAACACATGGTCATCTTGAACCTTTACTATTGGCATAGAAGTGCGAGATATTGACAGATTTCGCACAAGTTTTCTGTATTCCCGCCCTGCTTAAAATAAAATTTAGTCGGCATGAGGTTTTGATATTAGGCCGCCGATATGTTTTTTTACAAGGAAAATCACAAGTATTGCTCTTAAGGCAATAAGGATCAAAATGCAATAAATAACAAATTGTTCAAGTACTTATTGTTTACTTACACCACTTAAAATAATTATTGTTAAGCGAATCAAAAGAGTCCTTAAAATAAAGAAAAAGAAAGTTCCGTCACAATTTTAACGTTTGTGTCTACATTTTAAATAGCGAATGTAATTATAACAAGATTCGCATGCAGGCTCAATGCATTCCATTCCTTTATCCGTTGATACGCCACTGATATTCGATTTGGTGACATAAATTGAAGGTTCCATGATCATATTCATATACACGTCATCGTTTAAGATGGATTTGAATGTGATATTTTAACTTAATATGTAGATACCGAGTTGCGCCCAAAGCGGGCATCGTGGTATTGGGCTGTTAATACACATTTCTTTTATGCCTCGAGCAGTCTCAGTCAGCAATATTTTATATGTGTGTAATTATTATTTTTCCTTATATGGAATTGTTACATAGGTAGTTCTATTAAAATATATACGGTTTGTTTTGTTTGCTTTTTTTCTTTCGCTTTATACACATTTTGCGTGTGTTCAATAGTTTACATAGTGAAATGCAAACAGTGAAGTGCCTGAGATGGGGCTTGAGGGCGATTCAGTTCTGTAAACAAAGTCCACAAAGATTATTCATCCTAAGTACCACTAGAAAAAATTCGCTTAAAAACATTTTTCTATCGGACTGGTAA